>JAPPVO010000010.1:109761263-110100052 GCA_030407325.1 Camellia japonica | reverse complement strand
ACAAGTCCAAGGTTTGGTGATACATCATCATCTTTTCCTCTTTTACTTTCCAGTCTCCTTTTGCATGAGACACAACAAGGTTCGAGTCCCGAATGACGTCCAACCGTCTTGCCCCTAGTTCTAGGCTGCTTCTAGACCAGCGATGCATGCTTCATATTCTGCTTCGTTGTTCGAGACTTTGAATCGGAGTTTGAAGGCTAGAGGGATACGGGAATTGTCGGTGCTATCAGCAACACTCCTATCCATACCCGTATTGATTGGATGCTCTGTCAAAGTACATCGTCCAAGCTTCATTCGTCGATGTGCAAAATAGCTTCACCTGGGAATAGTACTCGACTGCTTCACCCCCTTCCACTGGATGGTCGGCTAAGAACTCTGCCACTGCCCTTCCTTTGACTGACTTGCGTTTACATATTTCAAATCAATTCGGAGAGCAACAGCAACCAACGAGCTAGCCTACCTGTAAGTGCTGGTTTCTCAAAAAGATATTTGATGGGATCGAGTCGTGAAACCAACATTACGGAGTGAGCTAACAGGTAGTGTCGCAGCTTCCTGGTAGCCCATACCAAAGCTAAACAAGCCTTCTCCAGCGGTGTATAGCGAGTCTCATACTCTAGCATCTTCTTGCTCAGATAGTAGATGGCTTCTCCACCTTATCCTCCGATTCTTGTGCGAGCATGCAGCCCATTGTAGTCTCAGTCACTGACAGTACAATATCAACGGTTTCCCCGGCTCTAGTGGTGACAACACGGGCGGGTTCTGCAAGTATTCCTTGATTTGTTCAAAAGCAGCTTGGCATCGGCCGTCCCATTGGAATTTCTTGCCTTTCTTCAGGAGACCAAAAAGTGGTTCACAAGTTAAGGTTAATTTTGAGATAAACGTCTTATGAATTGCACTTTACCCAGAAAGCCTCGCACCTCCTTTTCAGTCCTTGGTGGGGCATTTCTAGGATGGCCTTGATTTTGGAAGGGTCGACTTCGATGCCTCTCTGTGTAATCAGAAACCCCAGCATTTTTTCCGCTGTAACACCGAATGTACATTTTTGAGGATTCAGTCGCAACCGAAATTCTCTGATCCTTTAGAAGAACTTTTGCAAGGCGGTGTAGTGGCCCTCTCTTTCTTTGGACTTGACAATCATATCGTCCACATACACCTCAACCTCTTTGTGGATCATGTCGTGTAATATTGTGGTCGCGGCCCGTTGATAAGTAGCTCCAGTGTTCTTCAACCCAAACGGTATTACTCTGTAGCAATATGTCCCCCACGGGGTGGTGAATGCAGTCTTTTCCCGGTCTTCAGGTACCATTACTATTTGGTTGTATCCTGAGAAGCCATCCATGAATGAGAGCAAAGCATGCCCTGCTGTGAAGTCCACTAACTCATCGATATGCGGCAAGGAAAGTCGTCCTTCGGACTAGCTCTGTTCAAATCCATGAAATCCACACATACCCGGATCCTGCCATCCTTCTTCGGCACTAGAACAATGTTGGCCAACCAAGTTGGGTATTCGGATACCAGCAGGAAGCCTGCGTCGATTTGCTTGGTGACCTCTTCCTTAATCTTGAGAGCCCAGTCCAGGCGGATCCTCCTGAGTTTCTATTTGACAGGCCGGGCCTCGGGTCAAGGGGATCCGGTGCTGTACAATCTCAGGATCGATCCCAGGCATGTCTTCGTAGGACCACGCGAAAACATCTTTGAAATCTTAATAAAGCGACTAAGCGCTCGCGTTCCTCCGAAGACAACGTGGACCCGATCTGACCAGCCGCGAGTCCTCCTCAGTACCAATGTTCACGGTAGTGATTTCATCAACTAACGTTTAACAAATCTTTCCTGCTCTTGCTCAATTAAACGTTGCAAAACTAGAGGAACTTCGTCCTCGTCGTTTTCATCAAAGTTTTGAAAGTCTGAATTAATGCAATAAATCAAGGGCACAGAAAAGTACTCAGAACCACAGTCACTTGATTCTCATTAAGCAATCCAATCGTCCGAATTCTCGGTTACAACAAACTCAAATGAGAAAGAAAAAGACGACCTGGACAGAACTGTGGCATCCGGGTTATTCCCTAGGAGTACCAGACTCAGACTCAGTCGAGCTGGAACCTGATTCCGACTCACAAGACTCGGTGGAATCAGATTCCGGCTCACTACCTGACCCGGTGCTGCTGGACAAAAATCCCTCCTCGTATTGCCAAGTGAGAGAGGTGCGATAGATGTATCCAAAATAGTTGCTGGCAGGCTTGCAGCCGTTTCATCCCCAATCATGGAAACCGAGAAGTTATCCCCAAGCACTTATGGTCGATCGGAGGATCTGAAAGTAGACATGCCAATGCTACCCCCATTTCAATTTCAGCGCCCTGAGTCCACTGCCTTACGCTGCTCAACCTCAGCTGATGGTCTGTCTGCTCTCTCGGCAACATCATCCCCGGGTAGTTGCAGGTCGAAGAAGATCTCGAAACCTGGCACGCGCTTCTTCTCCGCGTTTAGCCACGGCTCTGGGAAGCCGCAAAATGGAAAGTCCTCCCCTCCCTGGACAAGCATCCATTCAGGGTACCCTGGATGGGCCTATGCATTAATTCAAAAGGCTTCCCAGCCTGCTTTGCTCTGGCTCTTCCGGCCATTTCTTTTCCTTCCTCACCCAGTCCTCTTTGGTGGGCAGATAACCCAAGCCAAAGTATGAGGGTTGTGTGGCACTTCGGCCAATGCTGCGACGCCTTTTCGGCCGCTCCTTCCCAATCCCATCCCGGGATGTGTTGTAGCTTGTTCATGAGGTAGACGGATTGAGCACTGACGTATACTCCTCATTCACAGCCATAATATTCTGCACCACCAGGGCCTCGGCCAAAGTGAACCCTGATAAGAACACATCTTCCATGTCGTGCTCGATTTCTAGGACTGGCGTAGATACCCCCGGAGGCGGATGGATTGATGAATTCCCGAATACAATGGCTACTCCCTTTCCATAGGGGTATTTCACCATCTGATGTAGAGTGGAAGAGATTGCCTTCACTTGGTGCAATCACGGCCGTCCCAAGAGTAGATTGAAGGTTGCTGGAACGTCCAAGACATGGAATTCGATGTTGTGTTGTCCCGGACCAACCTAGGTCTGAATTTTGACAGTCCCCATCACTTCCCTGCTAGTATTATCGTATGCTCTGATCACTTGAGTAGTTAGCACGAAGTCCGCGGGCTTCAACCCGATTACATACGCTGTTCTGGCTGGGCAGACGTTGATGGCGGATCCGGTATCAACAAGTACCACCGGTATCCACTTATCTCTACATTCCACAGAAACGTAGAGGGGTTTGTTATGATTTGTGCCCTCAGGCGGTAGTTCTTTGTCTGAAAAGGTTAATGCCGAGGAACCTCCTCCCGGAAAAACCAGCCCAACCAGCTGTTCTGGTGTAGTATCTATAGAGAGTTTGGCCTTGTCCATAGCAGATAGGACGGCCTGTCTGTGCACCCGTGATGCCATAAGCAGTCCCCAGATAGAGATGTCTGCTTGTATCTTCTTTAATTGCTGAGCACACTTCTTCTTCAATCTGCTTCTCCCTCTGTTTCTCAGCTTCCTTGTCTTTCCCAGATGCCTCAGGTTGGTCTAAGTGTGGGGCTTGAATACCGCCCACTTCTTGTCATATGGGCGACCTCATCGATATACCAGGTATCATCTGGTTGATTATTTCCCCAATCCTCATCTATGTGGGCAAGACATAAATCATCGTCTTCCCACCACATTCCGTCGGCAGTCGACAGACACCTGTCCGGCTCCGGTATGATCGTACTCGCAGCACCTTCAATCCTCATGCCCGCAGCATTTTCTGTTCCCGTGCACACAGCACTTTTGACCCCCACATGGGCCTTAGCTTTCTAATTCTCTCGGAATCCTCAAATCTTTGTTGCTCCAACTGCGTCAGTACAGCTGGTTGTTCAATATTCCCTGCATTTACAATGCCCAAGTTCTGAGCGAAATTCTTAGTGCCGGCGCTCTCCGGCGGTGCATTTTGACTTCGGCCCTTCCGGCCACCATTGATACTCTTTCCCCCTGCCGGGCCCTGTTCTGGTTGGAATTCTACAACGTCTGGTTGATCATCTAACCATCCGGTAGCTTCTGCCGACTCCTCATACTCGAACCAGTTGATTGCCGCATCCCTTGATTCTTGGTCACTGAAGAACTGGAGGTTGGCAAGGTCCTCTCCTACAGCTGTTAGATCATCCGTCCCCCGTTCAAATCTGTCCCCCTGAATTACACATAATTCTGCTCTTTCTGGCAGCCCTACACTCAGCTCAGACTGGCCCACTGACTGGATGTATTCACTTGGATCGTAGGCTCCTTCAGCGAGATTCCCAGACTGTTCAATCTCAGACTCAACAGCTTCACTTTCCTCTGAAACCTGCCATGTCCCATCTTCGGTGGTCACTACCATTGGCTTAGATTGGGTTGTGGAGATGTCCATCATGCACAAGTCAGTGCAGACAGGAAGGATCACCTCCGGCTTAGGTAGGTGGGATGGGGTGATATAGATACTAGGATCATAAGACGCGACCCCAGTTTGGATGAAGCTGATTCTGTTTGGGAGGAGGAGCTTGGTTATGTGGTGGGAGAGGATTTGTTTGTAACGTTGGTTTGTCGGGAGGCGCGATCACCTGCTGTCAATAAGATCCTGGATCTCGTGACGCAATCTAAAACAACGGTCGGTGTCATGACCGTGCTATTGGTGATACGCGCAGTATTTTGCCGAGTCATGAGAGGGAGGGAGTGGATTTGGTAGTGGCCTCGGCTCTAGGGGCTCAAATGCTTCTTCCTGATTAATACCCCAGAGCTTTGGACAGGACATATATAGGGGTGTGAAGGTTCTTTGGCCTCTGGGCTGGTATTTGGCGGTTTGGGTGTATTGCTTCCAGATGTGCCAGAGAAAGGCGTGGCTGCCATGGGTCTCGGAAGGGAGGGGGAATGGTGGTGACCATGCTCACCTCTGAAGCTCGTGCAGTTGCAGCGCCACTCGGGCCTGCATTGTTGTTACGGTTGAAAGTCCTCCTAGGTTGCTCCCTATCCTGGTCAATCAGACCCTGCTTCATTGCATCCTCGATCTGTACCCCCATCTCGTGTAGATCTGAGAAGGTGGGGAAGGGGAGTACAATCATCTTCTGCATCAATTTTGGTTGGAGATTGCACACAATCATCCTGATTTGGTCCTTGTCAGTGGGCCTCAAAGTCATTATCGATGCCTTCGCTCTCCATTGAGTTACAAAATCTGAGAAAGTCTCTTTGGGCTCCTGCCTCGTTGTTTCGAGATCACGAGTTGTAATCTCGATCTGGGTATTGTACGAGTACTGTGCGACAAAGCCTCGGCCATTTCATCCCAACTTCTTTTTACCTCATCCTCCAACTTCCCGTACCAGATAGCGGCCACACCCGACAGGGTTCGGCCAACAGCGAAGCTTTTGTGGTCGGGTTAGGCCCATTGGCCGTAGTATATCTGAGAATAACCAGAGATGACCATGGGATCCCCAGATCCGTCGAAACGATCAATCTGTGGCATCTTGAATCTATCTGGCAATGTACGGCCACATCGGTATATCCGTCCTCGATATTCAGAATAGCCTTTACTCCTTGTGATTTCTTGAAAAGCTTCTCGAGCTTGCTCAGTTTTAGAGCTGTATGGTCTATTTCAAACTCGAAGGGAGAGTCCGGGTGGTTGGCAGGTGTATGGGTCTTGGATAGTTGAGGCGCAGCTGGCCCCGTTGGAAGGTTTGTGTCCACTTGGATGTTCTGGACATTTGGCACGGTGTTCTGGGTGTTTGGCAGAGTATTCTGGACAGTAGGTGCCTGTTCGGGTAACGGGGCCCCTGGTGGGGGAAGAACTTGATGTGAGGCAGATGTTGCATTTTGCTGTTGCAGTCTAGTGATGAGCTCAGCCTGCTGGGCCATGATTGTGGCCTGTTATTTAGAGAACTCTGCTTGGCGGGCAGCGTCCTCTTGCATCTGTTTCATGCTCTCATGCATTTGGCGCATCATTTCTTCTATCCCGGCCATATTCTGTTGGTCTTGCTGACTAACGGTATGTGTATTTCTATGGTGGAAACTGGAACCTCAACCCGACTGTTTGCTAGAGTAGACCACTGCCCCGGTAACCTCTGTTCAGACACACTGCGATTCCTTGGCCTTCTCCTGGCAACGGGGGGTAGAGAGTGGAACACTGGATGTCCGTCAACCAGATCCTCAGATCGATTGAGTCGACGACCTTTGGTCCAAAGTGCTTGGGAAATATCTACTGGGTCGGAAGCAATTGTGCTAAAACTGTCCCTAGCAAAAAGATAAATAAAGCGAAAAAGGAAATAAATAACCAGATAAATGAACAGCATGACAGCTTAAAATACACAACACACAGTCGGGCATACAACACACGGTTGATAAGCTGAACACACACACTGTCCTCAAATACTGATCACTGTCCCTAATTCACTGTTTTCCAAAGACTAAATCGGATATCCGCAGATAACTGATTCTCAAACACTGACTGATGCCTGCAGGCCTGACGCCCAAACTCATAAACTGATACATGCATTCCCTGTAGAGACGCACTCTAAAAGCACATAACAGATAAGTGAGAGCCAAAACACCCCTATGTTGGGGTAGGGTTTCCCTATCCTATTTTGTCAGGAGCTAGGGTTTCACTACGCACGCAGCGGTTTCAAACAACCTATATCGGGTAAGCAATCTGTCCTAGTTTGGAATGGTCACTACGGATTTCGATATGCACTAGGTCGAATGGTCAAAAAGGGTGCCCCGGTAAAACCGGGGTTTGTGTTCCCATACTGGCAGAGCCCACAACCGGTCAGCCTTATGGTCATGCCTTGACAAGACAAGCCTCCGGCAAACCGTTCAGGAATAGCAGATGGCAAACACGGTGTCCTAGGCGCACCAATGCAAATGCAATGCAAAAAAAACACACAAGTGTAGTCAAAACCAGATATCATGAGTTCGAGTCAAGTCCTCTAACTCCCCAGCAGAGTCGCCAGAAACTGTAACAAGCCCGCGGGGGACCTCGCTACAGTTCGGACTCAATTTGTGTCACGGTTCTTAATCTGAACCAAAGAGTCCAAATCCGGCAAATCGTTTTGAGAAAACAGATTTTTTTGAAAGAAGTGCCAAACATGGACTACTTTGCCAGATACAGAGTCGCCACCTAAATATTTTATTTTTGGGAAATTTAGGAAACCCTGACTCGTTTGCCTAAGGCCACGTGTCCGTCATCACCAAAGTTGCCTCGGCTCGGGAACTTGGGTACGATTGGGGAAGGTCACTTCGTGAGCACCCCCGCTCGCCCGATCAAAGATCGGTCTCTACTAACCATGATATTTAGTTTTGAAAACATTGTGTGCTCTTATTCCGGTTATTAGCCTAGATTTACTACGTGATGCGCACAGCATACAAGTATAGACCGGGTCGCCTGAATTGGAACAAAACATTTCATGTTTGTTTTTTTGAAAGATGGTTTGCTACCCGCAGGTAGGCTTAAAATGCAGATTTTGCCACCCTCAGGTGGGCTTAGAAAACATGGTTTTGCCACTATTTAGTGGGCTTAAAACTCACAGTTGATGATTTGTTCCAATCCAAATAACCCAACCTTCACCCACAGGCATTCAGGCAGTTATATCACATAAGCATTTAGCCTCATGGTAAGCATGCTATTCATGGCAGTCACTCACACGCATGCAAGGATGCTAAAGCATAAAACTTACCGAGTACTCCAAGCCAAAACAGAAACCGATTAGAAATCCATGCATGATCCTAATTATACAGAATGCCTAATGCAACACATGCAATAATGCAACTATAGCAGGCTCGGCTATCCTAAACATGGCATATGCGATGCAACAGCTATCATGTATTCAATTTGGAATTGAAATACAAATGCAGTTAGTATGATGCGCTGAGCCCGGTGCATGCAAGACAGATGAACGAATGCAAACATGCTATCATACTGTATGCTAATTGAAACATGCCCTAATCTAACCATCATAAGCTAGTAAATAAAAGGGAAGAAAGACGTGGGGTTGGAAGACATACATCACACTCACGCACACTTATTACAATTATGCCCTCGCGCAGAGGATCCGAATAAATAGTACAGTCCCAGATAAATAATACAGTCCAAATATGTACAAAATCCTAATTAATTAACAAATTAATCTAGGAAAGCGGTAAACTAGCATGCAAGCTAGGGACTGCCTCGACTCTGATCCGGATGATGAATGATGCATACTCGGGTTGCCTTGTGCGAAATCCACGCGATGCCCAATTAGCCTCTGTTTGCAATTGTTTCTTGGAAAGCGCGCCAAGCTCCGGAAGGCTGCTGATTCTTGATTTGCTGCAACAGAGAGCAGGAAAGGGGCATGGCAATGTATTTTCACATATGTATGCATGCCTCGATCCTCGTGCCACCAATCACGCATCTCGATGCATGATGGCCGAGGAGTCGAATGGCACAACTCGATATGGAATGAATGCACATATAAACACAACAATACCTAGACTCCATCATGGGTAATCCGGAGTGTCGGCGACTGGGGAATTGAGACACGTTCCGTCACTCGGAGTACGAAACGTACCTCGTTTCCCGTGCTTGGGCTAACTCCTATCCCAAACACAATGCAATATGCATGACATGCATGAATGCAACTAAGATACAACCTAACATGCACAATGCTATGAAATGGCATACACGATGCACGAGGTAACATGGCATACACAATGCGTTAATATACAACCTAGCATACACAATGCTGTGAAATGAAATAGCATACACAATGCATAATGGGCTTACACCAACACAAGTGGACCTCGGCCACACTCACATAAGAGGCCATGAGATGAAAATGAGACACTCGAAATGCGAGCACACATGCACGCAAATCGAGGACCGAACCTAAGGCATCAAATGCCACTCTACCAAAGACATGACAAGGCATGGAATATGGCATACTAGCATGCAAATTTCAGTAGCAAAAAGTGATGCAAAACAGCCTTGAAGGATGGCAAAATGGCACCCGATGCATGAAATGAATCCCGAAACATTAAATTAGGTACATGGAATGACCTATGGCTATGCAATGCATGCATTATTTGAATATAAAGTGTGAAGACAGAATTAAGACAGACCCAAAACAAGCATATTTACAGTTTTAAGTAAGGCCAAAAAGTGAACACAAATGGGGCTAAATCAATATGCAAAAATGGCCCCGAAAGAGAGATAATGAAGCAAGTGGCAGCTTCTGGCCACAAACAGAGAAGGGCCCTTCTACAATGTTGAAGAGGGGCCCAAAATATGGTATTTTACAGTTTACAACAAGCCACAAAAATAAACACAAGTATGGCTAAGCTCTCATACAAGAAATGGGCCAAAAGAGGGACAAAGAAGCAAGTGATGGTTTCTGGCCTCAAACACAGGAGGGCCCTTCAACAATGTTGAAGAGGGGCCCAAAAAATGGCATTTTACAGTTGATGACCAAACCCAAAACAGTGCACAAGCAAGCCTAAAATACTATGCAAGATAAGGCCAAAAAGGAGGTTTAAACACAAAGAGCAAGAGGGAAGCCTCAAAAAAAAAAAGACCCTTGGAAAAACATGAATAGGGGATCAAAATAAGGTTATTTACAGTTCGGACCAAAGCCCAAAAATACAAGCACAAGGGGCTAACAAATCATGCAAAAATAAGGCCAAAAGATGGATACAAAGGCAAGTGATATGTGGAAGCCTCAAACAGTGAGGATCCCTTCAACAATGTTGAAGAAGGGCTCAAAATAAGCCACTTTACAGTTTACAACATGCCTCAAAACAGTTTACATATAGGCCTAAAATACTATGCAAGAAAGAGGCATACAAGAGAGGTAAAGAAGCAAGTGCAAAAAGGAAGCCTCAAACAGTGAGAGGCCCTTAATCAAACATGCAAAATAGCTCAAAATAAGCCTATTTCTAGTTAAGGTCAGAGCCCAAAAATGTAAGAACAAGGAGCTAGAATATTGAACAAAATGAAGCACAAAAGAGGGAAAATGAAGCTTACCCTTGTAGACCAAGCTTTGGCAGCCTCTTGGACCAAGTTTGGGAGCTTTTAACCTCTGGAAGACAGCTCCAAGTGGCTGGAATGGAGATTGGAAGTATGGTGCTAGGGCTTGTAGAGTAAAGGGTGTAGGACCAAGGGTGTTTTGATGGTTGAATGAGAGAGATGGAGGATGTATGTATGCAAGGCTCTTAGGCAATTTTTCCAACCTCTAAGACAAGGGCTGGGGTTGTTTATATAGGCAAAAGAGGGGGAGAAAAGGGGGAAAAAATGGGGGGGGAAACAATTCAAGTTTCCCCCCAAAAGTGCACCCCCCCGGATACAAAATCTGGAGGGAAACAAAATACATATCTGGAATGTACTCACAGAGAGGAGCAAGGCCGGCTGGTTTGCTAGGGTTTAGGTGGCCGGCCGGCCCTCCCCATGGCCGGCCGGCCGGCCAAGGGTCAAAAGGGCCAAGTGAGATTAGTGGCTGGCCATGCCAAAAAGCTGGCCTCCCATGTGTGCACAACACAACCATGTGGTCAAAAACTGGAGACAGTGAACCAGGAGAGAGAAAAGGCCACTTTTTGGAGGGGTTCAAAAGGGTCACACACAATTACTGGCCGGCCATGTGATATTGGTGGCCTCCCAAGTGTCTACAACACAAATATGTGGTTTAGGGCTAGAAAAAGTGGCCCAAGGGTGGTCAACATTGGCTTTCAAGTGAGAAAAACGGGCGACGGAGGGCGATGGAGGAATAAAACTGGTTGTCAGAACAATTGCTGGCCTCCCACCCTTCTACGGCCTTCCTAGCAATGAAACAGAGGTCTCCACCAAAAATGAACCAAAATTGATGCAAAATGAAGGTTCAAGGGCCGAAACGCGCAGCCCGAGGCCTCGAAAATTGACTGTTAGGTACCGGAAGTGGTGTTCAACCACGAAGTCGGTCTCTCGGACCACAGTGTCCCTCAAAAGGGAGGAAATAAGGTGTACACCAAAAACCGGAGCAAACAGAGATGGTTAAGTGGTCCCGAACCGAGGCACACGGCCAACGGCTCCGAAAAACCGAAAACCGGACTCCAAACGGGCAAAATGGCCTACGACCACGAAACGTAGCCTACGGCCACTGAGAGATGGTCTACGAGACCTCTCCCTCCCTTCTGGAAGAGAAACAGAGAAAATCGAGTCTGGTTCGCAAATCGAGGCAAAGCATGAAAGAGCCCGGAAGTCCGGAGGCAAGGCTCGCAGCCGAGACTCTGAAACCTCTGAACGAGCACAATATGCAACATCACCAAGCGCTCAATCGGTGACGTCTGAGTCTTAAGGTCGGTCAAAAATGGGGTGTCTACAGGTTTCTAACACGGTCGTGGTGCCCAAGAAGAATGAGAAATGGCGAGTATGCGTTGACTACAAGACGGTCAACCGAGCTTGCCCTGAAGACAGTTTTCCTTTGTCCAGAATTGACCAACTAGTGGATCTTACAGCCAGACACAACCGACTCAGTTCTTAGATGCTTATCGCAGTTATCACCAAATTGCCATGCACGAGCCTGACCGGGAGATAACCTCTTTCACGACGCCAAGGGGATTGTGCTGCTATAGAGTCATGCCTTTTGGCTTGAAAAACACTGGGGCAACGTTCCAGAGAATGGTGAGCAAGATGTTCGCCCCTCTACTCGGCCGCACGATGGAGGCTTACATCGATAACATGGTGGTTAAAAGCAAACATCAAGCCGACAGCTTGACTGACCTAGCAGAGATGTTTGCCATTCTTAAACAACACAAGCTACACTTGAATACGTTAAAGTGTGCCTTCGGCGTGGGGTCAGGGAAATTCCTGGGCTTCCTAGTCACCAACCGAGGCATCGAGGCGGACCCCTCACAAATCAGAGCCATACAAGAATTGAAGCAGCCTAACTCGGCAAAGGACATACAACATCTTGCTGGTATGGCAGCCGCACTTAACCGATTCATAAGCCGGTCATCAGATCGTTGCCGCCTTTTCTTCCGAGCCTTGAAGTTTAAGTTTTCATGGGACGAAGAATGTGATAGAGCCTTGGCTGAGCTAAAGACATATTTGTCTTCCGCCCCACTCTTGGTCACACTTAAGCACAGTGAAGAACTCTACCTTTACCTGGCTGTTTCTCAGCTTGCAGTTAGTGCTGTGCTCGTCCGGGCAGAAGGTATCCAGCATCTCCCAATCTTCTACGTGAGCAAAACCTTGCTATCGGTAGAGTCAAGATACTTGCCGTTGGAAAAACTTGCTTTGGCACTAATGATGGCCTCCAGGAAATTGGTGCACTACTTTCATGCTTACACAATCGTGGTGTTGACCGAATTCCCTTTGAAAGCCTTATTTGAGCGGGCGGATTTCTCCGGCTGAATTCTGAAGCGAGCAGTCAAATTGGGGCAATTCGACGTCAAATTTCAACCTCGTACCGCCATCAAAGCCCAAGCATTGGCCGACTTTGTTGCCAAATTCTCGCCTGGAATTCACCCGGTATGCCCAGTGGATCTTACCGAGGTAGCCAAGGTGAAGGGGTAAACACGACGGAAATTGCACGACCGAATGATGATGGCGACGCGGAACTTGCGCACCCGTCTACAAATCCATAACTTGAAGGTTTACTTCAGCCTGACAATGCGACGTTGGATTTGGTAATAACAGGTCAACCTGTTGGATCCAGCACCGCATCGCCGAGGGGGGATGAAGACACGTCTATTGCAATCGTCAACGGTGAGCTTGTAGCAGAAATAGCCGAGCAGCCGAGCAACCATGATCACCTCAACCTCCAAGCATCCCAAGATCGCTCAGAATGCTGGAAACTTTTCGTTGGTGAAATGTGAAAACTTTTTGTAGATGGTGCCTCAAACCGGCATAGAGCCGGGCTAGGCGTAGTCTTGATCTCGCCAGACGAACTAACCATCGAACATTCTATCACGCTCGGGTTTCTAGCATCAAACAACGAGGCCGAGTACGAAGCACTGCTAGCCGGACTGAAAAGCGCGCTCCAATTGCACGCATCCGAGCTGATGGTCTACAGTGATTCCCAACTCGTTGTAAACCAAGTGTCTGGAGAGTATGAAGCCAAAGATGATAGAATGGACAAATACCAAGCCTTAGTGAGAGAACACATTAAGAAATTCCAAACAATAAGAGTCCAACAAATTGGCTTGAAGATAACAGCCGTGCAGATGAGTTGGTCGGCCTAGTTTCCATGGTCGACAAATCAACTCCCAGCCCTCTCCTGATTGAATTCCTCCCAAGACCCAGCATTGAAGACCCAGAGCGGACAGAAGTATTCTGCACCGAGCATGGTCCTTCTTGGATGGACCCCATCATCCTTTTCCTTAAAGAACGGATCCTGCCAATCGACAAAAAGGCAGCACACAAAGTCCGAGTGAAGTCTAAGCGGTTTTGGCTCTCTCCATCTGGTGCTTTGTATAAGAAGTTGTTCACCGATCCATACCTCAAGTGTGTTCATCCAAATAGCGTTAATGCTTTCCTTTACGAGCTCCACGAAGGCATGTGCGGAAGTCACATCAGGGGGAGATCTTTAGCCTATCACGCTATTTCGAAAGGATACTAGGGGCCGTGCATGCAGGCAGATGCGCAGAAATATGTTAAAAAATGTGAAAAATGCCAGAAGTTCGCCCACCAAATTCACCAACCGGCTAGAGAACTCCTCTCCCTCACGAGTCCTTGGCCTTTCGCAATGTGGGGGCTTGACATAGTTGGACCACTCCCAACAGCGTTGGGTAACTGCAAGTTTTTCATTGCGGCGACAGACTACTTCACCAAGTGGGTTGAAGCTGAGCCCCTAGCGTCTATCAAAGAAAAGGATGTCAAGAAATTTATTTGGCAGAACGTGATTACGTGATTTGGCATCCCCACGGCTTTGATCTCTGACAATGGCACCCAATATGACGGATGGTTGTTCAGAGAATTTTGTGAGGAATTGAAGATAGAATTCTACAATTCCACCCCGGCCTACCCTCAGTCCAACGGCCAAGCCGAGGCATTAAACAAGACCATTTTGGATGGGCTGAAGAAGAGATTGGAGAAAGCCAAAGGAAAGTGGGCCGAGGAACTACCAAATGTTCTCTAGGCTTACCGAACAACACCAAGACGCTTGACCGAGGAGACACTGTTCGCTTTGGCATATGGTATGGAGGCAGTCATCCCGTTGGAGATCGGTATGCCGACTGTCCGCAACGAAAATTTTGAGCCCGACTTGAACGCCGAAGCCATCGCCTTAGAATTGGACCTCGCAAAAGAGCGCTGAGAAAAGGCCCTGATCCATGTCGCAGCATATCAACAAGAACTATCTCGGAAGTATAACAAGACGGTTCACCCTAGACCATTCAAAATTGGGGATTGGGTCTTAAGGAAGATAATGGGCAACACCCTGGTGCCAGGCGAAGGAAAGCTGGGGGCAAACTGGGAAGGCCCTTACAAGATCACCGGTCTGGCGGGCAAATCGGCATATCATTTGGAAGACTTGGATGGCAAAGCTGTACCATGGCCGTGGAACGCAGCCAATTTGAAGTTGTTTTATTTTTAGTTTCCATTTTTCAATATAATTTTTTGTAAAGGGACAAGTTTTCCCCTCCATCTACCAATGTAATCCTCTCAGTCATTATGTGAATTCATGAATGCAATATGTAATGGAAATGAATTATTTTACATAGGAAGTTTGTTGTGATTGAAGAACTGCAGTGCATGAGGGGCACCCACCCCTGAAGCCGAGATATCTTACCCTAGTTAAAAGGGTTGATGATTTGTTCAACTCTTGGATTCTAGCCGAGATTACCCCGTCTAGTAGAGTTGATGAATAAGTTCAACTCTGAGATTTTAGCCGAGATGTTTTACCCCGGCTAAAAGAGTTGATGATTTGTTCAACTCTTGGATTCTAGCCGAGATGCTTTACCCCGGCTAGTAGAGTTGATGAATAAGTTCAACTCTGAGATTTTAGCCGAGATGTTTTACCCCGGCTAAAAGGGTTGATGATTTGTTCAACTCTTGGATTCTAGCCGAGATGCTCTACCCCGGCTAGTAGAGTTGATGAATAAGTTCAACTGAGATTTTAGCCAAGATGTTTTACCCCGGCTAAAAGAGTTGATGATTTGTTCAACTCTAGGATGGTAGCTGAGATGCTTTAACCCGGCTAGTAGAGATAATGAATTGCTCAACTCTGAGATATTAGCTAAGATGTTTTACCCCGGCTAAAAGAGTTGATGATTTGTTCAACTCTAGGATTGTAGCCGAGATGATTTACCCCGGCTAGTAGAGTTGACGAGTTGTTCAACTCTGAGCTGTTAGCCAAGATGATTTTGCTCGGCCATTAGCAGTTAACGAATTATTTAACTCTTGGATCTTAGCCAAGACGATTTTGTTCGGTTACAAATCATTGAAGAGTGGATGTTTTGTCCCAGCCTCTTAAGACCGAGATAATTTTCCCGATTTAATCAGTGGGTAACTTGTCAGGCACGTATAGCGCGGTTGCAAAATTAAAACCAATATAAATTACAAGAATATAAGCGAAATGCGAACTTTTCATTGATTGAGAATTTTAGTACATAAGGTGAGGCTTATAGCCCGGTTACAAAAATTCAAATAAAAAAGCTACGCTAATGGGGAGAGGTCGGCAAACTCGTTCCTGGCCCCCTCTATCGCGACTTATAGGTCGACAACAGCAGCTTTTTCCTTCTTACCGGGCTCCTTCTGGACGGCCTCATCCTCGGCCTCTTCTTCCGTCTCTTCTTGTAAAGAGTTGAAAACTTCATTGGCATAAGGTATCAGATAGGCCGGCAGGAAGGCGGGGGGAGAAGAGGCAAATACCTCGGTCTCAGATCCTTGGCCGAGTTTTTCACAAGCAGCCTTCCAACCGGACTTGAAGTAGATGTCCTTGGTGGCTTCAACTTGCTTGATATAATTGTCTTCAGCCTCCTTAAAACCGAGATTGTTGGCCTCATCCATGGCGGCCTGCTTTGCTTGTTTTTCAGCTTCAAGTTGGGCTTTCAGTTTGTCCCTCTCTTGCTCAGCTCTACCGAGCTGGCCAAGGAGTCTGACGTTGTCAGCATTGGCCATTTCAAGAGAAGCCTTATCCAGGCCAAGCTCAGCAGAGACGTTTTTACCGGCATTGTTTAGCTTGGTAACCTTGTGGCGCAAGTTCATAATGCGGTCCATGACCATGTGTTGTTTCTGGATGGCCTATAACGAAAAGGGTGTTAGCCGAAATAAGAAAATTAACCGAGCAGGGACTTGATAAAATTTTGAAACGTAACCTGGTCATGGACTTGACTGCGGATTTCACAAGCTGGGTGTTAGGAACATGATTGCTCCTGGTCACGTCGCTTGGCAGCAATAGTGCCTTTGATAAGTCGAAGGCCAGGAGGTGCTCATTGTCCCTCTTGACAGACGCGATGGTCGGGATCTTTTTGCCCCAGTGTTTGAGCTCCGGCCTCCACGGTGCAACTGGCTCTGCTTCTTACACTGTTTATTCAGTGCTTAGCTCGGCCACAAGCTCGGCTGAGGGGTCGGCCGACTGGGCTCGCTTGCTAGAGCGGCGGGACTCAGGAAGAACGACCGTGGAAGCCAGGGCAATCACAGTCCCCGAGCTTTAGCCAACGAAGGGGGCAAGAGGTGGCATGCTCGGTATCTCGGCAGAAGTAGCCGTAATCAGATTCTTAATCCTACTTTTTTTCGCCATTTCTTCTTCCTCAGTTAGTCGTATAAGAGGTACATCAGGCTTTTGGTCAGATGGGGGAGAAGGAGCCCGGAGAAAGTCTGTAACCTTGCTCCTACGCGGTGTTGAATAATGGTAGGATGGGACGTAACCGAGGATATCGTGGCAATCTCG
Organism: Camellia japonica; assembly: GCA_030407325.1. Classification (NCBI taxonomy): domain Eukaryota; kingdom Viridiplantae; phylum Streptophyta; class Magnoliopsida; order Ericales; family Theaceae; genus Camellia; species Camellia japonica. The sequence continues at coordinate 110,083,150 of JAPPVO010000010.1, read as the reverse complement.
GTGCTGGTATCTCAGCACCGCCGTGATTGCTTCCTCGTTGGGATACTGGTAGTTTGCTTGCAATTCTTCAATAGCTGCACACAAAAAAAAAGTAATTAGCTCGGCACGAACAATTTTAGTAATAGATATCAGTTGGGAACATGAGCTTACAAGATGAACCGAAGTTCTTGCTGATGTACCAACCGGGCACATCAGCCGTTTTGTAATTATCGGTCACCCAGAAAAAGTCGTCATCATTCATGTCCTTGTCCGGCGTGCCGGTCTCTAATCGTTCCCTACCCGGCCTTATTTTCAGGTAATAGTTGAAGCCGTCTTTTGTTCGACCGAGCGTGTATTGACGCAAGATCTTGGCTAGGCCCAGGTTTAAACCGAGCCGGTTGTTTAACTCAGCTACACCGTTTATGATTCTGAAGGTGTTGGTAGATACTTGAGTGGGAGCTAACCTGATACGTCTCAAGAATTTGCACATGAAGGGCTGCACTGGGAAGCGCAATCCTTCCTCGATCATGCTTAGCACGGTGAAGGGGCAAGATTCTAATCTGCCCCACGGATTAATGCCCTCTTTACCGAGCTCCAGGTGTACATCGGCGGGGACGCCGTACTCCTCGTGGAACGCGGCAAGGGCGCCCGGCGTGTCTACAAGGAAGCGGTAGCGCCCCATGGAGGATCGGCTTGTTCAGCTCGGCAAAATTGTTTGATTAAATTTTGCACGGCGGCTGCTCGGTCTTTGAGAGCCCTTGTGTTGGTGTCTGGTCCCCTAGGACTCTGCAGTTAAAAGCCAAGTGTAAGTGATGGCACGGTCGCGCAAACAAGCTTGACTTCAGCCCGGTCACTTTAGGCGCAACAACACCTCGGCCTAATTAGATGAACTAAATAGCTCGGTCGTTCGAAGCAGACCAGATGTTAGCCCGGTCGAACGTCCCAGCGCATTTATTAGCTCGGTCTTCATCTAGGCCGTGTAAACATAGTTCTTGCTCAGCTCACTTATAGTTTGGATCAAACGAGGGTTTGAAGCTCGGTCAATCCCAAATCTAGGCGTGCTTATCACAGAAGATGATGAATAGTGGCTAAGAAGGTCTTTATGATCACATTAGAGGAGAACCCTAACCTAACTTCTTTCGAAGCCCTGAGACCTATGATTTTCGTACACTAAACTCATTTATGGGAGTTGAATTTAAGAGCATGGCGAGCCCAAGAACAGAAAGAACGATAGAGGTGATTCGAAGGACTTACAGGTTTAGTGGCGAGAATCGGATTTCCAGGTGTGGAGGTGCTTCTGTGCGGCGACGACATGGCCAAATCCACTAGTAGGATGCTGCGATGTGGACAAGACTCGTGTTGAGTAGGAATGGTTGTACAGTGGCTTTGGTTCGCAGGGTTCCTTGGAAAAGAGGATGAACAGAAGAGAGAGGGATGTAAAGAGACGTACAACGAGTATATAAAGGAAGAAGAGGCGCCAAAATTTGAATGTAAAGAGACGGTGTGAGGCGACTGGGTTGGCTGTACGAGGCCAATAAATGGACGACACGAGTCTGTAATAAGAGCGACGTCAGTTCTGAAAGGACAGGTTGATAAGTCGAGGCGCCGACTGAGTAAGTCACGAGACTGAGTGTGAGACTTAGCGCGGTGAATGGCTTGAGGTGCAGGGCCGAGCAGATGAGTGACCCCGGCCGGAGGATATAATTTCGGTCACGCTAGCACGAACGGACTTAAAAGGCAATTAAAAGAGAGATTTCATAATCTGGCATTGGGTCGTGGTAGTGACCGAGCTAAATTGGGCCAAGCAAGTTTTAAGCCAAGGTAGGTTGGGTTGAGCAGGTGACAGTGCGCTCGGTCAAGGCCCCGGTCTTATTTAGCCGAGGTAATATCGAACTGCCAGCCCGGTTCACTTTATTTGCTCGTTGAGTTAGGCGGGTTAGATCTTCTGCAGATTAGTCCAATCGAGCAAGAGCTTGGTCATAACTGAGGACGGCTAAGCCGCAGTGGGATTCTTTGATGAAGCTGGATAATTACCACGGCCGTGGTGTGACAATGTGGCGCTGTGCTAGGCGTAGCTCGGTTTAGAGCATTGCATGCCTCGGAAGTAATGCGGTCGTAAAAAGATGGAGCGGCGCTGTGCTATCCGTTCGCGCCAACGCTGTTTGGCTGTTTTGTTAGGTGGTATTTAGCTGTATTTACGTTGACACGTGGGAAAATGGGAGAAGAGAACAGGTCCACGCGTTCAAAGGTGAATGGACGCAGAGGCACGCGCAAAAGGTATATAAACGTGGCTGCACCCCCATACTGAGGTCTAGAACATCTTATGATCACAACTCACCTACCATTTTGCCTCTTCTCTTCTCTCTCTTTCCCTGTGTGCTAACTTGATCGTTAGAGGCTTTTCCGGCAGTGCACAGCCCGGCAGTGCTCACGGTCATTGTGTTTTCAGGTCGATCGGGGTGAAGCGCAGCTTGGACACAAGGAGTACAGACAACGACGGATATTTGCTCCCCGTACAATATATATTTAAAAACTTCAAGCAAAGTGAGAGTAATTTACCCAAATAATATATATATATATAATAAGGCACAAAGGCTTTTGAAAATGTGTGAAAATATATGAGAGATACATTTGTATCAATGGCTGAGATCTTTCCTAATCAACATCTAACGGTTCTGTCTCTCAAACACTCTTTTTTTGTCTCTCAAACACTCCTTTCATTCCTGCCCAAGTGTATCAAACACTCATCTTCTTCTGTCTCTCAAACGTATACCTCTCACCTACCCATTTTCCCTCTATTCTTCTTGATTTCAAATTTTAAACTCTTTATCTACCCATTTCTCTCTTAGCTTTTGCCTCTGCATTTCTCTCTGGCTTCATCAGAGCTTACTCTGACCGTCGTTCAAAATCACTCCGACCTGCAGCTTGGTTCTCTCTGGCAGCGCGGTTCACTCCAATCGTCGTTCACTCCAGCAGCTCGGTTGCAAAATCAGAGCTCACTTCGACCACTCCTGTAAGCTTATTACAATATAAGTTTGGTGTGATTTTAGTTTTATGATTTGGGTTTGATGTCTTTGTTGGTGTGAGGCTTTTTTTAGGTTGGTCTAATCTGGGTTTGATTTTAGTTTGGCCCTCAAAATATATTGGAATCATGTTGGTCTAATTTGAGTTAGAATTTGGAATCATGTTGGTCTAATATATTGGAATCATGTTGTTGTGTAGTTTATACATATCTATTGGTCTAACACTCTGGCTGACTTGGTTAACACTATGGTTCTCTCTTCATTCATTCATCTAATATCTGGGTTTGTATTCATTTGGTGGTAATATCTGCTATGGAGTTTGTATTTATTTGTATTCATAAGTTTGTGTTTGTGTTTGTGTTTGTGATATGGGTTTCTATATTTTTAGGATTGCTCTAAACTGATATGTTTTCATTTCTATATGTATTGGTCTAACTGATAGTTTATAGTTTATACATATCTATTGGTCTAACTGGTATGTTTTGGATTGCTCTATATTTTCTATATAGGATTTGGATTGCTCTAAACTGATATGTTTTACTCTAAACTAATATGAGTTTCTATATTCATTTCTATATGTTTTTCTATATGTTTGCTCTAAAACATATAAGTATTTGTGTTTTTCTATTTGGTTTCCTGTTTATTTATTTGTGTTTTTCTATACTTCTATATTTTTCTATTTGGTTTCCTGTTTTGGCTGGGCAAAAGAATAATTTCTTCTAGGTGATATTTTCATAAATTTATTTTTTTTTTTTCTTTCCTTTTAAACAAAGCCCAAAGTAATTGTTGCTATCAAGTTGTTACTTTCTTTGGTTGCTTTCTTTATACCACTGTTTTTTTTTTTTTTTTAAATTACATAAACTCCATACTTTCAGCTTTATATGCTTTTGAGGCAAACAAATTGAAGCAACTTTTTGTAACTTTGGAGAAACCCATCACGGCATTTTTTAGTTTTATTACAAAGCTGCAGAAACCAACCAACCCAACAAATTTTACATATTTTCTCATGAATACTTAAAACTTTCATAAGATTTTATAGTTTAGATTTTAGATTTTTTAAACTTTCCATTGTATTTTCAATGTGTTGGGTTAAATTTTTTGAATTCCCAACACATTTCCCCCCAATTTCTAAACTCGATCCCGCTGTCGAATATAGAAGTCATTGGAAGGAAGACAGCATAATGGAGACTGAAGTGTAAATAAATTAAATATATATTTTTTTAAATCTAAAACTTGACAAAAGTGTCAAGTAACAACTTCTTTGTATAAAAATAATTAAGAGGATTAAGAGGATCAAACTAAGTAAATTGCAGTTATAGAGTAGTTTGTTAAGAGAATAAAAGATAAGCTACTGCCATCACTGTGGATCCCTCTGCCAAGTCATTTGACGGCCATAACTTTTTATCAATATAAGTGTAACCAAAGTTAATTGCATATGGAGAATTAACTAAACATTTGTTTATTTTTGTCATTTTTACTGAAACAAATTTTAGAAGCAGAATGGGTAAAACAAGATTAAATCTAAAATATAATAAATAAAAGCCAAGAAGATGAAGAATAGTATCAATGGTAGAGTCGAATTTAAATTCATATATTATAAAGGGAAGGTTGAAATTAAGGGAATAACACACTTGGGGGTGACAAAGTGCACCAGATTTAATATATGAATTTCAAACAGGGGCATGTAGTATCAATGTGAAATTAAGGGAATAACACACTCTTCTTGGCATATGAATAGTATCAATGGTGCACTCTGTCTATTCTATATTATAAAGGGAATAACACACTTGGGGGTGGTTTGGGGTTTAATTGCAATTCCACTCTCATCAGTATCGAGCGATTGAAAGATTTAATTGCTTCAAATTTAAATAACTGTCATGATTGATCTAATTGTTTCACGCACATAGTGTGTGCCCACACTTCATGGAAATAAAAACTTCCCTCCAACATTTTTGGAAGGTAATTCCATCAAACAGTAGGTATGGTTGTTTTTCCATTAGTAATCAAGAAAGTATTCAAGCTATTTCTTAGGATTAGTGGTTAATTATACCCACAAACAGGGGCATATATCTTTACTCTAGAGTCAAAATTGATCCCTTTTGCCTATTAAATTCCCAGAAGTTCTAACTTAACCCAAAGATTTGCTTTGAATCAAATTGGTTGTTTGTGCACAAAGTATTTAACATTTTAATATAAAAAATAAAAAAAAAAATGTATTAAACTTACAAGTATTTAACTTAACCCAAAAAAATGTATTTAACATTTTGTTATAAAAAAAAAAAAATTGTACTATTCAAATGTAATATATTTGTTGTGTGATTCTAAAAAGAAAGGGACTTTTTTTTTCATTTAATTTTTTTTTTGAATATCTAGAGTTCCTAATTAAAAGAAAAATTTGAAAGACTTAGCATTTTAGCATTTATGTGTAATATGGCAAGAGAGTTTATGTTTTTTTTTTTTTTGCACCTTTTTAAGGGAGTATAATATTCTATGTTGTATTTCAAAAATTATGGTTAATGTATATGTGTGTGTATTACTTTAGTTGCCTTTATGAAATAATTATTCATTATTAGTTATAAAATGGCTTTGTTACATGGTGATTTTTTTTTTTTGGCATAAATTTATGTTTGGACTTTCCAAGTCATAAATGGTGAACTTCAAAATTTTTATGATTATAATGGATTTTGATTTTGGTTTTAATTTCATCTCTATAAAATTGAAGTCAGTTAATAAAGAGAAAAGTTCAAATTTAGACAATTATTGTGCTCCGGTTTTAATTTATCATTTAAATGTGATTGTTAGAAAACATCTATTCTAAATGCTGGGTTGACTCAGAAAATGTGAGTTTGATTATGGGTGTCGCAAAGAATGTAGAGAGAGAGAGAGAGAGAGAGAGAGAGAGAGAGAGAGAGAGAGGGGGAAGGGGCTGTTTGTTTGGAGCTATTTAAATAGAAAGTAAGGGTGATTTATTTAGTTGATCTTCTTGCAACAAAAAAATTAAACTGATACTCAAAAAAATTTATTTAACATTTTATTTACTGTGTAATATATTTATTTAGTTGTACCATTCAAGTGTAATATATTTGCTATGTGATTCTAATGTACAGATGATAAATATTTTTCATATAATTTTTTTTTGAATATCTTATAGCGATCCCAGTTTTCCCCTGTCATTTATTGTATTCCAGACTCGAGTCTATTGGTTGTATGTTATGTCTGTATCCCGTTTCCATTCTTTGATTCTCTGTATTTGAGTTTTGGGATGTGTTGGGTGACTTTGGAACAGGTTGGTTGTGAGTTAGAACAAATGGTTGTTGCCCAGAATTTGGCTTCTTCGCTCGAGCGAGGCCTGGGTATTTGCTACTTCGCTCGAGCAAGGATTGAGGGTCTTCAAGTTTCTTTTCAGACGCAGCTTCTGCTCAAGCGAGCTTTCTTGCGCTAGAGCGAGCTTGGTCTGGTGTGTCTCTTTGCTCGAGCGAGCTGTCTTGCGCTCAAGCGTGTGTCTGCGTCTCTTTTAGACCTGAGAGATGGCATTCTTCGCTTGAGCGAGCGAGCCCTATGTTTTGTGTTCCTTCACTCGAGCGAGAACTCTTGCGCTTGAGCGTGTTTCTGGGTTGCAGACCTGAAGCGTTGCATTGTTCGCTCGAGCGACACTTCTTGCGCTCGAGCGAGGTCATCTTGTGCCTGGTTGCTCGAGCGACCACTTCTTCGCTCGGGCGAGCCTCGTATATAGCAGTTCGCAGCAACATGATTCAACATCACTTTTTTATCTCCATTTCTTTCCAAACCCTAAATCCAGCACTCTATCTCTCTACACACACTCTCTCTCTCTACAAATACATCTTGTTCTTGGGTCTCTCTACTCTAGTCCCTTTGTAAGAAAGGTAGAGTATCGCGTGGGCTTTATTTTGATCCGAAGAAATTTGAGTTTGGAGCATCTTGAGTTTCCTCTTCCTTCTCCTTTGAGCTTCTTTATTTGAGGTAGGGATAAACTATTCATTTTTATGAGCTTTAACATAAACATTAGTCATTTTGTATAAATGGAGGGATTTGGTAATTTCGAATAAGGTTAGGGTTTGATTTGAAATTATAAAAGAGGGGTTTTCCAATTTTGGGGTCATTGGATATGTAAAGTCTTAAGTTTAGCTCCTCTTGTATATAATTGATGAAATTTGGCCTTTAGTGCAAATTTTGAGAAAGATGAAGAAATGCCCTAATGTGTATTTAATAACTATTTTGTATAAATAGTAAAATAAATGTGGAAGTGTGAAATTGGATTGAGAATCTTGAAATTGGGAGAAATTGTGATTTAATGGTGTAGTTAGATTGATAAATCACTCATCGGTGAAAAATGTAATAATTTATCTATTTGGTGAATTTATTATCTGTTTAGAGATAACTGTTTTGGGCTATCGGTGGAGAATAGTCTTGATTGTTGTAGAAACTGCATGATGATTAGGTAAATTGAAACAAATCAATAGGAATATGTCATTGAATATGACGGCTCGGTATAAACATTGAATATGTGATTGAATTAGTCATTGTATATGACAATTTGTTTAAATACATTGTATATATATATATGTGTGTTTGGGAGGAGATATGGGATGTACTCCATTGTTTGTGAGGAGATAGGGGATGTACTCCATTGTTTGGGAGGAGATAAGGGATGGACTCCATTGATAACTAAGTTGGCCAGAGTATCCATGGTGAAAGTCCCGAAACCTTGTATACATCTGAATGATGTTGATGATTGAAGTGTTGATAATATGAGTTGTAGTCTCATTTGAATTGTTTGGATAAATAATATATCATGTTAAGGAATTGGTTTGGATAAGAAAATAGAGATGGATTGAAATATGGTTGTAAATGTTGATTGGTTATGGAACGGATGCATGTTGGTTTACATATGTTAAACATTTATCGGATGTTAATGTTTTAGTTATTTCTCATATTATGTTTAGCATGTCTTTATTGGGCATTGGCTCACCCTACTTGGGACACCATTTTCAGGTACAAGGGACATGCCGCCTCCAAGGGCATAGCTTGGATGGTTTAGAGGCTGAAGGCTTCTTTTTGTTATTATATCTTTTGAGTTAAATGTAAATTGGAGCCAAAGGCTTTATATGTAAAGAGTTAGAACTCTACTTTTGTTGTGACCAAGTGATGACTTGGAAAGCTGTAAGCCCGTAGGGCATTCATTTTGTTGCTAACGTGTAATACTTTTGTAAAGCAGACTCTGATGAATGAAAATATAATATTTATGTTATGTTTATGGATTATATGAATGGTTGTCTTATACTGTATTTTGAGAGCGTAACATATCTAGAGTTCCTAATTAAAAGAAAAATTTCAGAGACTTGGCATTTTAACATTTATGTGTAATATGGAAAGAGAGTTTATGTTTTTTTTTTTTTTTTTTGCACCTTTTTAAGGGAGTATAGTATTCTATGTTCTATTTCAAAAAATTCTGGTGAATGTATACATGTATGTATTACTTGAGTTATCTTCATGAAAAAAAAATGTATTAAACTTACAAGTATTTAACTTAACCTAAGTATTTAACATAATCCGTTTTGCTTTGAATCAAATTCACCAAGTATTTAACTTAACCCACAAAAATGTATTTAACATTTTATTATATAAAAAAAATAAAAAATTGTACCATTCAAATGTAGTATATTTGTTGTGTGATTCTAAAAAGAAAGAGACTGTTTTTTCCATTTAGTTTTTTTTTTTAATATCTAGAGTTCCTAATTAAAAGAAAATTTTGAAAGACATGGCATTTTAATATTTATGTGTAATATGACAAGAGAGTTTATGTTTTTTTTTTTTTTTTTTTTTTTTTTTGGCACCTTTTTAAGGGAGTATAGTATTTTATGTTGTATTTCAAAAAATTATGGTGAATGTATATAAGTGTGTATTACTTTAGTTGTTTTCATGAAAAAAAAAATGTATTAAACTTACAAATATTTAACTTAACGCAAGTATTTAACATAATTCGTTTTACTTTGAATCAAATTCACCAAGTATTTAACTTAACCCAAAAAAATGTATTTAACATTTTGTTATAAAAAAATAAAAAATAAAAATTGTACCATTCAAATGTTGTATATTTGTTGTGTGATTTTAAAAAGAAAGGGACTGCTTTTTTCATTTAAATTTTTTTTTTTTTTTTGAATATCTAGAGTTCCTAATTAAAAAAAAAAAAATTTGAAAGACTTGGCATTTTAACATTTATGTGTAATATGGCACGAGAGTTTATGTTTTTTTTTTTTTTTGCACCTTTTTAAGGGAGTATAATATTCTTTGTTGTATTTCAAAAATTCTGGTCAATGTATATGTGTGTATTACTTTAGTTGTTTCATGAAATAATTATTCATTATTGCTTATAAAATGGTTTTGTTATCTGGTGAATTTTTGTTTTTGTTTTTGTTTTTTTTGGCATAAATTTATGTTTGAACTTTCCAAGTTATAAATGGTAAACTTCAAAATATTTATATTTATAATGGGTTTTGATTTTGGTTTTAATTTCATCTCTATAAAATTGAAGTCAGTTAAGAAAGAGAAAAGTTCAAATTTGGACAATTATTGTGCTCCGATTTTAATTTATCATTTTAATGTGATTGTTAAAAAAAATCTATTCTAAACGCTGGGTTGAGTCAGAAAATGTGAGTTTGATTATGGGTTTCTCAAAGAATGTAGAGAGAGAGAGAGAGAGAGAGAGAGAGAGAGAGAGGTTATTTGGGTCTTGATTTGTGGTTAGTGCTCTGTATTGTAGAAATTAATCTGATAGAGAAGGAATTGTTTGTTTGGAGCAATTTAAAAAGAAAGTAAGGGTGATTTATTTAGTTGATCTTCCTGCAATAAAAAAATTAAACTCACACTCAAAAAAAATATTTAACATTTTATTTGTTGTGTAATATATTTATTTAGTTGTACCATTCAAATGTAATATATTTGCTGTGAGATTCTAATGTACAAATGATAAATGTTTTTCATATAATTTTTTTTGAATATCTAGAGTTCCTAATTAAAAGAAAAATTTCAGAGACTTGGCATTTTAACATTTATGTATAATATGGCAAGAGAGTTTTTTTTTTTTTTTTTTTTTACTGGCACCTTTTTAACAGAGTATAGTATTTTATGTTGCATTTCAAAAAATTCTAGTGAATGTATATATGTGTATATTGTTTTAGTTGTCTTCATGAAAGAAACATGTATTAAACTTACAAGTATTTAACTGAACCCAAGTATTTAACATAATCTGTTTTGCTTTGAATCAAATTCACCAAGTATTTAACATAACCCACAAAAATGTATTTAACATTTTATTATAAAATAAAAAATAAAAAATTGTACCATTCAAATGTAATATATTTGTTATGTGATTCTAAAAAGAAAAGGACTATTTTTTTTCATTTAATTTTTTTTTTTGAATATCTAGAGTTCCTAATTAAAAGAAAAATTTGAAAGGCATGGCATTTTAACATTTATGTGTAATATGGCAAGAGAGTTTTTTTTTTTTTTGGCACCTTTTAAGGGAGTATAGTATTCTATGTTGTATTTCAAAAAAATTGGGTGAATGTATATATGTGTGTATTAATTTAGTTGTCTTCATGAAAAATAAATGTATTGAACTTACAAGTATTTAACTTAACGCAAGTATTTAACATAATCCGTTTTGCTTTTAATTAAATTCACCAAGTATTTAACTTAACCCAAAAAAATGTATTTAACATTTTGTTATAAAAAAAATAAAAATAAAAAATTATACCATTCAAATGTAGTATATTTGTTGTGTGATTTTAAAAAGAAAGGGACTGTTTTTTTATTTATTTATTTATTTATTTTTGAATATCTAGAGTTCCTAATTAAAAAAAAAAAATTGAAAGACTTGGCATTTTAACATTTATGTGTAATATGGCAAGAGAGTTTATGTTTTTTTTTTTTTTTTTTTTTGGGCACATTTTTAAGGGAGTATAGTATTCTATGTTGTGTTTCAAAAAATTCTGGTCAATGTATATATGTGTGTATTACTTTAGTTGTCTTCATGGAAAAAAAATGTATTAAACTTACAAGTATTTAACTTAACGCAAGTATTTAACATAATCCGTTTTGCTTTGAATCAAATTTACCAAGTATTTAACTTAACCCAAAAAAATGTATTTAACATTTTGTTATATAAAAAAAAAAAAAAATTGTACAATTCAAATGTAGTATATTTGTCGTGTGATTCTAAAAAGAAAGGGACCGTTTTTTTCATTTAATTTTTTTTTGAATATCTAGAGTTCCTAATTAAAAAAAAAAAAAATTTTGAAAGACTTGACATTTTAACATTTATGTGTAATATGACAAGAGAGTTTATTTTTTATTTTATTTTTTTTGCACCTTTTTAAGGGAGTATAATATTCTATGTTGTATTTCAAAAATTCTGGTCAATGTATATGTGTGTATTACTTTAGTTGCTTCATGAAATAATTATTCATTCTTACTTATAAAATGGCTTTGTTATCTGGTGATTTTTTTTTTTTTGGCATAAATTTATGTTTGGACTTTCCAAGTCATACATGGTGAACTTCAAAATATTTATGATTATAATGGGTTTTGATTTTAGTTTTAATTTCATCTCTATAAAATTGAAGTCAGTTAAGAAAGAGAAAAGTTCAAATTTGGACAATTATTGTGCTCCGGTTTTAATTTATCATTTTTATGTGATTGTTAAAAAATATATATTCTAAATGCTGGGTTGAGTCAGAAAATGTAAGTTTGATTATGGGTTTCTCAAAGAATGTAGAGAGCAAGAGAGAGAGAGAGAGAGAGAGAGAGAGAGAGGTTATTTGGGTCTTGGTTTGTGGTTAGTGCTCTATGTTGTAGAAATTAGTCTCATATGGAAGGAACTGTTTGTTTGGAGCTATTTAAAAAGAAAGTGAGGGTGATTTATTTAGTTGATCTTCCTACAACAAAAAAATTAAACTCACACTCAAAAAAAATTATTTAACATTTTATTTGCTATGTAATATATTTATTTAGTTGTACCATTCAAATATAATATATTTGCTGTGTGATTCTAATATACAGATGATAAATATTTTTCATATAATTTTTTTTGAATATCTAGAGTTCCTAATTAAAAGAAAAATTTCAGAGACTTGGCATTTTAACATTTATGTGCAATATGGCAAGAGAGTTTATATATTTTTTTCTTTTTTGGGCACATTTTTAAGGGAGTATAGTATTTTATGATGTATTTCAAAAAATTCTGGTGAATGTATATATGTGTGTATTACTTTAGTTGTCTTCATGAAAAAAAAATGTATTAAACTTACAAGTATTTAACTTAACCCAAGTATTTAACATAATCCGTTTTGCTTTGAATCAAATTCACCAAGTATTTAACTTAACCCACAAAAATGTATTTAACATTTTATTATTTCAAAAAAAATAAAAAAATTGTACCATTCAAATGTAATATATTTGTTGTGTGATTTTAAAAAGAAAGGGACTTTTTCTTTTATTTAATGAATTAGAAGACATGCCTACGAGTATATCAATTGACGCCCGGGCACACAGATTCTTGCCGCCATTATCTTGGCAAGATGGATGTATTATGTCCTTATTGTTCAGCCTTACATTGGATGGATGAAAAATTGACAAAATCATCTATGAACCGTCCCTTATTCGAAACTTGCTGTTTGGAAGGAAAGATTAGGCTACCTTTACTTGTTACACCCCCTCCACCACTTCAGGCATTGTATGATGGAAATAATGATCAATCAAAATCCTTTCGAAGTTATACTCGAGTGTATAATGCAGCCAATGCTTTTAGGAGTCTTGGTGCTACATTGGATCCTAGAGTACTCAGTGGAAAGGGCCCTACATCATTCACAATTCATGGGAAATTGCGACATCGAACAGGATCACTACAACCACAACCAGGACAGGATGCGAGTTATGCTCAGCTGTATATCTATGACCCTTATTCAGCTTTAGAAATTCGTAATCGTAGAAATCTTAACTTGAGAAGGGATGTTCTCAAAACTATTCAAGATAGTTTGTTGCAAGTCAATGCATTTGTAGATAAATATCGCCAAGCTCATGCCATTTTACATCAATTAGACTCGGCAGGACACAATCTACCTGCTCATCTTCATTACAATTCAACAACTGATCGACGTCGGCATAACCTACCAACTACAGATGAGATTGCAATTGTAATACCAGGTGATGGAACAGAGGTAAATGGAATGAAAGATATTATCTTACATTTCCAAGGAAATAATGAGTTGATGCAAATTAATAAATGTCACCCAGCATACTTGCCATTACATTATGTTCTATTATTTCCATATGGTGAGCTTGGATGGGAACCTAAGTTGAAATTGTGGAACATTCAGTATGATCGACCTTCAACTGATCGACTTACTCAAATGGATTTTTATAGTTATCGTTTGTTTGAACGACCCACAGAGTATTCAACAATTTTGAGAGATGGGAAACTATTTCAAGAGTTTTTAGTAGATGCTTGGGTTGCAACTGAGCAAAATCGATTAACATACTACAAGCTTAATCAAGGGAAACTTCGGGCTGAGCTTTACCAAGAGTTGTCAGATATGGATCCAGATTATGTGCGACTTGGTCAAATTGGTCAAAGGTTTGTTTTGCCATCTTCATTTACCGGTAGTCCTAGACATATGCTTAAAATCTTTCAAGATTCAATAGCTATCACACGATACAACCAACAACCAGATATTTTTCTTATCATGACTGCAAATCCCAATTAGCCAGAAATTACTTCAGCATTATTACCATATCAAAAACCTATTGATCGTCCTGATTTAATTACCCTTGTTTTTTATTTGAAGAGAAAATGATTGATGAAGGAGATAGAAACAAATAAAGTGTTTGGAAATAAAGTTGCACATATTTTTACAATTGAATTTCAAAAACGAGGCCTCCCTCATATGCATGCACTTTTATTTCTCAAGGGTGCAGACAAAATTCAGACATATGCTCAAGTAGACAAATTGGTCTGTGCAGAATTTTCAGACCCAAAATATGATCCTATGCTTTTTGAAACTATCAAATGTTGTATGGTACATGGACCATGTGGTGCTCGAAATCTGCAAGCACCATGTGTGGAAAATGGTAAATGCACTAAGAGATACCCTTGAGCTTTCACAGAAATAACAACTATGGATCAAGATGGATACCCTATCTATCGTCGTCACAATAATGGTCAAGTACATATTGTGAGGGGACAAGAAGTTGATAACAGGGATGTCGTACCATACAATGCATATCTTTCAAAACTTTTCAACTGTCATATAAATGTGGAAGTTTGTGCCGGAATGAGATGTGTCAAGTATATACATAAGTACATTTATAAGGGTTATGATCGTACAACGATGGTGTTAGGAATGATAAATGAGATTCAACAATATCTCAATGCAAGGTATACTGGACCTCTAGAAGCTGCTTGGTGAATATTTGGTCATCCTTTGCATGTAGAGATGCCAACAGTTATACGATTGGTACTTCATTTACCTGGAATGCATCGCATTGTTTTTAACCCAAAAGAGTCATTAGAAACGATTCAATCTAGAGCTGGACAACAAATGTCAACTCTTACTGGCTTCTTTGCATGTGCTGCCAGTGAAGATGAATGTCCATTCACTTATCAAGAATTTCCACAACATTTTGTTTGGCTCAAGTCAGAAAAGAGATGGAAATCAAGAGAAAAAGGATATGCAATTGGAAGAATATACTTTGCTAGCCCTAATTGTGGTGAAAGATTTTATCTGCGTTTGTTACTAACCGTTGTCAAAGGACCAAAGTCATTTCAGTCTTTACGTACGGTCGATAATGTTGTGCATGATATATTTAAATTAGCATGTGTTGCAAGGGGGCTTTTAGAAGATGATGAATAATGGATACAATGCTTAAAAGAGGCTGCAGTTATAAAAACTGGATATCAATTAAAGAGATTGTTTAGTATTATTCTCACCCAGTGCTCTCCACTAAATCCATGTGCATTATGGAATCAATTTTTAACGCATATATGTGATGATTTTGCACATAAGATTTGTACATTGTTTGTCATTTTTAAACCAACTAAGGCTCAAATTGAAGATTATGGTCTCCATCTTTTGAATCAAATGCTTCATGAATCAAGCAAAAGTTTAATTGACTTCCCATCCATGCCACAACCTACTACAAATTTGAGTGCAGTAGTTAGTAATCAATTGATATTCAAACATCAACAACTGTAGAGTGAGGCACAACATGCAGATCCACAAATTACTATTGATTGTCTCAATAATGGACAACGTAATGCTTATAACACAATCACTTCTTCAGTTTTTCAAAATAAAGGAACTATTTTCTTTCTGAATAGGGGTGCTGGAACAGGGAAAACATTTCTGTACAATACAATTGCATTAAAATGTCGCAACCTTGGGCATATCATTGTTACTGTGGCTTCGTCTGGAATTATATCATTGTTATTGGTAGGAGGTCGCACTGCACATTCAACATTTTCCATTTCGTTAGATGTCTTAAAAAATTCACTTTGTGGGTTTAGCAAACAATCATTACAAGCTGAGTTATTTAGAGAAACAAAACTCATAATTTGGGATGAAGTTCCTATGCAACATAGACATTGTGTTGAGGCGGTTGATTGTACATTGAGAGATATTTGTGATAGTGAAAAGCCATTTGGGGGTATTACTGTTATTCTTGGTGGAGACTTTCGACAAATCTTACCAGTTATACCCAAAGGAGTTCGTGAGTAAATTGTGAATGCATCATTAAGACACTCTGTTCTATGGAAGCATATATATATATATATATATCTTAACTTTGGATTTGAATATGCACTTGAATCATGAAAGCCATGATTTGCAAATTTCTTGATGGAAGTAACACTACTTTAACTTTTATTATATAGATTATTTTAAATTAATAAATTGTGTTTACACTCTTACTTTTTTATTGATTTCACTTTTTTTTATATTGGGACCAATCCTCAAGAAATCGTTAACGTTCCATCAACAATACACAAATGTCAAGATTTGAATGAATTACTCTCTACAGTTTATCCACAATTTAATATGATAGATATGTCAACCCCAACATTTTTAACTGAACACACAATTTTGTCTGTGCGTAACAATGATGTCAGTGACATTAATACTACTGCGTTAAATATCTTTCTAGGGAGATTATATACTTATCTTGCAGCAGATAAAATGTCTGAAGATAATGAAATTGATCCTACCATTACAAATAGATATCCTAATGAATATTTAAATTCATTGGATCCTCCTGGGCTGCCAACTTTTAAGTTAGAGTTGAAAGTAGGTTGTCCTATAATATTGTTGAGAAACATTGCATCGAAAGATGGACTATGTAATGGTACAATATTGATGGTTACTAGGTGCGGCACTCGCATAATTGAAGTTCAAATTTTAACTAGAGAAAAGTTTGGCAATTTGGCATTCATACCAAGAATATCTTTGACACCATCTTCTTCAGAAATGTCTTTCTAAATGACAAGACGTCAATTTCTAGCCCGATTAGCATATGCCTTGACCATTAATAAATTTCAAGGACAATCTGTGAAATTTGTTGGGGTTGATTTGCGTATACCAGTGTTTAGCCATGGGCAATTATATGTGGCATTGTCTAGATGTACGTCCTTTGATCATATAAGTATCCTCCTCCCTAAAGATAGTTTGGATTCTACTACAAATATTGTTTATCCTGAAGTGTTGTTGTAGTATTCTATGTACATTAAATGACGTTTTATTATAAGGTAACCATTTAGATTTATTTCTATTGATTATATAACTTTATATAAAACTTCAATTTAATAATAATTTGAAATTTGGACTTTTGTAGGATTTGACCGAAAAATCTATAGAGCTTAAAAGGAGAAATACGTCTAGCTTGCTTCGATGGGGATGTAATAAGGTAATTTCAATCTCAAAATATTTTGACATGTATATTTCCAACAAATGTACTAATCTATATTTTTTTTGTTATCACAAATTACCAGATTGTTGTGCATATTTCTCATTGGGGATACATATAAGTTAATACAAAGACTTTTTGGAAAGTAATGAGGAAGAAGTCTGGGCAAACACATATTTGAAGATATGTTATTAACACATCTTTTGTAAAGCATACATATTTTGAAAAGCTTTAACCCACTTTTTGTAAAGTTTTAACCTACTCTTTTGATGTATGACAATATAACTTTAATTTTTGTTTTTTGTTTAGTATTTAGACTTTTTTTTTACTGCCTTTTATATTTTGATATGCAATATAACTTTAAATCTTATATGTTTGTTTCTTAATTTGCATTAAAATTAGGGGGAGTTGTTATTTTATTTGAATTTTGTAGAGCGTGTAATACGTGCAAAGTTGTTATAAGTTCTTTAAGAAGAAAAATATTTCAATATATTTTTTCAATATCTTTATCAAAAAATGACACAAACTTCATAAATTTCAACATAATACGTATAAATTATTTACACCGTGCTTTTAGGCACGGGCATACGCTAATATATATATACTTTGATAGAGCTCGCTTGAGATTGAGATTTCAGTATCATCCAAATTATAATTTAAATTATACAGAAATAAAAATGTTAATTATAATTTGATTTCAGTATCCAAATTATACAGAATAAAAATGTTAAGTTTCTAAGATCTAACCATCCAAAGAAAAAGGGAACATGTAAATAATGAAATACAAAATACAATCTAATCCTGAAGCACTTGAAATTCACTTCTTTTTTTTTTTTGAAAATTCACTGGTTGAGTAGACTTGATAAGATTCATCAATCTCTCCATTTCCTTCATGGAAAAAGAAAATGCCACTTGAAACAATATACAATTTTAAGAAAATAAATAATATATATATTACTAGTAGATTTACAAATCACATATAGTGCATGAAGTGGTGTGTGATATAGTGTATATGAGGTCCATCATAAATGTGAGGTTTTCCTGGTTTTGAACTTTTGATCACTCAAACTGTGTTTGAATGGTGAATTTAGGTAAAGACCAACCTAAAAGTACACGGAAAAAAAAAAAAAAAACAGCAGCAGCAGCAGCAGGACGTGGGCTTGTATAAAAACAAACAGAGATCCGATTGGTAGCTCGAAATTAGGGGCCCCGAATGCCCCTAATTTCTAAAACGGCGTCGTTTTATATATATATATATATATATATTTTTTTCTACAGACGCAGACGAAGGAGGGGGAGGGAGGGGAGGGGAGGGGGAGGAGGAGGGGGAGGGGGCCCTAAAAAATGGGGTTGGAGGCGAGGCAGAGGCATACGATCGGCAGAGGCGCGGCGATCGCGGCCGAGGCGACGCGATCGGCAGCGGACTCCCTCTCCCTCTCTCCCTCTCTCTCTCCCTCTCCCTCACCGTTTCAGAGTTGCAGACACGAGGAAGAAGAAGAAAAAAAAAAAATGTGAAACGACGTCGTTTCACGGATTTGGGGCATTCGGGGCCCCTACTTTCGAGTCACAAATCTTTTTCCAAACAGTAAAAGAACTGGTTTACTTTAAATGCATGCTTCTCACTCTCATAAAACCCATTCCTATCAACTGCCCTATAAGACAAATTTGTACTGTTGGGCAAGTACAAGATTAACCAGGGCAATGAAAAGAGAATCCCAGTTTCAAATGCTACTAAAATAATAATAAATAAATAAAACTAGGGTCATCCAAACAAATTTTTAAATTTATTTTTTCATTTCTCAACAACCATATTCCCAAGGTATATCAGCCATGTGTGAAAACATATACAATTATGGGCATTGGGCAGTACAAATAAATGCAAGTGAAAACAATATGCTGAGGGGCAAAAAGCATAACAGGAATTCCAGTTATGACATATGCTCCTAATAAAAACAAGCATAAAATATTTCTCATAATTTCAACCAGAGCAAAATTAGTCAGCATGAATTCATAACCACAATATGCTGAGGGGCAAGAAGCATAATAACAGAAATTCCAGTTATCAAGACATGTCAGAAGCCATGCTCCAAATAAAATCAAGCATCAAATATTTCTCATAATCTAAACCAGAACAAAAATTAGTCAGCATGAATTCATAACCATTCTTTCCTTGAGACATCAAGAGCACCTAGACAACAATGGGCAAATAAGAAGTTTAAAGCAGAAGAGAACTGATAACAAAGGGGCTGAAAGAGAAAATTGTTTGATGTAACAACCTTCTTGCAGCTCTAAACCACATGACAAGCTTAACACTAGTGAATTGCCAATGAAACTTGGGTAAAGAAAGTTCACAAAATTTATCTTCCACAAAATAAATAAAAACAAGAATCTAATCATGGATTGTCAACGAGTATGAATGGCAATTGTTTCAGCCTTTAAACTAAGACAATCAGCATATTTTACCCAAAATGCATCCGGTAGTGCATGCCAGAACTGAATTTGAGACATCAAACTATAGAAGCACGAGCCCAAGTTCTGACGGTCTCAAAACGTGGTTTACTCGATAGTTATAGAGGTAATAGTGGAGTTTCCCGTCACCAGGTCCAAATTTCAGTTCCTTCAAGAAAGATTCATTCTGCATAACATCCAAAGCATTGAAGACGTCGTAATCGTTCTGCTTGGCTACAATGAGAGCATCATTCATGAGCTGAAGCAATGGAGTCTTTGTAGACACATTATAGTAAGAATAAGCGGCCTTCAAAGTAGTGTAATTCTGGTTTCCAAGGATAGAAGATGGAAGCGTGTAAAAACTGCAAAAATCAGTGATTTCATGAGTCTCAGGGCTTTCAACCAGATAACTATCCACGACATTCTCCCTTGGAAGAAGCCAGTGTTCTACATCATTTTCATCAAAATCAGGAGCAACAAGAAACTGACTCAAGTAATTCCTAAGCAGACGTGTAACTGCAGGAACATCATGGGACTCCATCTTCCTAAACCCCGGGGTAGCAGTGGAATCTGGCAACTTATACAGCTTTATTGTTCGACTCATCGTCATCCTTGCACCAAGCCTAGAAAATCCAACATCAATAAGCTTCTTTGGATTTAACGATCTATGCCAATATTGGCAAGTTGATATCGGTGTTGGAAGAACCACACCAGCAGTATAAGCTGCTTGCCACATATTCTCCAAATGAACCCTTCTAGTCACCTCTTTTATCATGACAGGAGCAAGCCGTTTTGATCTGAGTTTCTTATGAACACACAGGAAATTGATCTCTGCCATGTAAACAACAGTATCACGGACCCTGATTCTTGCAGGAACTCCAGTAATAAAAGCAACCAACTTCTTTGAGCTTTTGACTCGAACTCCAATGTGCCAATTCTTGAAAAAACCAGGAGGGCGAAGAGCCCATCTAAGGAATCCCATTGAATAATTAAACCTGAACATGTTCTCATCATCCTCAACATAGTTGTTGGTCAGTAGGGCATAAACCTCGTTGCACGTCTCTTCAGAGTCCATGTCACAAGTTATCCATTCATAGAGACTGGGAAGATTATAAGGTTCTTGTTTGACTTCAGTCAAGGGTGTTGGAGGTTCAATTGGTCCTTCGGGCAAACTTGTGTCACCCAAATCCTTGAACTGCCCAACAGGTTGGGTTTCCCAAAACTTGTGCCTCTTTGCAAGAGAGAGCGACTCTTGAACCTTCCGTGCTAGCGAATCAATCGAAACACCACTCTCAGAAGGTAAATTCCCATCAGGATTATGGGTTTGGCTTTCAGCCGGTGAATTAGAAGTTGAATTGTTGTCTACCATTTCAAATTATTTTGATACAATAGCCTGCTAGACAATAAAATTTATAATTCACTTGAACTGAAATTAGACAGAAAAAAAAAATTATATATTTCCACATCCTTAATATGCATCAACAATAATTCAATTCTAGTAAACTCCTATCCGGACACAAACTGTAGGCATCTCCAATCCTTGACTCCAACCTATATCAAATTTAACTATGGGTAAAAATACAGAAGACAGCCTCAACACCTTGACCCAAATTTATTCCAAATTAAGTTTTGCTCAAATTTTTACCACAAATCAAGAGAGACTCAAATGTTTATTACTCAGACATTTCAAGTTTATTTTGTTGCTCTCAAATTTACAACTCTGACATTAGTGAAGTTTCTACTCAAATTTATGCTTAAATCTAAGTTTGTCATTGGAGTCATTCATATCAAATAGAGCTTTTTCACAAAATTTTGCTCAACAACTTGACCCAAAATTTTAACCAAATCAAGGGAGACTCAAATGTTTATTACTCAGAATTTTCAAGTTTATTTTGTGGCTCTCAAATTTAAAACTCTGTGGTTAGTGAAGTTTTTACTCAAATTTATGATTCAATCTAAGTTTATCATTGTGGTCATTCATATGAAATAAAGCTTTTGCTCAAATTTGACATTAAAATTTTGAGCAAGGGCTGGATAAGGATCTGAATCTCATGTATTTCTCTCTTTGAAACCAGAAATAAAATAACCCCCATTCAATTGTGCCTAATAATATCGTTTAGCTAAGTTGAGGACCAGTTATGTATCGTTCCAAAACCAAATCAAATAATCATCAACATAATAATAAAGGCTTCAAAATTTTCTTTCTGTTTTCTCGGCAACCAAACGGTGAGTGAACAATACACAAATCGAATAAATATATTTTTGAGATCTAAACAAAACGGGCGTATAACTTTTTGAAGATTAAAACTTGGAAAGAAGAAAAATTTACCTGCGATTGCGTATCTCGAAGTTTGGAGATCTAGGGTTTTTGGAGAGAAGACGACACAGATCGGAAAAGAGAATAAGTGGTTTTTTACGTTTTAGAGAGAGAAAGCGACTGGGGCATTGGAAAATACGAAGCTGATGACGATGGAATTAATTGGAAATAACGAAACAACGTGGGGGGAAAAACAATTTTACATCCACACAAAATTTTTTTTTTTTTCCGAATAAATAAAGAAAAAATTATTTATAAGTCCTATTAGGAGTCTTATACTACATATGGTCTTATTAAAAAATTTATGTTTTTATAAGTCCTGTGAGAAGTTTGTTGATATATTTACCGTCAATATTAGTTGTTAATATCATAAATAATAGTAAAACCATATATAGGAAATTGAATGTTACCATAGATCATATTTACATAAACGTAATGTAACGTGACACCTACATAAACGTAACGTGATACCTATGATTTATGGCAACATACAATTTCCTATATAGGAAATTGAATGTTACCATAGATCATATTTATATGAAACGTAACGTGATACCAACATAAACCAGCAACATTTTCACATTCAATTTAAAAAAATAAAAACTCATTAAGTTTGCGAAACGTAACGTGACACGTTACGTTTATGTAGGTGTCACGTTACGTTTATCTAAGTGTCACGTTACGTTTATATAGGTGTCACGTTACGTTAATGTAAGTGTCACGTCACGTTACGTTTATGTAGAATCTTGTAGAATATATTATTATCTAAATAGAACTTGAGACTCTATAAGAAATTACACAGGATTTAGCCTACCATAAGTGTCTGAAAAATGACTTATAAATAAGTTTCCCATAAATAAATGAAATATTTCGAGTTAAGAGTCATTTTCTAACCGATCAGAAACACATTCGGAAGGATTTAGAAAGAAAAAAAAAATGTGTGAATAAATTATTTTTGTTAAAATTGTACGGGCATATTTGTCATTTAAAATTGAATTGTTTTGCTTAATATTAAGAGAATTCTATTTGCACTTTATTATTTGCCTTAGTACACATCATCACCTCCTTCTTCACTTAGTTCACATCATGCCTATATTAAAAGTTTTGATTTTGTCTCAATACATTTCACCATTTTTCAAATAATATCATTCTCTTCTCTAATAAAATCCCAACCTTAACAAATGTTGGCAACTAGCGGACACCCTTTTCTCTTCGGTCATTACCCCCTCCATGGCCTCACTCCCTTCCCACTAGTGTCATCAACCACCTTATCATTCCTCCCTAGCCTTGTTGTTATAGCCATTACCAACCCCTTTTCTCTAGCCCAACCAACTCTCTCTAACTCTGTCGTGACTCTCCCAGTTCTGTCGTCCACCCATTTATCATCATCTGTCCCCACTCTCTGCAACTAGTCTCATTCCTCTCGCCCACTTTGACTCTCGCAACCCCTCATCTTATTTTTCTTCTTCTACTACTCACTCAAACCCTAGATCTCTCTCTCTCTCTTTTGCAAGGGTAAATGGCGGGTGGGTTGTGATGAAGGGTTGCTAGAAGAAGTTGACAGTGGTAGAAGAGTTGCCACTGGCGGGCTGCTGGGTTGCCATGGACAATGAGAGGTTGTGAAGGGATCACCGGTGGTGATGGTGGTGAGCTAATGGTAATAGTGAAATGGTTGTGAATGAGCGGTGTGTGTTGAGAAATAGAGAAATTTACTTGAGGAACAAAAATGTAACTTGATTGAGGGATAAAGATGTAACTGAAAAATTAGAATGATGGTTAGTACTGAGAAAATTACTTAGAGTTTAAATAGAATTTTTCTTACTATTGGGAACATGATAAAACGTGTGTTGGAAATTATAAAAATATTAAAAAGTGTTTTGTCAATAAATTAAAAAAAAAAAAAAAAGGAGAAAAAGAAGTTGTTTCGAAAACTATTTGAATACATTTTCAATATGGTTAAGTTTTCAAATAAAATTTGATTAATTTATTATTTTGATCCACTCAACTCATTTATATATAGTTTTTAATAAACTCTAAATACACCTAGCTATGAAAGTTCAAAATTTTAATTTTGTTTTTGTTTTAGATATCCACCATAATTCTAACCATCCAAACCCTAACAACAAACTCACCTCAACCACTATCAACTCCTCCACTTCCAATTGCCACCCTATCTATCTCTCCGCACTCATGTTTTTTTCCCCTCTCCATCTTGCTACCCATATCTCCTCTATACCTTCCTCACTACCTCTATCTTATCCTCTCACAATCCAATCTTGTTACACCATCTCGACAACCCTTGTTCTACTTAACATATTCTCATTTTCCCTCTTTGATGTTCCCTATGTCTCTTCTCTTTTTATTATGTCCCTTTTTCCCTTCACGATACCCACACTCCCTAACATCACCCACACATTTTCTTCTTCATCTTTAGTCTTCTTTTCTCTCTAATATGTATGTGTGCTTTGAGAAAAGAATGAAGTAAAGAAAAAGGGCAGTAATGACGAAAAATGTGGGAAATGTGATCTAGGTGGAGAGTGACAAGATAAGAGTAGTGGATGGTTATATTTTTTTTAAATTGTGCATAGAGGTCAAATTATAATTTGAAAAATAAAATCATTTTTTATGGGTATACTTAGAAGCTCCTTGGTTTCCTTGTTTTGTGATTAGCTTATGCACTTGAAAACTTTCAAAATTGAATATTTTTTGACAAAGAATGAGAGCTTTTACATAAAGGAGAAATTAGTCTAACATTTCTATCCAACTTTGGGTAGTAGGAGAGGTCCAATAATTTTTTTTTATGTCATATAAGGTCCTCACATCCTTTGCTTCAATTTTATTTTTAAAAATACCAATTTTACCCTCACTCTTCTCTTTGCTCTCTTCTCTCTATCTACATATCTAGGTCTCTCTTCTTTCTTTCTACATATTTGGGTGTCTCTTTTCTCTCTCATCCAATTTTTTGATCTCTCTCTTCCCACACCCTAGAACCCAAATCCACTATCTTTTCATTATTCGACACCACCACCTCCACCTCCTTCTGCTCCAACGACCGCTTAGATTTGGGTCTCTCTTTCTCTCTCTCTCAAACCCTAGAACCCAAATCCAACATTTCCTTATTCTTTGACACTAGAACGCGACTCCAAAAATAATCGAAGAAAACAATAACCAAATGCTGAATTTATGGTTGCCGAAGAATAACGATCTAGAAAGAGAAAAACAGAGTCAGCGAATACGATGAAGAATAGCAAGGAATAGTCAAAAATTTTATATAAGAGTTTTAAAACTCTTTTCTCTCATCTTATTTCTCCTTCTTTTTCTCTCTTCCTATTATTTTTTTCTGTCTCTATGTTGAAAATAAAAGTTTCTCGGTTTCATTTTTTATTTGTGTTGAAGCATAAAATTTTATGTGTCTCTATGTGCTTAAGCGAAATTTTTGTGTTTTTGTTTTTTTTTTATGTCTCTAAGTGAAATTTGTCTATCTTTATTTTTCTCTGTGACCTTTGGAATTTCTCTGAGTGTGTTTGTGTGTTCATGTTTGTGTCTGTTTATATATGGAATTTCTTTGATTATCACACTTACTACTCTAGCATGTTGATTTTTTCTGGCCATTACACACACACTTTCTATTTTGCTAGTTGTGTGTGGAATTTCTCTGAGACATTTCTCTAGTTGCTGTACACTTTACATACTTAATACTCTCTTGTGTATATGAAATTCCTCTGACTTGTGTATAAAATTTATCTGCAAATGTAGTCAAAGAAATTTACTCTTTGGTGCATTTGATTTTTGTTGGACACATTACACACTTGCATGTTTATTTCTCTAACATATTTGATTTTCTCTAAAAGTTATATGTCATGTTAATCTTCTTTGGTCATCACACACTTGCAATTTGACTTACATATAAATTTTCTTTGCAAATGTAATCAGAAAAATTTAGTTGCATGTTGATTTTCTCTAACACATTTGACTTTCTCTGAAATTTCTCTTCAAATATAATCTGAGAAATTTACTTGCATGTTAATTTTCTCTAACACATTTGACTTTCTTTGAAATTTCTCTACAAATGTAGTCAGAGAAATTTACTTACATGTTGATTTTCTTTAACACATTTGATTTTCTATGAAATTTCTTTGTAAATGTAGTTTGAAAAATTTACTTGCATTTTGATTTTCTCTAACATATTTGATTTTCTCTGAAATTTCTCTACAAATGTAGTCAAAAGAATTTACTTTCATATTGATTTCTAACTTAGTGACATTTTGTCAAAAAAAAAAAATTTCCTGAATTTCATATTCATCATGGATCTTGTTTGATAAAACTCAACGAGAGCATTCCAAAAATATAATTTTTGTTGAAAATAGACATCTAAAACCAAAGTTAATGAATTTTTAAGTTTTCAAAAATTTCAAAAAGTGAAAGACGTTAAACTGAATGTAAAACACGAGAATATTTTGATCTAATAATTTTGAAGGGAAGAGGCGCATGTTTTTTAAGAACCGCAGGTCGTATGAAAGTTTGAGATGTTCCTTATCTCTTAAAATTATAATATTAAGGACCTTAAAAAAAAACCCTTAAATAAACCCACGAAAATTCTCTCCCAAGTTTAAGTTGGGTTTTATTTTTAAAATTTTCTTTTGCCAGTAACTAATTTTTTTCAATTTAATTTAATTTTTTTTTTTTACTTTTTAAATTCATTTATCTAGCCTTAAATATCTTAAAAATTAAAAATATTTTAAAATAAATTTACTAAAACAATAAAAAAAATTAAAAAAACAAATTTCTTTAATTTTTTTATATATTTTTATTTTTTAGTTCGCGTAATGGCAACCTTCACTTTTAGCCAAAAAGTCAAAAAATCACTATGAATTATTACATCACTCTCTCTACTTTTCTACACATCTTTTCATAAAAAATTAAAAAATTACTAAAATAATTTATTTTCAAACAAAACCTAAGAATAATAAACAACAACCTTCTATCGAAACTTTGCAATCAAACATAAACACTTGCAAACCAAATTACTCGAGTCCGGCTCTTTTAAAACTTAAGTTTGAACACATTTTTAAATCCATCAAAATAAATAAGTCAAATTTAAACAACTAATTACTCGTTCAATTACAGCCTTTGTTTTTTTTGGAACGGAGAGGGTTAAAACTAAGAAAAAGTGTCCATTACATCAGATACAACATTGGTTTACAACTTTAACAACAACAAACTCTTTTAAATGCATGCTTCCCCACTCCTAGAAAACATTGCTATCAATGGAAAATCATAATTAAGCCAGCTCGAAATATTATCGACAAATGAATAATCACAAATTATGCTAGGTAAATCATTCATTCTCTCAAGATACCTAACAAAGTTATAAGCCATAAGCCATAAATTTGTACAGTTGGTTGGGCAATGAAAGGGACAACTTCAAATGCTATTTTATATATACATACATATAAAACTTAAGCTCATACAAACAATATCAATTCTTTTTTGATTTCTCAACAACCCCAGTTACAAGGTCAATAGCCATGTATGAAGGCATACACAAATGGATGCAAGTGATAACAATTTGCTGAAGGCCAAGAAACATAATATAACATAAATTTCAGTTATTATGGCATGTCAAAAGCCATACTCCAAATCAAATGAAGGATCAAATATTTCTCATAATTCCAAACAGAACAAAAATTAGTCAGCATGACTACATAACCATTGCTTGGGACATCAAGAGAACCTAAACCGCATGACAAGCAGCAGAAAACTGATAACAAAATAGGGGAAAATAAATTGTTTGATACAGCAACCTTCTTGCAGTTCTAAATCACATAGCAAGCTCAACAAAAGTGAATTGCCATGAAACTTGGGCAAGGAAAGTTCACCAAAATTGTCTTCCACAGGATAAATAAAAACTGTAATCTAATCATGGGTTGCCAGTAAATATGAAGGACAATTGTTTCAACCTTCAAAATAAGACAATCAGCATACTTCACCAAAAATGCATCTGGTAGTGCATGCCAGCATTGAATTTAAGAGCACAAACTACAAAAGCACAAGCCCAAGTTCTGACGGTCTCAAAACGTGGTTTATTCGATAGTTATAGAGGTAATAGTGGAGTTTACCGTCACCTGGTCCAAATTTCAGGTCCTTCAAGAAGGATTCATTTTGCATAACATCCAATGCATTGAAGACGTCATAATCATTCTGTTTTGCTACAATAAGAGCATCATTCATGAGCTGAAGCAATGGAGTCTTTGTAGATACATTATAGTAAGAATAAGCTGCCTTCAAAGTATTGTAATTCTGGTTTCCAAGGATAGAAGATGGAAGTGTGTAAAAACTGCAAAAATCAGTGATTTCATGAGTCTCAGGGCTTTCAACCAGATAACTATCCACGACATTCTCCCTTGGAAGAAGCCAGTGTTCTACATCATTTTCATCAAAATCAGGTGCAACGAGAAACTGACTCAAGTAATTCCTAAGCAGACGTGTAACTGCAGGAACATCGTGGGACTCCATCTTCCTAAACCCCGGGGTAACAGTTGAATCTGGCAACTTGTACAGCTTTATTGTTCGACTCATTGTCATCCTTGCACCAAGCCTAGAAAATCCAACATCAATAAGCTTCTTCGGATTTAACGATCTATGCCAATATTGGCAAGTTGATATGGGTGTGGGAAGAACCACACCAGCAGTATAAGCTGCTTGCCACATATTCTCCAAATGAACCCTCCTAGTCACCTCTTTGATCATGACAGGAGCAAGCCGCTTTGATCTAAGTTTCTTATGAACACACAGGAAATTGATCTCTGCCATGTAAACAACGGTATCACGGACCCGGATTCTTGCAGGAACTCCAGTAATAAAAGCAACCAACTTCTTTGAGCTTTTGACTCGAACACCAATGTGCCAGTTCCTGAAATAACCAGGAGGGCGAAGAGCCCATCTAAGGAATCCCATTGAATAGTTAAACCTGAACATGTTCTCATCATCCTCAACATAGTTGTTGGTCAAGAGGTTATAAACCTCATTGCACATCTCTTCGGAGTCCATGTCACAAGTTATCCATTCATAGGGATTGGGAAGATTATAAGGTTCTTGTTTGACTTCAGACAAGGGCGTTGGAGGTTCAATTGGTCCTTCAGGCAAACTCGTGTCACCCATATCCTTGAACTGCCCAACAGGTTGGGTTTCCCAAAACTTGTGCCTCTTTGCAAGAGAGAGCGACTCTTGAACCTTCCGTGCTAGCGAATCAATCGAAACATCACTCTCGGAAGGTGAATTCCCATCAGGATTATGGGTTTGGCTTTCAGCCGGTGAATTAGAAGTTGAATTGTTATCTACCATTTCCAATTATCTTGATACAATGGCCTGTAAGACAACAAATTTATAATTCACTCGAAATGAAAAATAGACAAATAAAAAACAATAATGGCATTTTTCAATATCCTGAATATGCATCAACAATAATTCAATTCTAGTAAACTCCTATCCAATTGCTGAGAAAAGCAGGAAAATAAATATGATAGTGAAACATATGCATACAGATAAACTTACATGTGTGTATGCAAATACAGGATCCGAATCTCATATATTTCTCTCTGAAACCAGAGAGCGAGAATCTCCATTCATCTGTGTCTAATACAATCATTTGGATAACTTCATGACCAGTTAGGGCATCTCCATCCCTTAAACATATATCAAATTTCAATTGGGTTAATTACACCAAGACCCCCTCAACTATAAGTGATTATCAACTTACCCCTCATTTATGAACCTGTAAATTTTGACGCCCAAAACTATAGAAGTATAAATCACCTTCAAAAGGATGTATTTCTATGATTTTTTATAATTGAGGGGTCAAATTGTACGAATTCACAGATGATGAATACAGTGATACTTTAGGGGATCTACGTGTAGTTAACTCATTTAAATTTTGGTAAAACTACACACACACACACAAATAAATAAATAAATAAACTCTCCACTCCTTGAATCAAACTTATCTAGCTATTTCTTTTACCCAAATCAAGGAGACTCAAATTTTAAAGATCATTGTGTAGCATTCAAATTCACAATTACGAAAGCTATGCAACTCAAATTTATGCTTAAATCTAAGTTTTCCGATGGAGTGCTTCATATCAATTAAAGATTTTACTCA
This sequence comes from Camellia japonica, assembly GCA_030407325.1. Classification (NCBI taxonomy): domain Eukaryota; kingdom Viridiplantae; phylum Streptophyta; class Magnoliopsida; order Ericales; family Theaceae; genus Camellia; species Camellia japonica. The sequence goes on along the minus strand of JAPPVO010000010.1, from coordinate 110,053,251 downwards.
AATTCTTATGGCCTTATGTATCGTTCCTAAACCAAATCAAACAATCGATATAATAAAAAAAGAATTCAATGAAATTTCTCTCCTCTGCAACGAAACGGTGAGTGAAGAAAACGCATAGAGTAAAGTTGGATTAGATTTTCGAGATCTATCTAAACATTAAAAGAGCGTACAACTCAGAGATACACTACAAGATAACAAAATTTACCTGGGATTGCGTTTCCGTGAGCTCTGTCGATCTAGGGTTTAGGAGAGAAGAAGAAAGAGAGATCGGAGGAGAGAATGAGAGTTGTGTGCGTGGTTTTAGAGAGAAAGGTTGGATTGGATTGGGAGCATTGGAAAATACGTAGTCGATGATGGAATCGTAGTGGAAACTAGCGTGGAGAGAGCGCTACCCTTATATGTAATTATCAGCAAAATTGCATGGGTATGTTTGTCATTTACCTGTTTTAGGAATCTATTATCTATGATATGAGAGAAAATAAAGCATAAATTCTTTATTAATTTAAAGTGATTTTTGACCTATATTGTTTAGATATATTAAAACAAAAGTTATGTTTATCTCAAGTTTAACAAAAGTTATGTTTATCTCAAGTTTTACTTTAATTTAATTTAAGAGAACTTTTATGTTTTGGGGGAGGGGGGAGGGGGGAGTCTTGGTCATGTAAACTTTTGAGAATACACTGTATATATTAGGTATCTTTTATATATTTTCATAGTATTGTAATAAATGATCCATCCAAATTTAGGGGTAGTTTGGCATGCCTTATATAATCCATCTTTTTATCTTTTTTCCATCACATCATTTTTTTACTTTTCTGCACATTTTTTCGTAAAAAGACAAAAAATACACTTATTTAGATCATTCCAAACAACCCCTTAGAGTTGGTTTGAGATGTTCTAAAAAAGTACACTTTTTGACTTATTGATTTATATGGATTGGGTTTGATGTGATGTGTTGGAGATGTGATGTGATTTAAATAAGATGATGTGATTTAAATAGGATAGTGACTTTTTGACTTTTTGTATTATTTAGTAGATGCCAAACGTGACCTTATTTTGGCCATCCATTATTTGTCTCTAAGTGAAATCAAAATATCTCAACCTTTCATTTTATCTTACTTTTTGTTTTGTATTTCGTTAGAGCATCTCCAACGGTGAATCAGATTTTTCACCAAATCTGAGTAAAAAATGACCCATTTCATCAAATTTGATACCACTCGCTCCAACGGTGCATCAAATCCCGTATCAAATCTCGTGGAGCAACCGTTTGGTCGATCGGTAAGCGTAAATATTTTTTTTTTTTCTCAGTTTGATGTTTGATGCTTTCTGCACCATCAATTGTTTGATGTTTGGCGAGCTACAAACAATTGTTTCTTAGTTTGATGCTTTCTGCACCATCAATTGTTTCTTTAAACAATTCGTGTCAGATTCATTAAACAATTCACACTTTAAACAATTCATTTGCAGCTTTCATTCTCAGATTGATGCTAGGGTCGCCCGGTTGGTTGACCGGCCGGTCAACCGGTAAAGGAAAATAATTTTTTTTTTTTTTTTTAACTGTTTGAACTTTTTTTGACCGGTTTGAACCCACCAATTGTAAAGGAAAGCGGTTGCCCGGTTGGTCAATCGGCCAGGCAACCGGCTGGTTGACCGGTGTACCTCTTTCAACGGTCAGTAACAGTGATTTGGTGAAATCTGTGTCTCGTTCTCAGTTTGATGGTTTTTTTGCTGAAATCTCATTTTGATATCAATCTGGTGCAACGGTTGGAGCATAAAAAAGTACGTTTTTCATCAAAATTTGAATTTGATGCTGGGTTTGGTTCACCGTTGGAGATGGTCTTAGTACCTTGCACTCTCAAAAGAGTTTATTAAACAGTCTGTTCTTTATGTACTTTTGGATCAGCTTTAAACCTTGTTTTATAATACAATTCATTTCTTGCATTTTAATTAGTTTAGCAATGTTACAAATTGAAATAAATAAAAAATATTGAAAAAAAATTTAGAAAAAAAATCAATGGTTTATATTCATTGTAAGTGACTCACGTCTCATTAAGTTTAAATTTACATCACACATATAATTTTAGGGTAAAATTTAAAATAAATTTTCATAGTTCATAACATCTTCCTTTTCTTTTTTCTTTAGCTATGTCCATTTCCTGTATTTCCCTTTTCACTCAACAACATATCTTGATATTGTTATGATTTACATTCATATTTCTTTCATTCATTCATCACTGATTTACATTATTATTACTTCTTTAAATTTCAAGCCATATGCTATTCATCACCACATTTTAAAAATTTTTTATTTTATTTTCTACGTGTATTTACACAATAAATGTTTGTGTATATATGAGGCATATGATAAAATAGATCTCGCTAAACTCATATGCTTGCTGAGACTTATCTCACTGCCATTATTTTTGCCCCCCAATGATCGAACCCTGACTCCACCCCTGCTCATTTCGATTATTCAAATCATTTATTTAGTAAGTTTCTCAATATATATTATCCATTAAAAAAAAAAAAGTTGATATACTTTTATTCTCCTTTATTCCATCATATCTTTTTCCTTAGCAAATCTACTTTTGTTCTCTCTTTGATAACTGAATGTGCAGGCCAGTTTGCACACACATTAACTAATCCCATAATCTTAAAGGTAATGATCGGACAAACTTCCAATTGTTCCTTAAAGTGACTCGAATTCGAGATCTTATATTTTATTATTAAGTCTTTACTTATCGAACAATCCTTCGGGATTTTGTCACTGTTTCTCTTGTTATCTATCTCTTAGATCTAGTTGATAAGATAATAGAAGGATATATTGTTAGGGTTTTGAGGGAAAATGAGAGGGTAATTTATATGCAAAATTGGGCCGAGCTGGGTATTGGGCCGTGGTGGGCCGCAGTACGGAGGGCCGAATAGAATGTGCATATAAGTTTACTCCGGTCTGAGGAAATAGCCCTGAGTTGCACCGGTCGCGACCGTGGTAGATAGTCCGGTCGCATAGGGTTCGTTTCTACTTCGGTTGGGAAGTGTGCTGTTTGGTAGTTCGGTCGTCATTTGTTAGTTCGGTCATAGCATATGGAAACCGAGGTGTGCTAAGTCCTAGAGAGGACTTAGTTCGGCTCGACTCTCTTAATGATTAGCTCGGTCTTGGCATGGGAAAGCCGAGGTAAGAGAAAGGAAAGTTAGTGCCGAACTAATGGTTACTTCGGTCGTGTGATAGTTCGGCCATAGAAGAACCATCTCACTTGGTTTAAGCAGTGAGGAGGGTGTTGGAGGATAAGCATTATCTTCCAGGAGTATGAATCCTAGGAGGACTCTATGCATGGAGGAGTAATCCTAGAAGGACTCTACTTGGGGGAATAAGAGTCCTACTAGGATTGTGCCACGCGAAACCTATATAAGCTCACCAATATCACCTTTGGAGAGGTAATGCAACTTTACTCCCTGAATTCATAGAGCTTTTGTCTATTTGTCAAGCTTTCTGACTTAGGCATCGGAGAGGTTTCCGGCACACACCCGCCGGCTAGCTCACGTGTGTATTTTCAGGTGGTTGAACGACGTCGTACGGAGGAGTGCAGACTTGGTCAACAGGATTATACGAGAAGGTGTATTTCTTTCCCGTACAGAAAAGATAATGGATTAGGAGTGTGATTGCTTCAGCATTAAGGAGGTTTTATGAGGAACGGCTACTCGTTAAGATGACAAGAAAAAGATGGAGAGAGTGGCAAGAAGGGTAACTATTAGTTATGGTGGGGAATGAGGGGTTATGCAAGTGATGGTTAAGAGGGAAGGTGTTTGATTAAAGGAGGTTTGAGAGAAGTAGAGATTGGCAATAATATAAAAAAGTGCTAGAAGAGCGATGGCGAGTGATACCAAATGGAGAAGGAGATGGTGCTGGCGACGAGATGAGCAACAAGAAGTGGGAGAAAGGAAAATAAACAAACAAAATTGTAGAGTTTATATACCTTTTAATAGATTTAAATAAGTGTAAAATTGTAATAAAAAATGCAAAACTAAGAAATCGTAATACGGTATTTTGTGGTATATAAATAGAAATGCTTGTAAAAAAAAAAACCTTATTAGAAATAAATAATGAAAATTACGTAACTTATAATACGTAAAGAATTACATGTGCCTCACCCTAGTTCTAGTAAAACTGTATTGTATTTTTGTTTATTTTCACCAATTTTGGTTTATTTTATATTTTTCTAGGGTTTTCTTTGCAACCAAACGGATTCAAAAGTAGTATAAGAAAGAGAAGAAGGACATAATCGGAAATTAACACAAGGAACTGGCACAAAAGGCATTAATCAAACTGATATAATAGAAATCTCTCACTTTTCCTAATCCTCTTTCGACATTATTGCTTCCCACTCTCTCTCTCTCTCTCTCTCTCTCTCTCTCTCTCTACTCGCACTCTTCAACTCCACGGCGTAGATCCAAGGAGTTGGGAAACCCTAGCTCTTCTTCACTGCAACACAAAAGCTTCAATCTCACCAATCTCTCTCATCGTTTTGAGGTTCGTTCTCTTAATTTGCTACCAATATTTTTACTGTTGCGATCATAGGCTGTTGTTGTTCATTATCGATAACAACGAACTGAGTTTGTTTGTTTTTATTTATTTTTATACAGATCTGGTTTTGCCTATTGTTTTTTTATATTTGGATTTATATGTATGTGTAGATGCCAAAATAAATATATTCATAGATGCGATCTGAATTTGATCTGTATGCTTTCTATAGAGAAAGTATGCGTTTTTATTTTTTGGGTTTTCAGAGAGAGAATTACTTGCCTAAATTAAGCCGAATAGTTATGTGTTTGAAAGGTTACGACTTCAATGAAAGAAATTTGTTATTAATTGAAAAAAGCACATCAATTTAGGTAAGTGGGTTGCTTTTCTAAAGTTTACGACTTTAGCGGGCTTGGTTGCTTGATTTGTGAAGCAATTTGAATGTGTGGCTGTTCTGCATATGGGTTCTTACTTTATTTTTGGATAAGTACATATGGTTTCATACTTTTGCTATTTGAGTTGTGTAGTCATTGGGAGAGACATAAGCTAGTTGTATGTTTGAAAGCTTTCAACTTTAATAGATGGAATTTGTTATCAATACAAAAATCACATCAATTGAGCTTTTTGGTTTTAATGGTGTTTTATTTGGCGTTCTTGGATGCTTGATTTGTGAAGCAATTTATATAAGTGAATGGAGGTTCTGCATATGGGTTAATATATTATATATATATATACAGATTGGGTAATTACATATGGGTTTATACTTTTGCTATTTGAATTTCATTGACACTGAGACATATAAAGCTAGTTGTATGTTTGAAAGCTTACCACTTTAATAGATGGAATTTGTTATCAATGCACAAAGCACATCAATTGAGTTTTTTGGTTTTAATGGTGTTTTATTTAGCATGATTGGATGCTTGATTTGTGAAGCAATTTGAAGTGAATGACTGTTCTGCATGTTGGTTAATAATATATATATATATATTGGGTTAGTGTGTATGGGTTCATCCATTTTCTATTTGAATTGCATAGGTACTGAGAGACACATAAAGCTAGAGAGTTCTTTACTCTTTTGTAAAAATTCCTTAGGGGTGGGCACTATGTTTTACTTGTTTCTTCCTTATTTATCGCGAGGGATGTAATGATTCAAAATCTGAGCTGTAAATGGAATCTGAGCTGTAAATGGTTGTATTGCCTTTCCTTTTCAATTTTTTTGTTGATTTATAAAAAAATAGTAGTGTGCCCTGCTTGCATTTAGTTGTTTTATCTTTAAATGTCCTTCAGGCATTCTAGTGCTAGGCTCTTTAGTGAACTTTGGCGGAAGGGTAAAGCAGCTTCAGGTGCTGGAGGTTTAATCTTCTATAATCTGATGGCCATATGCCTTTTTAAGTGTATCTCCCCAAAGTGAGAAAACAGAAGTTTAATGCTTGTATGCCACCTTATATGGTTTGCAAGTTTGGCTCTTCTGTTGCATATTCCTTGAAGTGGGGGTGCTTGTTTCTTACTTGTCAGAAACCGCGGGGGGGGGGGGGGGGGTTGTTGGGTTGTTGGGTGTTTAAGTTTCTTGGATCATTTTTTTTTCTCTGTTTCCTTGTGTATGCATACAAATAACGCCCAATTAGTACACATTAAGAGTGGAGAAGAAGGATTCATGTAGCTGATCCTTAGTAGCAGGAATCGTCGAAGGGGCTAACGTTTCTGAGGAAGAAGCGCGATTTTGCGCTTCCAAGGAAGAATTGCATAAGAATCGCGCTTCTAATGCGAGAGAATCGCGCTTCTAATGCGAGAGAATCGCGATTAGGGCACTGTCGATCTCGACTTTGTCTTTGTCTCTCTCTCTTCTCTCAGTCTCGATCTCTTCGTCTCTCTTCGCCTCTGTTTGCTTCGTCTCTCTCTTCGTCTCCCTCTCTTCGTCTCTGATTGCTTCGTCTCTCTTCGTCTCCCTCTCGCGTCGCTGTTCTCCCTCTGTCTCTCGATCTGTGTTCTCCTTCTCTCTCCCTCTCCGTTTTTATATTTGTTTTATATAATATAAATATAATGATCATATATATATATAAATATAATTTATATATATAATATATATAATATAATTTATAAATTATAATATTTATTATTATATATAATATATATATAATATAATTTGTCATAAACAATATAATTCTTCTATCTAAAATAAAAAATTATTTATTAAAATTTATTATTTCTTAACTTTTTAACATATAATAAATAAAATAAATCATTTAATTATTAAAAAAAATCTATTTAAATCATATATAATAAAAAAAATTATAAAATTTGTAAAATAAAAGATCTAATTTTTATTTTTTATTTATTTTAACATAATTTATTATTGATTATTGATTATAATAAATAAAATATAATTAATAAAAATAATATATAAGCGCTCCTAATTTACGACTCCTTTAAATGGCCACGTTCCCCCGCTCCCGCTCCCGCTCCCGCTCCCGCTCCCGCTCCCGCTCCCGCCCCCGCTCCCGCTTCGTGCAACTAAGAGCCGATCCTATTTGATGGGACTTAAGGCTTGGTTTGGTTTGCTTTGCTTTACGTGTATATGCATATAAGAGATAATAATCAAATGATTGTACTACCATGAACTAACCTTTTTGTTTTTCACTTGTTGCAGTGCATGTAATTTTTTTTGTTTATCTCATGAACTAGAACTGATTTTGTAACACAAATATGTTGTGGCTGGTCCAATGTTGTTGCGAATTGTCAGCCTTCCTTGTCCTAAGGATCTTTCTAATGACCTCAATAATCTGGTTTTTATGATTTTTTTTGGTTGCAGTTATGGCAGGTTTGGCACCCGAAGCTTCACAATTTGACACTCGTCACTATGATACCAAAATGAATGAGTTGTAAGCTCTTTATCATCTGCTCTGGCTTCTGGGTGTTTAATTATATTTATATTAAGATGTCTTGTCTAAATTATTTTAAAATCTACACATGCCTTTCAAAGGTAGATGCTTACATTTATGGTTTTTTTTTTGTTGACTGGTTCAGATTGTCGTCTGATGGACAAGATTTCTTCACATCTTATGATGAGGTTTATGACAGTTTTGATGCTATGGGATTGCAAGAGAACCTTCTTAGGGGCATATATGCTTATGGTAAAGAAGCTGTTTTAAAACTTCAATGATGTGACAGTCCATGGTTTTCTCACCTTGCCAGCTTTTATCGGAACATGCTAAATGATTATATTCATTGTGAAGTGTGAACTTCTTGTTGCGTTGGAGATCAAGTTACTCTACAAACTTCATTTATTATATTTTTGTTCTGCATGAATCTTGCACCCAAGTTATAATCAATTATAGAAGCATGCCAACCTTGTAGTAGAATAATTGATTTTCTTGATAAGTATTATATGACTAAGAATTGGTTAGCTTTATTTGAACCATTTTCTTGTCTTGCCTTTTTATTCTTTATTCTTTTTGGTTTTCTAGTGGACCTCCTACTAAGATATTCTGAATATGAGCTTCCATATTTGTTTTGAAGGTTTTGAGAAACCATCTGCAATTCAACAAAGGGGAATTGTTCCATTTTGCAAGGGTCTTGATGTTATTCAGCAGGCACAGTCTGGAACAGGGAAAACAGCTACTTTCTGCTCTGGAATCTTGCAGCAACTTGATTATGGTATAGTCCAGTGTCAGGCATTGGTTTTGGCACCTACTCGAGAGCTTGCACAGCAGATTGAGAAGGTTATGCGAGCACTTGGTGACTACCTTGGTGTGAAAGTACATGCTTGTGTAGGCGGTACAAGTGTCCGTGAGGATCAACGCATTCTTCAAAGTGGTGTTCATGTTGTTGTTGGTACCCCTGGTCGTGTGTTTGACATGTTGCGAAGACAGTCATTGCGCCCTGATTACATTAAAATGTTTGTATTGGATGAGGCTGATGAAATGCTCTCACGAGGTTTTAAGGATCAGGTCTGTTGTTTTTTATTTTTTATGTTGCTTTGATTTTATGCTTTTTATTATTCGTGTATGCAATATATACTAGGGGTGCAACTTGGGTGGGTTTGGTCGGGTTGGGAGGTTGTCCAAGTCTAGCTCAAGTTGTGCTGAGATTTGCTCAGGCCCGCCCAAGCCCGAATTGTAACCCGAGGTTGCCTGCCCAAGCCCGATCCGAGTTAAACCCGAATTGTCTGAGTTGCCCAAATTGTATATATATATATATATTTTTTGCAGCTACATTATTAAATTATTAAAATTTGACTCTATTTTTATTTATTTTTTATGTATAAAAAATTATTAATACCATCAAAACAAATAATTTATATAATGTAAGAGAGATGCCACTATAGTAGTTTTTACAATTTATGAGTGAAAAGAAAAAAAAAAAAAGAAGTAAGATTTTATGTTATTTGTATATATAATATATATTCAATATGATTTAATAGTCTAAATTACTTTAATATCATGTAATGACTAATAATTTATATATATTTAATATTTTTATATATCTATATATGTATAATTCGGGCTTCAGATTGCTCGGATTGTTTGATGTCTTTGCCCAAGTCCGTCCAAATTTAATTCGGGCTTCTGAATTTTTGCCCAAGCCCGTACCGAATTTGAAAATATCTTGTCCAAGTCCTAAAAAAATTCAGGCTGGGTTTAGGTTGCTCGGGTTGAGCCCGCCCAAGTTGCACCCCTAATATATACGTACATTTGTTTACATGTGCATGTCTTGACAAGGACATCACTTCGCTGTTGTTAGATGTGCCCATATGTGGCACATAATTTCTCTTAGGTGGGTTGTCAGCAATGCAAGTCATCAGACCTACTTTTGTGGTGGTGAATAAATTTCTTAGTAAAATTTGATGTAGCTTCCCTCTGTTAATTTTAGAATTATAATAACCAGATTAAATGTTGTCAAGGAATCCAATTTAGTTGATAGTGACAGTCTTGCAAAAGTGATGGACTTGAAACTTGTGGTGGAACTGATTGCTGTGTAATGAATGATAGCCTTAAAAGTATGTCAATTGCTTGAGTTTTGGTTGGAACTCTCAAGGATATATTACTCACTTCTTAAAGAAACTAAACACTATGCATATGATTCTATAGTTGTTTCCTATGTTCATTATGTGGAGCTCTCATTCTTCTCTGTAATTTTTACAAGTTAACAAGAAAACTTCTATGTTGGATAACATGGCTGATCCTATTGTATTGGATGTGCGGATGCAGATGGTATTAGACATTCAATTATCTTCAAAATTATAAACAACAATAGTCCATGAATGAAGGTAATGCAACTGTATGCATGTTCTTCCTTTTCTTGTTATTCATGGTGTTGGCAATGATTAAGAGCACTTGAAGTATGGATCCCAACTTTATGAGTAATATGAACTTCATTGCAACATTAGACAATATTTTGCTTTGCTGGAAAATCTTAGCTTCTCTTATTATTAAACTCGTGCTGGATATGTTTGTCTGGGCATCTTCTATTATGTTGAGAATTATTGATATATCAAAATCTTCTCTTGTATGGAATTTGGTGCATGCAATAATGAAGTTCATAATTATGCCCAGATATAGTTTATTAAGATTTAAGAAATATTTTGTTGGGCTTTTGACATGTATATTTCTGATATTGGATTTTCCATGCTGTCAGATCTATGATATTTTCCAGCTTCTTCCATCTAAAGTTCAAGTTGGGGTATTCTCCGCCACAATGCCACCTGAAGCTCTCGAGATCACAAGAAAGTTCATGAACAAGCCTGTGAGGATCTTGGTAAAACGTGATGAGCTCACCCTTGAGGGTATTAAGCAGTTTTATGTTAACGTTGATAAGGAAGAATGGAAGCTTGAAACACTCTGTGATCTCTACGAGACCCTGGCCATTACCCAGAGTGTCATTTTTGTGAACACCAGGCGCAAGGTTGACTGGCTTACTGACAAAATGCGGAGCCGTGATCACACTGTCTCAGCCACCCACGGAGATATGGATCAGAACACTCGAGATATAATTATGCGTGAATTTCGTTCTGGTTCTTCTCGTGTTCTCATCACCACTGATCTCTTGGCTCGTGGTATCGATGTGCAGCAAGTCTCCCTTGTCATAAACTTTGACCTGCCAACTCAGCCAGAAAATTACCTCCACCGTATCGGACGAAGTGGACGGTTTGGAAGAAAAGGTGTTGCCATTAACTTTGTGACAACTGACGATGAGAGAATGCTGTCTGACATTCAGAGGTTCTATAATGTGGTCGTTGAAGAGCTGCCATCAAATGTTGCCGATCTCCTCTAATGAGGTTTTTCGCTGTTCACGCGAGGTAAGGGGTTTCTGGTGAAGCAAGTACTGGTTAATGTTACTGCTATATTAATTTTTTTTGTGTTTCCAAACATATTTGACCACCTAATCATATTGTGCTCTGCACATTTGCACTAGGGTGGGTGAGTGTTAACTCACCTATTTTCTTTTTGGTGGGGCATATGATATGCAAGTTTTGTTGCAGTAGGGTTTTGTACTCTGTCCTTTTCGATTTTATATTATTTTTGTTTTCTCTTGCTGTTTTGTTTAATTTTCATAAAGATTGTAGTTTGGATTGGTTTCCTCATTTTTGAGGCCTTTTAATTTTAATGACAAGGGGATACATTATAAAGCGGGTTAAAGATTCTTATTTGTGTTGGTGACTATACCAACTCTACCGTTCTGTCATCTGCTGTTATATTTTGTTTGTGAGCTGCTCTAATTGGTCGCAGTATTGTTTACGAACGATTCTATCCGATTGCAACACTAGTCTTGTTTGTTTCATTTTAGTTTAGTTGGGGATAATGTGTGGGGATTAAGTTGCTCTTAAAATAATTAGGAGAGACAAATCACGTTTATATCAAGGATAAAGCCACTGTTTCTCTCTCTCTGTCTCTCGCTCTCTCTCTCTCTCTATATATATATCACAGGTAGTTTTTATTGATTATCAGAGGCTTGGCTTGTTCCATTTTATGGTATTTGGGTGTGCACAAGCAAATTGAATTCAAGTGGTTGACACTCTGTTTTTGATAATGTTTTTGTGTTTCATGTTCTTCCTTTTTGCCAAATGTTTCCTGTTTTTGTTTTCATAAAAAAAAAAAAAGGGGCGTGAATGGCTAGAAACCTTAACAAACAAGGCCTAACTTCACAAAAACAACATACAACCATTATTGTGGAGAGTATTGGACAAGTCTATTAGGCTCTTTATTTTTTTTTTTTTTCCCTTTGTTGGCAATAAGCCTTGGTCAAAACAATCATGAAAGAGTAAATGAGAATGAGCATTAATGTTTAAGCATTTCTCATGGATAATGATGACAAAGGTGTTAGTAATAATGTTATTTTCAGTGTAACTTTTGATTTTGTTGGGAGCTTTCAATTTTTCTTGATTTTAGTGGAGAAGGGGAATGGACCCTCGGTTCACCTGTCATGCTGCTTAACAACTTTCCTTATGAATATGTTAGATATATATTTTGTATTTTGGTCTTAAAAAATGATATCTCGTGGTGGGTACAATTCTTTTTGGAGAAACATTTCATGGGTTTATACGATTTTAAATCATCAAACACAATCCTTTGTGGGAAACGATTTCTCATCACCCAAAAGGAGTGATATGGCACAAAGGAGCCTAATTATGGTGTGGACATCCTCTTGTCCATCCAAACTATCAAAATGATAGTTGATGTTTGTGTTGTTGGAATGAAATATGTGCCAAGTGACTTAATAAGTGTGAGAGATTTCCTTCTTTTATTCTATTTTCAAAATGAATTTTTATTTATTTAAATTTTCCTTTTCACAAAGGGACATAGCCTCTGTTTGGGAAAATGAGTTGGATTGGATTTGGGGTTATTTTAATCACAAAAAAATAAAATAGACTTTTTAGTTTAATAAGACAAAACATCACATTCAACTTATAATTATTATATTTTTTTTCTCACAAAAAGTTAAAAAAGTCAAAAAAATTTTTTTAAACAAAGACTTTTTAATCCAAATTAAAATAACTAAAAAATCAAAAAATTAAAAAATCAATTCACTTTCTAAAGGAACCCATACTACTAGTATTACTTACAAGTTGAGAGATGTTCTATTCCCAATAAGCCAAAAAAAGAAAAGAAAAGGGGGTATGTAATTTGAAAGGACTTTGACGAGATATTCTTTACTTAGGCGGTGCATAATGTGAAAAGGGTCAAATCCTTTCCATCCTTTGATACTAACCGATTGAAAGAAGTTGAAATAATTTCCATGTACTTTCTCTGAGGGACCTTCATTACAAAATGCATTTTAAAATTATGAAGACTTAATTCAAACTAGACAATATTTTAATTACTATGGGATAATTTAAACAAAAATGCTTCAGATCCCACTGGGGGTCGACCCCAGTGAGGTGTAGCTTCGTGATTGGACAAAAAAAAAATTATTATTATTTATTTTTTATAGTTTTCAGCCAGTGGGGGCACGCCACGTCACTGGGGGTGCGACCCCCACTGAGGGTTTGCAGCACTTCTCTAATTTAAATATGATAAAAAGTCAATTTTTTAATTTTTTAAATTTTTTTACACAAGAAGGTTATGAAAAAACTAAAAAAATTTAAAAAAATCAATTTTTTATCAACTTATCAAAACATCACTATGTTAAATTGTGACACAACTAGTGATATTGAGAATATTTTTATTGTGCACAAACATTTGTGTGTATTTTGCCTTCTATAAAAATATAATTTATAAAAAAGAAGAAGAAGAGAATAATAGCTTCAAAGTTCACCAATGGGAGAACATTATTATAAATTTGGATGCAAAGGCTTGATATTTAATCAAGATGTGTAAAAACATAATGAATATGCCTCCACCAATGCCAAATTGTCATCCATGAAATTATCACCACCGTCACAAATGTGGACATTAATCAAGTGAAACAAAATGCATTTTAAAGTTATGCTGGCCTAATCCGTAATAGATATCATTTCAATTAATTAGTATGTAAGGTTGTGATGCAATTAGTGGTATCAACTATCAAGAACTTGCAAAAATAACACTAAATCTCCCCTAAATTTTGGATAAAATACATCAAGTTTAACAAATTAAGGATAATCACACTAGGTTCATTTGAGTTTTTAATTCACAAAACACATAATTCTCATTTTATCAGTATTTCATTAGTCATATAGATAGAAAAATAATATTGTCATATCTTTTACATTAAAATATATTTTTTATTGTTATTTATCCTATGTTTACAAACCATTTGTATTACTTTTGATCGTTTTAACCTTATTAGAAAGAAGGTTAATATAATTATAAAAGAACTATTGAAACTTATTGTATTTTTTCTAAAGTTAAAAGTAATCAATGTAATTTATCCCTAATTGGCGTATGTACTTCCTCTCTCTTCAAAGATTTATTTTATGAGTAATATTACGAACCTAGAAATTATCCAGAATTATCATCTTATGATTTAAATTTATTTTATATATGGATTATACACTATATAAATTTAATCTCTACAACATAATACACTATCTAGAAAAATCTCAATAGTTATATGTGTAGGAAAGTAGATTTTCCATTATTGTATATTGGTGAAATTTAAATAATAATAATAATGACAACAAGGTTCACCAATGGGAGCACATAAATACAACTTTGGCCACAAAGGCTTGATGATCATTAGATCTAAAAACTTAGGGAAATGCTAGAGAGTTCTAAATCTAGAGCTCTAATTTGAGCTCTAGTGATGTGTCAAAGCCCAAAAAAAAAAAAAAAAAACAAAGCAATGCACAAACATCACATCAGGGTTGGTCCCACCTTCCCATTAGAGCTATTAGAGCTCTTATATTAGAGCTCTAAAGTATTTTCGAAAAACTTAATGAATGGCCCCCACCTGTGCCAAATCTTCCTCCATGAAATTATCACTACCATCTCCAATGTGGACATCTACAAATGTGTACATTTATGTTTGTTTAAAAAGTAGTTATATCCCCCATTAAAAAAAAAACAAAAAAAATATAGTAGAAATATACTCATCCACATCTCAAAGATACAAAAGAATTCAATCTTGCACACCACACAACAAAATAATTCAAACTTACACATTACCACAACAAAACTACATTTTACCATTCCTTTTTTTTTTTTTTGGTGTGTGGGAAACTGCATTTCTTTATTATTTTACTTGTCAATATTGTATTAACATAATAGGTCTTATTATTCATGTTTATTTCTTATGCAATATTGACTACAAATTTGATAAAAAAAAAAAAAAATTGGAGACTTGGGTTATAAGTCTAATTTTAAAACCTTCGGAGTTAAAAAAATAAAATAATTTGAAAGACTATATCACCCTATCAATCTGTCTACTATTCAAATGTCATTATCTTATATGTCTACATGTCACCTATTTGTCTACATTTTCAAAATGATTTTCGTCTAAAAAGTTCTAAGAGTTTGAAAGAATTAATCAAATTTTTTTTTATTTTTTTTTTAAATTTTTAAAAGTTAAGAAATACATGTGGTGTAAACATATTGGCCATGTATAATTGACCTCATTTTATTTTATTAGAAAATTTTCATATAAATGATAAACAGAAAAAGTAATTACAAGTGAGACTAGATATAATTCTCGATTACTTGCACTCTACAAAAAAATTATAAATGATTATAATTTTTTCAATTTCCAATTTAAATTTTAAATCTTATTGGAAAATTGGGAGATATGAATCTCAAACTATTAATCCTGAATAATTACTTATTCCCCTCTAATCCATGCAATATAGGTCTGAGTTGAATCCTAGTTTGGGACTATTATTTTTTTTTTTTTTGGTTTTTATACATTTTCTTTTAGTTATAATCAATTTAAAAAAACTGCCGTTTTAAAAACAAAAACCCATATTTTTAAAAAAAATAATATCTAAAAAAATGACATAAAAAGGATAAAAACTCTGAAAAAATATAGCTTAAAAACAGTTCAGAAACAACTATTTACTTTGAAATTTAACGGTTAAATTTAGGCTTGTTGGGTTTGATTTTCTCTTATTTTTTTTAAAAGAAAGCAAAAATTTAAATTAGTGAAAAAATAAAAATAAATAAAAAACACTTATTATTTTTTATATATTTTTGTTTTTTTGAAAGAATAGATATAATTTTTAAAAGTATCTTTTGAATATTTTTTATTAAATTAATTTCTATTTTTTTTATAAAAAAAAAACTTTGAAAATAATTTAGGAACTCAAAGGAAACATGACCATAATATTTCCACGTGGCAGCTGTTGACCAAAGACTATTTCGTACTGAAGACTGGAGTGGCTCATGCAACTTTCTTTCTCTTCACTTTAATTTTTTGGGTCCCACAGCCTTATAAAATTTGCAATTTCAAAGAAAAATATTTTTTAAAAATATTTTTGAAATTAATTTTATGGAAGTATTTTAAAATTATTAAATAATTATTCGAAAGACACATAAGGACAAACTCTCTTTCAAAGAAAAAAATAAAAGAGAAAATTACGCTGTTGCCCTTCTATTTTAGTTCATTCGTCATTTTAGTTTATATAATTCTGAATTTATAATTTTAATTTAATTTAATTTAATTAAATATAATTATACTCATTTTTTTAAATAAAAAACACCCCGGTGTCATTTTTCAGGAGTAAAATTATAAATTTGTTTAACTCAGTAAATTAATCCCTCTACCAATTCAATGATATTTTTTTGTTAAAAATATTAGTTATCCATTAGATCAAATTGATATAAAATCTAAAATTAAGAATTTTGGCTAAGTTTGACATACTTTAAAAAAGTCAAAAAGACAAAAAATCACTATCATATTTAAGTCACATTATCTTATTTAAGTCACATTATCTCTCTATCACATCATTTCAAACCCAATTCATATTTTATAAAAAGTCAAAAAGTACACTTATTTAAGTCATCCCAAACTAATCAATTGAAAATGTAATAATAAAAATGATAAAAATAAAATAAAATGTCGGTATAATTGAAAAAAAAAAAAAAAAACAGTAAGTGAAAGGAGTAAAGCCACCTCCATCTTGAGCTGTTCCCAATTCATATCAAACTTTAATAACCATACCCACATTGTTTTTAAAAGCAAATCCATATCCAACAGACTCTCTCTCTCTCTCTGTCTCTCTCTCCTTTTTCTTCTTCTTCTTCTTCTTCTTCTTCTTCTTCTGTACTTGCTATGGAGAACTTCAGATCCAAATCATGCAGGGATGGAAGGATGCAGATAGAGAGTAGCTTCAATGGAGGTAGGCCTACTAGGCCAGGTCATCCTACTAGCATGCATGATCTGAGAAGTTACAGTACTTCTTATGCCACATCATCATCTGAACAAGCACAACCAACCCAGATGGGCAAAGAATTGAAGATCAAGAAAATCAAGAAAAGCACTAGTGTTGGGTCATCAAAAAGTTGGAGTTTGAATGATCCAGAGTTGCAGAGAAAGAAGAGGGTTGCAAGCTACAAAGTCTATGCTGTTGAGGGTAAGATGAAGGGCTCTTTCAGGAAGAGCTTCAAGTGGGTTAAAGACACTTATACCCATGTGGTCTATGGATGGTGGTGATCCAATCTAATCACCTCTTTTGTATTCATGTTTGTGTCTTTCTATATATATATATATGGTATATATGTAGATGACTTCTTTTTGATTTGTGATCCAATTGGAGAGGTGGGGTTGTGTTCATTGTGCCTGTTTGGGTCTCATTTTGATAATTTGAACTTTTCATTTTGAAGAATCTGTCAAAAAGATAATTCATGTTAAAATTAAAGTTGCTCGAACATTGATAACTATATAATCGGATCACATTTGCCTTGTACAATTGGTCAAGAAGAAATGATTTTTAAATAAATTATTTATTTTTTTAAGACAAATGTGATTTAATTGTTTAGTTATCAATATTTGATCAATTTAATTTTTTATATGAATTTTTTTTAAATAAATTTTACAAAATGAATAGTTTAAATTATTCAAAATAAAACTGTTAAGCACAACAATAACTCTCCAATTAGATCAACAACTGAAGAGTAGCTCAACCCTATTTGTGTTTTATCATAGATTATGAGGTTGTATGTGTCTGAGAATTGTATGCCTTCTATAGTGAAAATCCTATGCTTATGGTTTGTGGATTAAATTGTTCTTTGGACAAACTTTACTTTACCCTTTTGTAGTTTGAGTTAGGTTTGAATTATTCTCCTGATATTTAGAAATTACCACATAATTCCTATATGATTTGTAGACTAAAACACATAGTTAACATTTTCGTCCAATATAACAGATTGGGAGACCCACACACGCGCCTGTGTGGAGAGTAAATCAATTTTTAAGACGAAAATATCCTTTTTACATCTTTAAATACTAAAGATGTCATTATTTTTTTCCTCTCCTTATTTCTATTGTTTCTCTCTCTACGCTGCAATTAAATAATAACACTCATATATATATATACATAGAAATTAAATAATTTCCATTAAAATTTATCTTAATATGGATATGATGCAATTTGTATATGACCTCTACATTCACACACAGAACTATCTTGCTCACCAATACACTTGCACAACTTCCATTGCACTTGCACAACTTCCATTGGAAGTCAATTGCTTATGGGTTACCCACTGTATTCAACCAAAAAGACTAGAGTTGTCCATGAAGTTGTAGATTCTCAATCTTTTTCCCTTTTTTTTTCTATTTTTGATATGGGTTTTTGTTAAGATTTGTGTCAATTCCAAACTTTTTCAACCTAATTTAAATTTAATTAATTATATTTTCAGAGCAATATATATATATATATATATGTATTTTATATATATGTATATATATTTTATACAAACATATATACATTCATATACATATACATCATTATATATTTATTTTTCTAGAATCAAATACATCATCATATACATTCATATACACATATATCATTATGGCCCCGTTTGGGAAGAAGGTTGGGCTATTTTAGCCCACTAAAGACAAAACAGGCTATTTTAGTCCAAAAAAACAAAACATCACATCCAACCCATAATCATTACACTCTTCTCTCACAAAAAAACTCAAAAAAGCCAAAAAGCCAAAAAGCCCTTCCCAAACCAAGCTTTTAAGCCCAGGCTAAAATAGCCAAAAAAGCCAAAAAGCCAAAAAGCCAACCCACTTCCCAAACCCACCCTATGTATATATATACATATTTGGAATTGGATTCATTACCATCATCATTCGAAACATTGAGATGGTTATGATTTTTGGGTTTTTGTTTTGAGTTTTTATGGGTTTTTATTTTTCATTTGGGTTGGTTGGTCTTGAATGAAGATGTTAGATTGTGAAACCAATAGAACACCCAGATGTAAGATTAACTTAAAAAATGAACATGTATATACAGAGAGAGAAATGAATATATACAAACATACATATACATATATAGAGAAAGAGAGATGACAATGTGATCTATGTATGTATCTATCTATGTATCTCATCCCTTTTTTTTTTTCTATTTTTGATTTGGCTTTTTGTTCAGATTTGTGAATGTTTCTGTTCCTGGATTTGGTTTTCAAAGTGTTTCAAAATATGATTTTGATTTAGTTTGTTTTTTGCCCTTTTTTTGTTTTTTCCTTTGGTGGGTTTTGATATTTTGGAATTATTTTGTTGGGTTTTCATTTTTGGATAATACATGTTCTATGAACTGTTTTGAAAATTTTCTGAAAATTACATGCTTTTTAGCAAACATCAAAATTGTTTTTGCACACTCCGGCAGTTTTGGCGTTGATTTGAGAAGATGAAGCTCACTTCAGAAGAAGAATAATATATATACATATCTACGCTCTACCTTTTGGGTTTGTGAAAAGGAAAGAAGAATGGAAAAGAAGAGAAGGTGAACTGAAAAGAAGATGAAAAAGATGAAGATGAGAAGAAGAAGATGAAGATGGGGGTATAACTGTCAATTTACCTATTCTTTTAAGAGAAGTTAGTGTGTACTTCGATCCAGAAATCACATGAGAGATATGTGATAATTTTCAAATGTTAGGGGACTAATTCGCACTCGGCCCAAATCACAGAGGGTAAAATGGGTTCCAAGAAACTTTCTTTTTTATGAAACGTTGGATCAATACATGTTATGCTTGAAATTCAAGAATCCAATTTGATCAATATATAAAGTTGAAGAAAAATGCTATCTACTTAAAAATTTTATCATGCAAATTACGTTGGAAATGAGGTATAAAATGTGTAAATTCAAAGTTAGTGCATCTCCAATGGTATTTGTTGTAATACCATTGCTATTGTTATAAGTTGACAATGAACAGTAGTAATTTGTCAAATTATAGCAATGGTACTCCAATGGTACACATGCTATTTTGGCAAATCATAACCAACTTTCCTTCTAAATTTGTAAGTGTTGTTTGAATATAAGTTTTTTAGTAATTTTTTTGTTTATTTTATCTTTTGTGGCCATTTAAAAAAAATTTCTAAAAAGATTAAATATTTATATTCTATAAAAAAATAAATTTAAAAATGAAAAAATAAATTACTCTTATTTAAAGAAAAAAAAAATTACTCGCTGAGATAAAAACCCATTCCAGTACCTTCATAGCAAACTCTCCACCCATATGAGATAAAACCCATTGGAAATAAAACCACATTTTCATTCTATTTTTCTAAGCTTCAAAGGTAGAACAACCTACAACGACCGACCCCATCTCTCTCTCTCTCTTTCTCTCCCTCCCTCCCTCCCTCCCTCCCTCCTCCCTCCTCAATCTTTCTCTCTTACCACCATGTTGTCTCTCTTCCTCTTAATCACTCTATCCCTTAAATCGAATATGAAAAAAACCCTAAATCAAAGATGAAGAAATCCGAAACCCCAAGTCAAACCCTAAGCACGAAGATGAAATCGAAGAAGATGAAGAAGATGAAATCGAAGAAGATCAAGCTGAAGTTTCAGAATGTTAAAATTATCTGAAATCCATCAACCATCTTGAAATCTAGGTATTTATTGTTTAGAATTTGCTTCAAGTTTATTCAGATTACTTGAGATTTGCTTTAGATTGTTTGAGATTTGTCGAGATTGCTTCAAATTTGTTTGAAATTGCTTAATTGTTGTTGTTTTTAACCTGATTCTGTTTTTTTTTTTTTTGGGGGTTAATGGTGAATTTTGTTTTGTTTTTTTTTTAAAAAAAAAGAAAGAAATTGGCAATTGCCAAATTATTTAAAAAATTTGGTGAACAAAGTCTATTTTTCTAGGTGAATGGATTCTGTTTTGTCAACTAAATTTGGAGTCAAAAATCTGTTGATTCTGGATGATGTGGCATGTTTGGCAAATGCCATTTCTGTTGTCAAATTTGGCAACAGAAATGGCATATGCTATATTTAGCAGGAGAAATAGCATGCCATTGGAGAACCCTTTCTTCTTTTTTTTTTCTTCACTTTTGCCAAATTATAGCTTTAGCAGCTCCTTTGGCAGTACTATTGGAGATGCTCTTAGTGTGTTATAAATTACAGTAAAAATATATGGATTTTTTTTTTTTTTTTTTGGAGATATGCAAATTCTCAATCCAAAAGAAGAGAAAGAGAACCGATTTCGGAAATCCTTTGATTGTGTTTTTGTTTTCTGTAATGTAATTATTGAAACTTCTATATTAATAAAATAAAGGGCGAATTACATTAAAGGTCCCTATAGTTTAGGACTTGTGTCAATTTGGTCTTTGATTTTTTAATTGCGACACATTTGATCATGAATTTTTATTTTTATTTCAAATAAAAACAATTGAATATACCATTACTCAATTTCAAGGGCAAATTGTTAATTTGATAAAATATAAACTAATTTGACAAAAATAAATGTTAAAAAATATTTTTAAATTTTTTAAAATTATTTCTACCCACCAATGATAAAATTATGTAAAATTAGTAAATCTTTTACATATCTATTTATTTATTTTTCTACCAAATTAATTTGTTTTATATATTTGGATGATGATCATGTAATGAGTATTTGTTTTTATTTTCATTAAATTAGTTTCTATTTTTTCAAAAGTTAAATATGGTGACAACTTTGATATCAATATTAAATCAACCCATTAAATCAAAAAATTTAAAACTAAAAACATTTTTTATATTAAATATATCAATTACACATTAAAAGCCTAGCAACCACCCATTACATGATTATCATCCACACACATAATAAAAATTAATTTGATAAAATAAATAAATAAATGTGTAAATGATTTATCAATTTTATATAATTTTATTTTTGGTGGGCAGAAATAATTTTTAAAAATTCAAAAATATTTTTTTTGACATTTATTTTTGTTAATTTGTTTATATTTTATCAAATTGACGACTTTGCCCTTGAAATTGAGCAATGATGTCTTTAATTGTCCTTATTTGAAATAAGATTCAAAATTCAGGATTAAATGTGTCACAATTGAAAAGTCAAGGACTAAAGTGACACAAGTCCTAAACTATAGGGACTGTTAGTGTAATTCGCTCTAAAATAAAATTAGTTATTCTCATGCTCCACATTTTTAGATCAGTGATGATTAGTATCTCAACCGAGCTAACACTTCCACAAAAAAACTAAAAAAAGGAAAGAAAAAACACGAAGGTTAAGCCAAAATATCATATCAAGGTAAGATTCACAACATTGCCACCTCATTAATGCAGCTTTAGAGCTGCTACTTTAGTGGTCCAAAACATTATTTTTTTCAGATAAACCAGAAATTTTTTTCATGCTTCAAAGGGTCTGGACACTCAGTGTCTTTCTCCATTTTGATGGATTTAGATAGTAAAATTCATCATATTTATGACAATAATGTTATACTTATTATATTTTTATATCACATTTTACATATTATTTTATATGACACATTCACAGTCATTAAAGCAACGGTCCTCACATAAGCTCTATTAATATCTAATAGTTGTGGTTATGTAACATAAGATAGTATTTGAAATACAGTGGTCGTGATCATGTCACATGAGATAGTATTTAAAATGTAGTATAAAAAGATGATAAGTGATTGTATTTGAGAAACAACATTGAAGTATAGTTATTTGTAATTAGTGGAAAGTGCAATGACTATGTTTTTTGGCATGTGAGTTGGAGGTTATTTTAGTCATAAAAAAATAAAATAAGTTAAAAAATTAATAAAATAAAATGTCACATCTAAATTATAATCATTTTATTTTTTTCTCACAAAAGTCAAAAAAATCATTCTAAACGAGACTTTTTAACTCAGGTTAAAATAATTAAAAAATCAATCTACTTCCCAAACGAAGACAATGGTTTTGCCATGTGATTTCCCTATTCATATCCAACAATTTTTTTAGACTCGTGCTCAAAAAAATTTCATAAAATATGACATAAATATGAAACGAAAGATACAATGAACCCACATATAAAACTCGCCCTTTGATTTCAAATTTGCGTATCATTGTATAAAAATCATTTGTAAACAAAGCATTTTCTTTTTATTGGTTGCAAATTTATGACAATTAGGAATGAATAGGATTGGTGAATTAGGCAGCAAAAGCCAGTTGAGCGTGAACATCAAGGCAGTGTGAGGTTAACATTCATAGGAATTGTCAATTCAAATTGTACAATAAAATAAACAATAATAGTAGTACCTCTGTTTTCTCTCATTTCTGAGTCTGATGATGAACTGTTATTTGGACTTGCAAATCTAGCTGTGTTGTAAAACCACTGCCCCCACACAATTCAAACTCTGTTTAGGTACAGTTTGAAAAAAAATAAATAAATCATTTTAAAACTTTTTCTTTAATAATTTCAAAAAAATTTATTTTTCAGCTTTGTCTAGTATATCTTTAAAAAAAAAAGGGTAAATTACAAACACCCCCTCGAGATTTGATAAAAATACAGATTCCCCCCTGAGGTTTATATTTTCATAACAAATTACCCCCTAAGGTTTTTATTTTCATACAGATTCCCTCTAATTTGTTATGCAAATTTGATCCTCAGGGAGCAATTTGTAATTTCTCAAACCTCAAGGGGAATCTGTATTTTCACCAAACCTCGAGGGGTGTTTGTAATTTGCCCAAAAAAAAAAAAATTAAAATCTAAAAAAAAAAAATCAACTTAAAAGTATTCCCGTCTTTAGTTATAAAATATATATATATATATATATATTTGAAATCAATCTAGTCTAGTAAAATTTTTACTTTTTGTTTAAAAAAAAAAAAAACAATATTACTGAAAAAACAATTGAAATGTCGACTTGGACAAACCAAACATTATCATACTACAATTTGTGATTTGATTGACTCAAACCCACAATAAAAAAGTCTCAAAATTGATTGATTCGGACCGCAGTCTCTTGACAATAGACTTGGAAAATTAATTTTTCAGTTTTGTGAATTATAGGTGGTTGTTTTATTTGACTTAAATTTTTAATAGAGTTGCGATTGGGAGCTCGAAAGAGCTTCCTCGAATCTGTCCCGAAATCAAAATGACGCCGTTTTCGGCGTTTTGAATTTTATTTATTTATTTTTTTTTTCAGATGAAGAAGAAAATCAGAAAAGAAGGAAGAAGAAGAAGAAGAAGAGGAGGAGGAGAAGGAAGAAGAAGGAGGCGGGGCGGGGAGGGGCGGACCATCAACCAGGGCAGAGGTGCGGCGGAGGCGGGGCGGGGCGGAGCTGGAGGGGCCATCAACCATGGCGGAGGAGCGGCGGGGCGGAGCTGCGACGATCGGAGCAGAGGCCATCAACCAGAGGCGACGCCGGGCGAAGGCGAAGGCGCGGCGATCGGCGACGGCCTCTCCCTCTCCCTCTCTTTCTCTCCCTCTCTCTCTCTTTCTCTCCTTCTCCTTCCCTGCGTATCAGACTGAGGAAGAAGGAAAAAAAAAAAAAATTTAAATGGCTAAAACGACGTCGTTTCAGCCATTCGGGGAGAATTTTTCGAGACACAAAACATTAACCTTTTTGATAATACTTACACTGATCACATTTTTATTTTATATTATAAGATACTAAAAAATAAATTACAAATCAGTGTAATTGTAAAAAAATAAATAATAAATTTTATCAATTTTAATAAATAAAAACATAAATTTTTTCTTGTATTTATAATTTTTTTTTTATTTATAAAAATTACACTGAATTATAATTTTTCCTAATAAAAATAGATGATTATTTACCTAACTGAACTATACCACCAACCTATAAAATCCAAATCCCACCCCAATCCAAACCAAAGGCAACCGGTTCAATTCTGGATTCAAAACTTGGACTTATTCAAAACAAGTGAAATATATAATCCTAAAATTGAACTAATCAAAGATGAGTGCAAAAAAATAAAAGTAAATTTGTTCGCTCACATCCCACAAGCATAAACAAAACCCTTGTCTTTGATTAATTCATTCAATGAGATCTACCATTTGAAGTGAGATCTAAATCAGTGAATACCAGTGAAAGAACTAATTATAGATTGAGAGTTTTGTTTATTTACAACTATTGAGATCCCAAAACAATGCTAAACTCACTAGTATGAACATCCCAAAAAACACACACTTCACCATTACAAGTGTTTCAAAGTACCAGACACGAAATGCACATATCAGAGACAAACAACTACAGATGCGAAGTTCTACGTGTTGCATAGCTGCAAGTTAACATGATATATAGCTTGGCCTCATTGTACCACATCATATCATATTGTGAATATCTCCAAAGTCCTTCACATTTAGAGCAATCAGTAAACTAGTTCATTTTAGTACCTATTCTCATCACAAGGGTTCAAGTGCAACAAAGCTTATTATCTTAAGCTTTTATGATATTCATTCATAAGTCTTTCAGTAATCAAAATGAGCCAAGAAATTCAATACAATGGCCTAATTACAGTTCAAAATAGTGTATATATATATCACTCACAACATACCTTATACTCGGTTGGGCCTGCCTTAAATCTCAGCTTAGCAGCTTTTTCCTCAAAAAACAAAACACAAATTCAGCTCAAAGTGCACGATGAAGTATACTGTTTCATGATTTACAGTGGGAGAGGAGGGTCTGCTCGATGTAGTAGCAGCAGCTAATAATGCTGCCTCTCATCGCTATTAAAATGCAGGCCTTCGATACCCTTGAGTGTAGACTCCAAGTTCTTTATGTTAGAGGAGTTTCTGCTAGAAGCAACACGCTTGTGATCTGCCGATAAAACTGATGAACTTCTTTGTGCTGCTGCTGAACTTGACATTTTCCGTAGCGCTCCTGGGCTTGCATCTGTGTTGCGGGCACGGGAGGAATCAATTTCACTTCCGACAATCATTTGGTCACGGCTAGTAGAGACAGCAGGTCGCCTTGTAGATCCACTTGACCGCAAAAAACTAGAACTAGATAACTGCACACGCCCCAAGCACCATTTTAAGTAACCCAAAAAAAAAAAAAAAAGGCACGCCAACATCACTATTCCATGAGAATTCCAAAAGTAAGTTCATATGATGCATTAGCTCAACCTAAGTTGCAAAAAGTGGGGGTGGGAGAGCCAGGGCATATAGGAGTTTCTAAGAATGGGAGCATGTATATATTTTGTATAGTAAATATATAAATATATTTTAACAATTATTTTTTCCTGCTTAGTTGTAATATGTATTAAAACATGAATAAATATTAGAGGTTGATATCTACAAATTGTTTTTGTCAAGTATAAATAAATATCATGTAAATAAAAAGTTTTTTTTTCCGTATCTTTGAGATTTATATGTGAGAGGCTCTATACCAGTAGAGAGAGAGATAGGAATTTCAAGAATCCTTATTCGAAGACAGTAGGGTGAGAAAAAAAGTGGAGGAGACATTTAGTAGAAGAGGATAGGAATGATTAACATCCATTTACATATATGGGTTAGTGGGCTGGTTTCACACTGACCCTTGTCAAAATATTGTAGTGTGTACAAATATACAATATTTACATTTTTTTTTTTTTTGGAAAATGACAGACATCTCCAATGGTTCAATAGCTAAATGGCTAGCTATTGTTATATTTTACCAATGAATAATGACAAAATGTTATATATTAGTAATGTTGTTCCAATGGTGCAAATGTTATTTCTTTTATTTTCTTACAAAATGCCAAATTGACGTGCATATGTAGGCTATGTTACATAGACTCTTCAAAATAAATCAAATACCCGTGTCAGACAGCCGACACTCAGACAAGGGTGTGGGATATGTGTCCGATACTTTCCATTGGACACTTCTCATATATTTGTAACTATATTGGTGGAAATTAATTTAAAATAAAAGCTGATAATTAGAAAGCAGAAGTTAAAAACACCCCTCACGCAGCTTCTAAAAAAATCAATTTTTTTAAGATTATTTAAGCTATTTCTGCCTAATAAGCTATAAGCAGAAACTGCACTAAATAGTCTGGTACAAACTCCCATATTAAAATAAGCTATAAGCTGCTTCTATGATCCCCACCAAACACCCCCAATGTCAAAAAGGTACTTTATAGCAATTACACAACAAATGATGCATAATATATTACAAATATAAAAATGACTTTTTTGCTAAGTTCGACCTCTAGATACATACCCGCACCCCACATCGAGTTCATGTAACATAATATGTAGGTCCCACCATGAGAGATATAGAAACAAAAGGACTGGTTAAAATTTACTTATAGCTAAACCTCATGCCAAATTTGCCACAAGGTGTAGCAATGCTAAAATATAACAGCCCATATAGCTAGGCATTGGAGACGAAAAAATTATGCTTCCTGCCATTTTCTAGCAATAGCAGCCCATATAGCTAGCCACTAGAGAAGCTCAGCTTCTCCAATGGATAGGTAGAAGTCTTGCTATTGCTACAAAATATTAAGATGTCCCAAAATCACCTCTCCAATGGTGAGGTAAAGTAAAACCATTACTATAATTTAGCATTGGTATCCCCTGTGCTATATTTGAAGCAAAAAATAGCTATAGGTAAAGTTGCCAACTCATCAAATGGAGACAGAGATGATAACGAGTGGTTGTGATTTAAGCTAGAAAACCACAATTCAATGGTCATGATTAAAGCAAGAAAATATAGCAAAGACACCATTGGAGCAACATTGCTAAATTATAACAATTCATCACTATTCATTGCTAAAATATAACAATAGGTAGAGTTTTAGCTAGTGAACCATTGGAGATGCTCACTTTGCCTTGCCAAGTTTCAACGCCCAAATTGAACAATCTTTCTGATTAGGCTGGACCCAACACAGCCAAGCCAACTCACTTTGCACACACGCAAATAACACTTATCTATTTCAGGCAGGTTAACGGTTTGGAAAATGTTTGTTAACAGCATCTCCCATATCCATGGAATGCCATGATTGCATCAAACCCAAAGTTGAACTTTAACCATTCTAGTAACAGAACTTGCATGCACCAGCATAGGTAATTCCATAGAAACAGTGTACTTAATAAAAAAAAGTAAATATTTGAAC
Organism: Camellia japonica; assembly: GCA_030407325.1. NCBI lineage: Eukaryota > Viridiplantae > Streptophyta > Magnoliopsida > Ericales > Theaceae > Camellia > Camellia japonica. Next base: position 110,025,310 of record JAPPVO010000010.1, on the reverse strand, counting down.
TCACCATAGGGTCTTTGGTTCCCAGCGAATCATTTGTAGCTGGATTTTTTTGTTTAGGCAAGCCTCCAGCATTTACAGGTACTGCAGTGCTCCTACTACGAGAGGGATTTGCTGAAGACCAACCAGTAACCTTACCATCATCACCCCCTACAACACATTCACAGCATAAACATATTAAGTGCTGACCATATGAAACACACACCAAGTTACCTGAATAAGATCAGATATTCATCACAAACAAGTGCAGAATATTCAAATAAAGTTAATCACCAATTATTAGCTGATTTGTACAAGAGAAAAAAAAAAAAAAAAAAAAATCCATACAACACAGACAGTAGTGGTATGTAAAGAAAAAGTGTTGGCTGCATTAAACACAAAAGCAGAAGTGTTGAAATATAGAATATTAGAATGAGGAAGGTAGTATCCCCCCCAAAAAAGGTTTGCTCATGCAATTGGACTTGACTTGGCAACAATTTAAACATGGGACAGAGAATGCAAAACTACCTGATTGTCTATCAGCATTGGCAACTGCATGGGGCATCCCAGAACTTGTTCCAGCAGCCTGTCCAAAAGATCAGTTTAATAAATAATGCCAACACTAGAGTTTCCTGGATGGGCAGTTTTGGGATGTGAGGCTGATTGGAATGCAAGCATAGCAAATGTAGTATGTCACTTACAAGGGCACGGGAAGGCGGATTGGCAAGCTGTGATTGCTGATATTTCAAAATAGTCCAGTCGAACACATAATCAAATTGGAAGCCTGAAGCAAGAAGAAAACCACACTTTACAGTATCTCACACTAAAAAGACAACTTTATAATTGAAAACATGACTGTTGACATATGGTTCCTTACAAATCTAAGAACTATATAGCAAACAAAAAAACAAAAACTCACCTTCACGAATAAAAAGGTCACGAAATATTCTCTTCAGATAAGCATAATCTGGTTTATCGTCAAACCTCAGTGAACGACAATAATGGAAGTATGATGCAAACTCTGTAGGATAACCCCGACACAAGGCCTAAGAAAAAATCAGTGAAATTCCCAGTGTTACATGCTGAACAAATATCAATGGCATAACACTAGAAAAAACATTAATTACCTCAATTGAGGTAGAAACTTTCTTTTCACTGATCTTTTCATACTTTTGTTTCTTAGTTCCTGCTTTCAGCCCTTGCCAAGGGAGACTGCAAATATATACACAGTAATAACTAAACAATTGCCAAAAATATGAACACCAAAAATAACAAAGATTGACAGGAATGTTTACCTTCCTCTTAAGAAATACATAAGAACATATCCAAGTGATTCCAAATCATCCCTCCGGCTTTGCTCTATGCAGTACAAAAGCAACATGGTGAGGGAAGATCAATGCTTAAAAAGTTCAATAATGCTATGATGACCGAATTTGGATACCAAATTTTGAAAAGCATCTAATGTGTCACCAATGTATTGGTTTAATGAGTTCCACCTTTTATGTCTTATACCAATGCATTGGTGACCCATCAAATGGTACCCAAATTTGGTCACCATAGCATTATTGTAAAACATTATGCTTATTTATATGATGAAATCAAGATAAAATAACAATAGGTATACCAATGCCAAGGTGAGTATTCATGCTCGCATATCTTGCAGTACCCGTCAAGTTCTTATTTTCTCTGCATTTTATATGATGAAGTCATATTTAAAGAGAGAATAAGATGGTAATAGTTATTATTTAGCTATACTAAATCCAATAAGGGCAATAATATAAGAAGTCCAAGGTGGAGGAGGAAGAAAGGCAGGTAAATAAGGATCACTAGACATATCATATCAGGTAGGATCTGAGCCAGTGCAATATCAAACCCTTCCAATACGAAAGCCTGAAAAAATTCATCCATTAAACAGTTCAAAAAAGCATACCTATAAGGAATGTGTTGATGAGTTGAGGAGTCTCTATACTTCTTAGCCAGACCAAAGTCAATTACGTAAACCTATTTACAATTGAATGACAAACAAATCAACTAACACAAATGATGGAAACAAGTAACAAGGGATGAAAAAAAAGAAAAAAAGAAAAACAAGTGCAATCCAAAACCTGATTTGCACGCCTCCCTAAACCCATAAGGAAATTGTCTGGCTTAATATCTCGATGCAAGAATGACTTGGAATGAACAAATTCAACCCGGTTGATCTGAAAATAATATGATTTCCAGATAACAATTAAACAAAGTTCGTTCATTGTTATTATAACACATTGGATGCAATAAAAAAATTGTTACCATCTGATCCGCAAGCATAAGAACAGTCTTTAGAGACAGCTTCCTACTACAAAAGTTAAACAAGTCTTCAAGACTAGGCCCTAGTAAATCCATCACAAGGACATTATAGTCTCCTTCAACACCAAACCATCTCACATTTGGAATTCCAGCTGCCAAAATTTAGGGAAAATACCAACTTATAAGGATTCCAAATAAAGGAGTAATATGGGCTCTTTTATTTTATTTTTTTTGTGTGTGTGCAGAGGAATTGGAAACTGAGAAAATAGAAAAGTTCATTACTTCCTCCCTGTAGAATTTTATACAACTTTGATTCATACAACAATTGAGGATGCTTTGTCTTCACATTTTCCTAATATAAGGACAACAAAAATTCATCAATTAGAGGCATTAACCATCACCATCAAAGTTCCACAAGATATTACCAGAAGCAATTCAAGCACATAAGAAGACACAATAAATCAAACTAGAGATAAATCCAAAGAAATTGCGCAAGTCATAAACACTAGCAGCCGTAGTTCACATCTAAGCTATGCCATACCAATGATCTTGCATGATAATAACTAGCTAAAGTGGCAACTTGATAGAGTACTAAAATGTGGGTGCATAACATCTGTCCTCAATGTGTGCCAAAAAAAACAAAAAAAAAAAACATGCACACACGCACACACAAAAAGAAGCTCCCAATCGATGCCCAACAAAGTAAGTGAGTGGTAGCACCATTCACACGTTCCCTTTTTATTACAGCAAATGCCTCTATATTTCAACTAAGTATGATGGTATGAAAAGAATTGCATATAAGATCTTGATAACTGGAAAACCATCAAGAATTTCCTGAAGCAAACTAAAGTAGATGTTATGTCAACAACTCCAAATGCAAACACTTAGATTCTCATCTAAATATAAAATGATTTCATTTGGAGTACACCAACTAGGTATCAAAAAGGCAATGCTAAAAAATTTAGGTATCACTGAACTGGGTCACATGCACCTAAAACACACACACACACTCACAACAACAACAGTAGCAGCTATGTTGCCTACATCACATTGCCAAAACGCACAAAACACCATCCACTAATCAAGAAACATCTAATTTCCTCAAAGCTTGGTGCTTGTGCAATTGACCACCAAAAAACCCAGGTTTCACAGGAATCCTAATGGCCAGCTAAACAATTCCAAGTTATAAGCAAGCTGGCTTTCAACAAACCCTTAGTCCTCAATCCCCTGTATTGAGAAAGTACAGGCTTCGTGCCATATACAAATGAGTCTAAAGTCGGGTATCAGGCCCAAATCCACATGCCCAATTAAAACAACAAACGCTTCAGGTGAAAATAAAATCATGCAACTGTATGATGTGATAACCTCCAACTTGAACATCACACCATTAGTACTACATTTACATTCTTAAAGATTGATAAATTCTCTCAAATGTATGGTTCCTTTAATGCAACCATTCTTTTCTTCACCAAAATTATCCCAACTACAAAACATGAATCCAAACCTAAAATCGCATTCAGTTACAACATCATAATTGTAACTGCCTAACCATGATAACCAATGAACCCAAACAAGCTCCAATGGAAATCAACTTTTTTACAGTAATTGTTAATACCAACTGCATATTGCTTCACCTGCATCTCATGTATTCATCATATTATATGAAAATTACAGGCAGCCTGATTAGGAAATAGTAATAATAATAATCATAATAATAATAATAATAAAAACGAAGGAGTATGGTCAAGTTCTTCAGTTGAAAGCCTAAAAGTACATTTCAATAAATCCAAAGTTAAATTTATCCAAATTTTCTTCTAAATTCTAAGTCTTTTTTTTTTCCAGAATTATTTCCTACATTCACACCTCGTTTAAGAACATGCTATTTTAGTAACTTTTTGGTATTTTACGAAAAGATGTGCAGAAAAGTAGAAAGAGTGATGTAAGGCCTCGTTTGGGAAGTGGCTATTTTAGCCAAAAAGTCAAAAAGCCAACTAAAAGTTGTCACATCACCTCTCTACTTTTCTGCACATCTTTTCGTAAAAAGCCAAAAATTTACTAAAATAGCCTGTTCCCAAACGAGGCTTTATAGTGACTTTTTAACTTTTTGACTAAAATATGTAATTGCCAAACGAGTCAATATAACCATTATTTATCTGATTATTTTGTGAAATTTGCTACATTTTGTTGTGCACTAGTCTACTAGATTGAATGCATGTAGGATGTTTGTCTAGGTAAAAAAAAGGGACGAAACAGGTCACAAACACACATTTCCAACCTCCAAGTCACAATTTTATGATAACACAATTGGTTACAATAAGATTGTGTCAACTGCATCTTACATTACTTATATTAGATGAAAATCAACACAACTCAATTACTACACTCAGCCCACAGTCTGATTCCAAAAATAAAATCTCTCAAATAGTACACATAATTACTCTAGATGATAAAAAGTACAATTTCAACAATCCCTAGTTCAATTCATCCAAAATTGCCTCCTAACTTTGATCGAAAAAACTAAAGGCATTTTATGTTGACTAATAATGTTCTCATAACTGATTATTCCGTGAAATTTGTAACAAACCAGAACCCAGAAACAAAATTCCAGCTTTCAAATTCACAAATTTACAACAAATATATTCGATTGCAATAGAAGAATAATTTTAATGTTTTGGATACAGTTCAACAAAAACGGGCATAGGATTAACATTTAACATATGAAGAAACACAAGAAATGTTAAAAATTGGAGGACTCACAAGCTTAATAGCAACTTCTTCATTTGTTTGAATATTAGTACCTGAAAAAATTTCAATAAAAAAAAATAAAATTAAACAACTTTCCACCAAAACCACCAGAAAAATAGCAAGAATCAGGACAAACCGAGATAGATCTCTCCAAACGACCCACTACCGATCTTCCGACCGAGCCGAAACTTATTACCCACGCGAGGCTCCATCAAAATAGCTCTCAAAATCAACGACCTTACGAAACCCTAATTACCAATTCAAATTCTACCCCCCCCCCCCCAAAAAAAAAAAAAACCCAAAAAATATATATATAGAACTGCTCAAACCCTTGACTTAGGAGGACAATCCGGCGATCAGGAATCAGGGGCCATGATTTCGTGGATCAAATCGAAGGGGGTATACGAATTGTTGGAGGAGATGAGATCGAATTGGGAGATGAGAGAGAGAGAGAGAGAGAGAGAGAGAGACTAGGGTTTTGAGAAGTGGTGATTGAATGTTGGAAGTCTAGATTAATGGAGGTTTAGGTTGCAGAGTTCAGAGAGAGAGAGAGAGAGAGAGAGAGAGGGGAAGGAGAAAGGGGAGGCATGATGATGATGATACCAACACTCCAGGTCCAGGCTCCCTTTGATCCGATCGAAGCTGGACTTTTGGTCTCTCATTTTGAACATGGTTTTTTTTTTTTTTTCCCTTCTAAATTCCAATTTTATTTTAGTAAATTTTTTTTAAAAATATTGAAAATTGAATAAAAGGTTTTAAAAAAATTAAAACTAAAAATATTTTGGATTTTTAGTGGACTTTTGAATTTGTTCCTTTTTTTTAGATTTTAGTGTCTTTTAAACTAAAAATTTCTAAAAATCTAGATTTGAAAAGTCTATATTAAAGGAAATAATTTTTCGAAGAATAGTTTAGAGTGATTTTTTTAATAACTTAATTTTACAAAAGTTAAAAGAATAATAGAATGTTTGGAATGATTTAAATAAATATGTTTTTTTTATTTTTTATAAAAAGATGTGCAAAACAATAAAAAAATAATATGACCCTAAAAAGAATTATAAAAAAAAAGTACTAATATAACGGATGCCAAATAATTGAGGGTACAACAGTATTGAAAATATTTTTAAAAAATCTTAAATATACAAAAAAAATAAATATAATGACCCCAAAAAAAAAAATTTAATAGAGTTGCTTCCAAACAAGCCTTGACATTTTTTAAAAATATTTTCTTTGATTTTGTTCCGTAAGGATTTATTTATTTATTTATTTATTTTTTAAGTTCTCTAATGAGATCGGTAGGGATGGATTAAATTGGTAGAAAGTGACAAAAATAAATTTTAAACCTTTTCACATTTGTTTATCATGAAAATGATAAAAAAAATGTATTTTTTTTTTTTTACAATTCATATCGTAATGATAACTTGGCTTAATGATTTTTTTTAAAAAAACACTTTCAATTTTTTTTCACTTAAAATTATAAGGGCTCGTTTCTTATTATAGACAACATTTTATCAACTCTTTAGTTATTACTTTCAATATATCAAAATATTCAACTCATATTGACATCAAAAATATTTTAAATAAATATGATTCAATCATCTGACCTCTATATATGATCAATCTTATTTTTACACATAATATATTCAACATATTTTGTAAAATAAATAGTTCAAATCATCTTAGGGGTTGTTTGGGATGATCTAAATAGGTGCACTTTTTGATTTTTTATGAAATATGGGTTGGATTTGAGTTGGGTTTGAAGTGATGTGTTAGAGAGATGATGTGACTTAAATAAGATGATGTGACTTAAATAAGATAGCCTCCGTTTGGGAAGTGGGTTGGCTTTTTGGCTTTTTTGGCTATTTGAGCCTGGGCTTAAAAGCTTGGTTTGGGAAGGGCTTTTTTGACTTTTTTTGTGAGAGAAGAATGTAATGATTATGAGTTGGATGTGATGTTTTGTCTGTTGTGACTCAAATAACCTATTCTGTCTTTTGTGACTCAAAGAGCCAAAAAAGTCCAAATAAACTCTTCCCAAACAACACCAACTTTTTGACTTTTTTAAACATGTCAAACCAGCCCTTGATAAGCCTATAGCAGGACACAGTTTTGTGCTTACCGTGGGCCAATTCATGTTTTAATCTCTCTCTTGCTTAATGCGTTACTCTCTTTTTTTTTCTCTCTCTCTCTCTCTTTCTTCTACTACTTTTTTTTTTTTTTTTTGTTATTTCTTGGACACATCAGTCTAGTGAATAAAAAAGGACATGGCTTATTTTGAGTTAAATACACTATGCACCTATTCACTTTAACTCTTATCAATCCATATGTTTGACCTTGCCATAGTAAAGAATCAATCCCTTAGTTGCAAAGCTCACACTACATTTGAGTAATGGATCATATATTCTGTTATGCACAAGGCCTTGTTTGGGGTGTCTTAAAAAAAATTAAAAAGTTTAAAAAGTTACTATTCTATTTAAGTCACATCATCTTATTTATATCATATTAACTCTCTATCACATCATTTCAAATTCAATTCATATTTTATAAAATGTTAAAAAATATATTTATTTGGAGCATTCCAAACAATCCCTTAAAAGAGTAATGGACAATATTTTCTATTAGTACCAATCAATCCCTAAGTTGAAATGTTCAAACGTGACAAGAAACAAAAAGAAAGAAGACAAAAAAATAATTAATAACTTCTCACTGCAAGCAAAAAAAAGAAAAAAAAAATCACTTGAGTTTTAAAAGTCAATAACTACTTATTGTATTGGTGCTACTACCATCTCCATCAAAACCAAACCAAACAACACCTCCAACCATCTCACTAACTCTCATCAACATATCACCATCACCTTCTTCACTCACTCACTCTCTCTCTAATTCATAAGCAGCCTCATATACTGCACTAACAAGACCGTTGCTTTGTATAATGACCCTTCTATTTGCAAATATAGCATCTCTAATTCATAAGCAGCCGCATATACTGCACTAGCAAGACCGTTGCTTTGTAAATGACCCTTCTATTTGCAAATATAGCAGGAATCTGACTTTTTCTTTCACGGATTTTTTTCACTTCCAAGAATCTCAACCTTTTTTGTTTTTTCTTCAGATGAGATGAAGAAAATGTATTTTTCTTTCACAGGATTTTTTTCTTTACGAAGGAGAAGAAAATGTATTTCGTCGCCATTTTTAGCACAAAGATTAATAAGAAAATTATTTCTTTCATGAAAGTAGGTGAATAAAATGCATATGGGTACAATAAGAAGGTAGGTTAGATATCAATAATTTTTCACAAAGCTGTAATGAGATCTTACAAAAAACTTGTACATACAACAGCTACAAAGCTCATTGGTGTAATCAATGGGACTTTCAACAAATAAATCCCACTAAATTATATAAACAATAATAACCGCCAAACAAATTTTGAAAAAGGGGCCATACGATAAAATTGAAAGCGGCTGAAACCCCTAAAAATTATATTAAAAAATAATAGGGGGGTGGGATGGGGGGAGAAATATCACAAGCAATGTTACGACGGTGACATTAAAACTTGGGGACCTAGTGTCGAACACTTCTTTGTTAGCCTCCTCTCAATTGCCTTATCTTTGCATCTACTCTTGCCGTGAAACCAATCTTGGTCTCTTGTCTCGCTTTAGACCGCTCTCTAGTCCACATATGTCGATCCTCAACGTCTTTCTTGTAGTACTTGATTTCTTGGATGATGTGATGATCCATTGGATGGAAACATCTTTGGAACGATAAATGAGTCAAGTAGGGAAGATTGCAAGCAATGGTTACCAAGAGCGTGGTACACCAGTAAATCGGTGCGGGAGCCAGAACTTCCATGAGGAGTCGGAATCCATTGCCAGAATAAACCGGGGGCATCATTCCATAGACTAAGAGAAACAGATACCACGTGGAGATGCTACCCCAGATCAAGAGGTGTTGTATCCATGTGAAGTGACTCATCGTGAGCGCAATCTGGCAATTGACAGCCCAGATGATGCACGTGAACATGGCAGTCCCCACGGCAGACATGTCAGCAGTTTGGCCTCCAGCTCGGAAGGCTTGGTCGTAGAAGATGATGATGGTGATGAAGAAAGTAACAAGGGAAGAGTAGAGGCCATTTCCCATCCACCCAAATATCCTTGTCCAGTCGAAGAACAAGTTTCTCGGTCCTTGCTGATAAAGCGCCGGGAACTGCAAAATACGCGGCGTGGGTACAAGTGTGAAAAGTATTATACGGAAACGAAATTTCAGATGCCGATGTTATATCTCATTGAACTAAGAAATGATAGTTGCACAAAATTAGAAAACTGACAATGCACAAAAAGTATAATGTGTGGTTTGAGATCCAGTTTGAGTGTGTTATGGGGGCCATACTTGAAATAAATCTAAATCACGCAATACACTTCCTATATATTTTTCTGTGTTTTAATTCAGTGCATGTAACACTGTTTCATTGAACTACCTGTAAGCAGATCTCCGAAGAAACATCTTGCTCGAATACTCCAAGTGAAATTACGGGAAGCGAGGTGAGAAGAACATTAAAGAGCAGCAAGTACCAATCGTCGTAAACAGATTGCCCAGAAAAGCCAGTGAATGCCTCAAAATAGAAGAGTGTGAGGCCAAAGGCTATATTCTTGTAGAAGAAATAACATATCTGAATGCAGAGAATTGAAAATCAAATCAGAGAGACAAAATAAAAGCAATATGATAATTGCTAATGAAAAAACATGACTAGGGTTTTTTCCCCCCTATTAAGCCTTTGAAAATGTTTTATTATTATGAATCACTTTTCTTAAAATATGAATCCGTAGTCCAATATCGCCATTGAAAATTATTTATACTAATCAGAGATTATTCAAATATTAATCTTTCTAGAGTTATCATTCGCAGTGCAACCATAAAATTAAAGAGAATACTTTTGTAGCATTACTAAAAACTGGCCTATAGGCACATGCATTAATCAAAAAAATTTAAAAATAAAACAAAAAGAAAAAGAAAAAAAAGTTCATGTTATGCCAATATGGCCAGTTTTGAATTGTTACCATCTGAGCAATTCTCTTATAACACCAGTGTCCATGGACAACCAGAAGTCTTTCGAGAAACCGGAACTGCGCGATAGCAAAGTCACTAGCCATCACAGCCTGCAAAAAGCTGAGATTTCTGTAAGACTGACAATAACATTCAAAGGCAATACATGCTCATAAAGACAGAATCTACTTTACCTTGAGTAATTAAGCTAGACAATAATCGTAACAAGTTGACCCAAATGTGGTTAATAGTTCGATTGTCAAGCTTTGCTTGGTATCTCATAAATAAGCAACTTTTTCGCTAAAAAAAAGGGGAAGTTAAAAGCCAAAGGCCAAAGCTTGTTTGGGGAAGGCAAAACCATAAAAAAAAAACTACTTTTTTTTTAGCAAATTTGTGAAAATATGATTATACCTTCAATACTTTCAGAAATTCCATTGTGTCCACAATACTTGAGGGAATAGGGTAATTTCTCACCAAAAAGCTAGTTTGAAAAGACTAAAAAAAAAAGCAGTTACCAAACGCATCAACTTTTTTAGCTTTTAAAAAAGAAAAAATGCAAAAAAAGCAATTACCAATTAAGTCAAAAGTACCAACAACATCACAACTCAACAGAATTGTACCGACCATTTTACAGACACGTTATGAAAAAGGAATCTGGGATATTGCAAACCTGCATCCCTTCCACCCCACTGATGCCAACACCAATATCTGCTTCTTGAATCATTCCAACATCATTTGCACCATCACCAATTGCTAAGGTGGTTTTTCCGGTTCCTTCTTTTACTAATCTTGTTACCTAGTGCCCAAATAAAATTAAAATAAGACAAACACAAACAACACACAAAGAAGGATCTAGAGATTGACTAGAAGGAAACACAGAGTTCAGAAGAAAAAGCAAAATTTGATGAGAGAAAAGAACAGTACCAGGGCTTTCTGCTTGGGAGAGACACGACAACATATGACAGATGCACAATCAACTGCTAAATTCAAGAATTGATGCTTCATATCATCCTCTAAAGCATAAGTTAGAGTTTTCCCATCAATAATTAATGCAAATGCGGCATGAGGATCCTTTTCGAGCTTGATCATTTGAGTGGCATTGGTGATTTGAAGTAAAACATTCTCCTTCGCAGCCTGATGAGTAACAAATAGCAACAATTTCTAACAAGACATGGTATAAATTTTCTGAAAATTATTCACATCCCTTATTCTAAAACATATACCTCTTTGGATTCTTTTGCTAACATGTCTGCTGTATTCATTGTTGATATGCAAATCTGCTTCATGCCCTGTCGAAGCAAACTACAGGAAAATCTGCATCACAAAAACAGTCGTTTTATTTCAGTTGTTGCAGCATCTTTAATTTCAAAGACAAATCATAAGTTACAATGGATTAATCAAGCATTCTCTCTCTCTCTCTCTCTCTCTCTTATTTTTTTTCTAATCACTTTGATTGGTTGGATACAGACCCTATGTTTATTGCGGTTTCCAACTTATCTCCAGTCAGAACCCAGATCTTAAGACCAGCTTGAGCCAGTTTATCAATACACTGAGGCACCTACAGAGAAGACAATACAGTAGTCAAGTTGAAGAAGAACAAAAAGAAAATTCTATATAAATTTATGGCTCTATAGCAATGAAAATAAAAAGTACCCCTTTCTGCAATTTGTCTTCCACAGCAGTTGCACCGATGAGGATTAAATCCTTTTCCATCATATCAGATATCTTTTCAAGCATTGCCTCCCGATCACCGCCAATGGCCGTCTTTGCTTTAACAAACTCATTGTTCCAAGCAGTATACTCTGCCTCTTCAAGTTTTTTGTAAGAAAGTGCCAGTGTACGCAAACCAGCTTCCCCATAAACATTCAGGTGCTTTGTAGTGGCTTCTTCATACATTCTTCCATTCTTTGATAACCGTTCAAAGATAATGCTGCATAACCCAAGCAAAGGAAAAATGCATTGGATTACTAAATCAACTTAGCTCTAATCCAGTCTAGACAAAAGGGATTAAGGAGATAAGCAGCTTAAAAGTTCATCCGCCTCCTAGTCCAACCATAAAAAGTTCAAAGGAATATACTAGAGGTTAGGGTGCGCAAACAAACTGCCAAACCGCACCAATCTAAACCAACCCGTGCAGTTTGAGTAGGTGAGTGGGTTAGATAATAAAAATTGATGGGTTGCTTGGTTGGCGGGTTAAAATTGTCAAGCCGCCTATAAACCGACTCAACCCATTAATCGGATTCGGATGACACCAGCCCTCATTTTCATTGCATTTTTTATTTTATTTTTAATTTGAATGTTTTGTGTATTAATTTGTGAAATATGATTTTGAATAACATCATACACTCCATTAATTTGTGAATTTTCTATCAAGATTTGGAATAACTAATATTTTTTTGTTTAAAATTGGAGTTAAAAAAGAAAAAGAAAAAAGAAAAAAAAAGTGTAGGTGCATTGATGTTCTTTCTCATTTTGTATTTCTAACCTGCTAAAACAAATGGAAAGTTTAAGGAAAGGGTTTCATGAGCCAAACCTGTCAGCACCTTCACACGAGAAGAAGCTGGCCCACCTCGTCCCGGATTATAACAGACATTCGCTTCCTTTTGAATGTTTTGTATATTAATTTGTGAAATATGATTTTGAATAACATCATACACTCCATTAATTTGTGAATTTTCTATCAAGATTTGGAATAAATAATTTTTTTGGTATAAAATTGGAAAAAAAAAAAAAAGAAAAAAAAAAAAAAAGTGTAGGTGCATTGATGTTCTTTCTCATTTTGTATTTCTAACCTGCTAAAACAAATGGAAAGTTTAAGGAAAGGGTTTCATGAGCCAAACCTGTCAGCACCTTTGCACAAGAGAAGAAGCTGGCCATCCTCATCCCGGATTATAGCAGACATTCGCTTCCTTTTGCTAGTGAAGTCCAAAAGATTGAGAATTTTGTACTCTCTGAAAATTTCCCAGAAAACCATATAAGATGCTAAAACGCTAAAACCCGAGGGGTAATAAACAAAGCCCAAAGTATTGAATGCAAATTATTGATTCATGATCTAACCTTTCAATTGGATCTTTATGAGAAGGATATCTTTCACGGACAATTATGCTCGACTGAGTTCTTTTACAAAACTCAAAGCCAAATTCTCTTGCTGCAACAAGAAACGCTCCTTCATCTGGAGACTCTGCTTCATAGGTATATCCACCAGTCTCCTCATTTATTTCGGGAATTGCAGTGTGACAAATAGCAAGTATCCGAAAAAATAACAAAATGACATCTGCATTTGGCTCTTTTAACCAACTTCCATTCATGAGGTGGCTGTCCTCAAAGCTAAACCCCTTTATCGGAGTTTTCTGATCTTTTTCATCTCTACAAGTAACAACTGTCTCAAGCTCAATTTCTGAAACATTTGTACCAGTTCTATGGGATGCCTCGGAGTCCTGCCCATCAAGATCAATAGCCATCTGCCTTGCAGCAGCAAGTTCAACTTCGCTAGGACGTGTACCATAGGCCTTACCAGCAATGGAACACTTGAGAAAGTCCATTTGGTTACATGTCAAAGTGCCGGTTTTATCAGAGAGGATTGTATCAACCTGGCCTAACTCCTCATTTAAATTCGATGTCCGTGCATCAGCAGGAGTTCCAGTCTCTTCATCATACATATGGATGTCCTGATTAATAAACATTGCTTGCAACACCTTCACAACTTCAATTGAAACATATAGTGAGATGGGTATCAAATACCCATAGAGTATAAGGGCAGTGACCAAATGGAATAAGCCTGACAAGGCAGGTTTGTTGGGATCATATAATTTTGAATCAACAAATGGTCGCAAATACCACCATTCCGGCATCTGGAACTCTGTCTTCACCGCAAAGCCTATCGAGCTGATCAATGAGATCAACACGAGGAAGCTGAAAAGAATGTAAATGATCCTGTCCATCTGTTTTTCAATATTGCTCCTTTTCGAAGGAGATTTTGTTGCGTTCTGCATGACTTTGCTATCATGACCGGTGAATATAACCACTCCATACACATAAGCTGTATTTCTAAGTTTTGAATCTCTGAGGAGAATCTGGCTAGGGTCTAGAGGATAAACCTGACGATCATACTCGATATTACCCACAAAAGTGTAAAGGTTGGGATTTGGGTCTTCGCATCTAATCTTTCCTGTAAAATCCTTGAAAGTTGCATCATCATCCAAAGACAATGTTACCTCCAAAGCTCTCTTTACTTTCAAGTTTGTTTCCCCATCTAAGTTCATAGTCTCCACGTAACAAATTCCATCCTCGTAACTTGATGACAAAAGGAGTAAATCTGCCGGGAAAAATTTATCCTTCTCAACTTTCACCACATCTCCAACACCAAGTGTCATCCACGGCTTAGGACCAAATACACCATCCCCTTTATGAACCTTAGATTTTCGCATATTAACCTTCATATCCTGAATAAATCTACGCCAATCTTCCAAAGCTTCCTTGGCCATACTAAGCCCAACCACAAAGGCTAGAGGAGCAATCATACTAACAGCTGAGAATGGGGCAACGTCTGTGAGCGATAGAATAGCCGTCAAAAGGAAATACAAATTGGCAACACGACGGAATTGCTCAAAGATGGCCTTGGGTAGGAATGTGATGATATTGTACTTAGTGGTTGATATATAATTAGAGCAATATCTAGAGGTTTCTTTTCATGGAGTTCTGGTTCGTTGCAATGTACGGTTCGAGAAAATCCAGGGCCTGGGAATTGTTGTGGCTCCTCCGTTTCATCAACGTGGGGCCGAATGCATGCAAATGTGTACAGATTGCTCCGACGGAGCTTCGCCCTTATCCTGCCCCGTGTCATTCTCTTTAGGCCTCAATTCAATGTGATTGTATTATCACATAACCTATCTATAACTGAAATCCCCCATAATCCCCGAACATCTTGGCTTTACCGGTATAATTGAAGGAGCCTTTGTGTACTATATCCTCCTCCAAGGCTGATTCAACAGGCCCGGAGGAATATTAAGTCAGAAGACATAAATTCACAATTTGCAAGAAAGCCTAACCTGAGAGTACATAAAAAACCCATTAGAAAAAAAGGGTTGTGTCTAGGGACTTACAAATCCATGAAGATTAGCCACTATCAAATTTGCATTCAAAACAGCTGTTTCTAGGGATTTACAAATTGTCAAGAATGAGATTTGAAGATTTAAACACAATTATAAAGGCAAAATTAAACCAAAATACAAACAATCAATACAACTAAATTCAAATTCAGAATTTTGATCATAGAAGAGTATACATTATCAAATTTGCATTCAAAACAGTTGTGTCTATGGATTTACAAATTGTCAACAATGAGATTTGAAGATTTAAACACAATTACAACCAAAAAAAATTAGAAAAATACAAAAAATCACCAGAACTACATTCAAATTCAGAATTTTAATATCTATAACTTTGAAGACAAGATTAACAAAGACAAAAACACAAAAAAAAAGGCTTATAATTATCAAAAAATTAACTAAAAAACCAAACACAATTCTATACATTCACCTCATAATCAGATTCACAATCTGCCAAAAGATAACTCTCCTACAAAACAAACTTGAAAAAACACAAAAAGAAAAAGAGGACCCCACCATTTCCAGCTGAAACCAAGACACAGAATTTTGAAGAATGTACACAACACAACCAATGATTCCTCATGGAAAAAAATAATAATAAATAAAAAATAAAATACCCAGGAAAAAAATGATGAAAAGAAACAAACCCAAAAAAAATAGAAAAGAAAAAGTCAAATCCAGAGAGAGAGAGAGAGAGAGAGAGAGCATATGAATGTTGGTGGCAATGAAATGAGGAGAGAGAAAGAGAGGGTGTACCGGCAAAGACGAGCATCGTCAATACTTTCAGGGGGAGAAAAAGAGACGAACCCGTGAAGGAAACAATGAGATCAAAATGAAAGCGAGCTTTCAAGTTGCAGAGATCGCAATGTGAGGGTGAGAGAGGTTAGAGAGAGAGACAATCTAGAGAGAGAGAGAGAAAGAAAGAGGGGGTTTAGGCAACGACGCCCTCTCTCCGTTCGAAGTCCGAACTAATGCCAGGATTTTACGGACCTCTATCTCTCTCTCTCTCTCTCTAAATATATTTATTTATATTTTTTGCTCTAATTAATACATTCATTCATTCAAATTTTTATTTTTATTTTTTGTGGTGACAATTCATTCATGTGTATGTATGTGAATGTAACCATCTATGACTAAGTTTGTTTGGTAACACTTATTTATTTATTTTTAAAAAAACTCAAAAAATATGTTTATTTAACATTTTTCAAACAACTCTTAAATTCTATTCATTCTCGTAATAAACCAAAAAAAAAATTATAACCAAATACCATACATAAGAGGTATATTAAAAAATTTTAGATTGTAATTAAAATAATGTCCTAACTAACATTGTGATAAGTTATAACTAACATCACAAACACCATATGAGATATAATTAAAAATCTTTTGAATTATAACTAAAATAATGTTATAACTAATACTCTTTTTATTCTAAAATATTAGTCGCTTATTTTTTTTTTATTGTTTCAAAATATTAGTCTATTTTCAAAAATCAATTACTAAAATAACATTAATTTTCTATTTGACCCTTCTTTTAAATTCATTAATCATGACAATTGATGTTTTTTAAAAATAAAAATAAAAATAAAAAATCAAAGGCTAATTTTAAAAAATTAATATTTTAGAAATGAAATAATTATACTATTAAAAAAATTTAAATTTTGAAAAGATTAATATTTTGAGACGTAGAGAATATTGAGTTATAACTACCATCATAATAAATTATAACTAAATATCAAAAAAGGTCGTAAATAATTTTAAATCATAGCATTACATCACACACATATATATAGAGAGGCTAAATTACACTTTTAACTTTGTAATTTGCCTCAAAATTTTATTTTACACTCTTATTTTAAATTGAACAATTTAATTATTATATTTTAAATCTAAATTTAATTTGATTCGTCTAAATTTTTCGTATACACACTTAAGGAAATTATCGTGTATTCCAAAATGAATAATTTTAAGATAAATTACACTCTCCTCTATTGAGATTTTAAAAAAAAAAATTACAATTAATCCTACATTCTTGATATAATTATACTAACTTTCCTCAAATTTCATCAAGATTTTATTTCACATAACACTTAGGTCATTTTTCGTTAGTAATTTGTTAGGCATATGAAAGAAAAAAATAATTTTATTATCTTTTTTCTACTAAAGTGTATATTTATCTTTGGTTATTTCAATATCTACCTACTATTGATATTAGTTTTGATTGCTTTACATACTTAAAACGAGATTAGTGTAATTATATTAAAAGTGTGAGATTAATTGTATGTTTTCAAATTTTAAGGGAGGTGCCTGTAATTTGGACTTAATTTTTACATTCAATTTGAATAAAAAGATCAATTTAATATTTAAAAAAATGTTAGAGATTTTAAATTTTTTACCAAATACTCACATGGGTGTTAGTCATACATGTGAACATTTGCCAAAAAAATTGTATCCCTAACATTACTCATTTGAAATCAGACTTTAGTGCCCTTTGGGAAGTGATTTTTTAATTAAATTATGAAGGAAAAAATTAAATATGTTTTTTAAAAAAAATTACTTCACAAAAAATAAAATTAATAAAAATTAATCATCGACTTTTTTCTACAGTAAAAAATTTATTTATTTTTTAACTTTTTAATAATTTTTTTGACTAAAATATGCAATTATCAAACAATTCTTTAAAATATGTAGATTAAATTATTTAAATTAAAGTAATAAGAATTAAAATAAAATCTAAGTCAAATTAAAAGGTGTTATTACCTTTCTAAAAAAAATAAAAATTAAAAGGTGTTATTTACCCATATATATTTTGTATTTTTATTTTGATTTTTTGTTTTGTAATTAAAAAATAGTTGTGTTATATGCATCAATTAATGTACACACTAATATACTAACTAGTGTTATACATCTATTATACAAATTATAAATACTTAAAAATTTTAAAATTATACCATATTATCTATTAATATATTAATAGATACATGTAACATTATTCATTAAAAAATGATAATTTTGGTGTTGTTATTAGAAATTTTAAAAAAAAAAATTCGAACATTTATTAGAAACTTGCATACACGATGTCGGAGACCCAGTCGCTGGGTTTAACTAATAAATTCACCTGGATGCTTAGGTCGGTCCCATTGGTCCACGTGGCAGGTCCAGAACACTGAATAGGATGGGGGCTTTCGTGTGTTGCTGACACTGTGGACCCGTGTACACCTCGCGATCAGAGCCGTCCGGTACGGTGTGGCTGGATTGTAACCACTTTTATTAAATGTTGTGTATAACGTTGACCAATCATTACCGTTTGTCCTGCATAATTGGGCAAATTACAAACACCCCTCGAGATTTGGTAAAAATACAGATTCTTCTATGAGATTTTAAAAATTACAAATTGCTTCTTGAGAGTCAAATTTTCATAACAAATTAGAAAAAATTAGGAAAAAATCTGTATGAAAATAAAAACCTCATTGGGCAATTTGTTATGAAAATATAAACCTCAAGGGATGGGATGTAATTTCTCAAACCTCAGGGGAATCTGTATTTTCACCAAACCTCGAGGGGGTGTTTGTAATTTTCCCTGCATAATTTTTAGAGTAAAATAGACTTTGCCCCTTAAAATTTCATTATTTTTCAACTTGGGCGATAAAATGGTATTTTAGAAAGATGATTAAAAATTATTTTTTAATTTTTTTTGAAATTTTTGTAAGAAAGGAAAGTGGGTTAAAAGCTGAGAAGTAGTTTTTAACCCACTTCCCAAAATAAGCCAAAATATATATTTCTACTTTAATGTTTGATGTTTCTATATTGAATAATACTTTGTTGTTCGAAAAAGGTGGCTCGAAATTAGCTCAACTATCCAAAACGACGTTGTTTTAGGTATTTTTTTTCTTTTTCTTTTTCTTGCTTTCAAATACAAACAGAGGGAAGAGAAGAGGAGAGAGAGATGGAAGAGAGAAAAAGAGAGAGAGAGGGAAGAAGCGATGGCGGTGATGGCGAAGGAGGAAGAGAAGAAAGATCGACGGTGATGGCGGTGTCTCTCTTTCTTTGCCGATGGGTATCGCCGATCGCCTCTTCTATTTTCTCTACTTTTTTTTCCCCCCCTTTCCAGTAGATCTGGATCTGAAAATGAAGGAATTTTTTTTTGTTTGTTGATGATGATGATGATGTTGATGAAGATGTTGTTGTTGATGATGATGATGTGTTGATTCTCTCTCTTTCTTGTCTCTTATTCTTCTTCTTCTTCTTTCTTCACATTCATCTTCTTGATCTTAAAAAAACGAGAAAGAAAAAGAAAAAAAAAAACCCAAAACAACGTCGTTTTGGACTCGGGCCATTTGAGCCTTCTTTTTTTCGAGCTACCAACCGGAATTGTTCTATATTTTTTCAATTTACTCCAAAAACTAATTATCATCCCATTTTTTTAACAGAATTTCCTATGTTAACACATGCCACGGGACATCAACAACCTACCATAACCCAAATCCAAAAAAGTAATATTAGAGATACTTTAGTTGGCTTTTTTGGTTTAATTAGGAACTAATTATTTTAGTTGATTTTTTTATAAAAAGACATATAAAAAAATAGATAGAATAGTTGAGTTTTTGATAATAACTTTTTAAATACTTTAGTAGGTACCCAAACTTGCGTTTAAAATTTTACTTACTATTTCTCTCTCTCTCTCTCTCTCTCACACACACACACACATATGAGATTTAAGGCTCATATCACAGTATTCTTACTATTTTACTCATATAATGAGATTTAAGGCTCATATCACGGTGTTTTTACTATTTTACTCATATCATGTGAAAGAGGAACGAAAATAACAAGTACAATTTATATACATATATCATTATCCAACCCAAAACTTGTCCACCTTCTAATTTCTTTCAAAACTTGTTCATTTCTTCCACTTTTTTCTTTGTTATCTCTCTACCTCACCATGAACTAGGGGTATTCACAGTTCAGTTGTAGCCGAAAAACCTCTAATTCGCTATCCGTCTACCGAATTGAAAAAAATCAATTCGCATCCATTCGCTGGATTGGCTGATGTGGATTGGTGGATGGATTCGAATCGCATTGGCGGTTTAAACTTTTATAAATTTTGAACATAACACAACAACTTGTTAACATTTTTTTTTATACCAATTCAACTCAACATAACCAAAATATTATCAAATAAATTGTCAAATATCAATAATAAATACATATAAGAAAACTGTCCATTATCAAAACTATTTCATTACTTTTTTTATTTAAAAACTATTTAATTTGATTTTTTTTTAAATGACAAAATTAAGCTTAATATTTTTTCACACAAAAATACCAAATATCAACACTTACCATTTGATAAAAGGATTTTCAAATTAAAAATAAATTGAAAACACAACAGAATATCTAAACTATTTTTCAATTGAAAATACAAACTGAATATCTAAACAAATTGAAAACACAAAGTCTTACAAATTATTAGGGTTGCTCACGGTTCGGTGGTTCGGTTACGACCAAAAAAACCTCAAATCTGTCATCTATCCAAAATTAGACAAATTTAAAAAAATCAATTTACAACCGTCCACTCGTCATACGCATCCATCTAAAATGCGGCAAATTGGTTCGGTTTAGGCGGATTGGAATATCCGCTGAACACCTCTATCATGAACTATAACTATCTCCTAATAATATCCACTTCCAGATATCCTTCGTCATCTTTATCCTAATACATCATTTACCTTTGCCCTTAACAAAACCCTAAAAACATCATCACCTTTAATTTCAATTCCTGTGCCCAGATAGTTATCACTTTGACGCCATCGCACACCTAGATTGTCACAATCATCGATCCCCCACCATGTTATCGCAGGTCATTATCTTTATAATTGTTATAATCACTTATTTTCTCTCACTGTGATTGTCCTTGTCGCTGATGTTGTGGATTTAGGAGATATTCATAGTGATTGTACTTTATTACTCTTATTACAGCGATTTTCATATTGATTTGATTTTTTTTTTTTTTTTGATTTGGGAAAAGTGGAGAAAAGAAGTGGTAATTGGATATAATTAGGACAAATGATATAGATGTTAGATGTAAATGAGATAGAGTAAGAAGGTGAATGCAAGGGGCGATATGAGAGAATGATGTGAATGGAAGGGCTAGAAGTTAAAGGCAATAGAAAAGAAGAAAATAGAAGGAACAAGTGGTAATTAAGGGCAGTAGAAGTGAAAGAAGTAAAGCGAGGTGATAGAAGGAGGAAGCGATAGTTAAGAGCACCGAAATAACTAGTAGAGAGGAGGGCTAGTGGTTAGAGGCAATGGAAGGGTTTGGGTTTGAGGTTGCAAAGCTAAGAGAAATAGGTCATTTAAATTTTGATTTTGGTTTAGGTTTGGACTAGGTCTAAGTGAGGTTGTATAATATTATTTTTATGTCACATGACATTTTTGTCTAAAATTGGATGCTAGTTACTTTTTGGAGCAAATTGAAAAAAATTAGAAACATCATAGACTAAAGTGCGAAAAAAAATAAGGACTAAAGTGGAAAATGATAAAATTTCAAGGGATAAAGTATAATTTACCCAAATTTCTAATTGCTTTTGAGGAATTCATCATATGTTTTAGATCTAGTGGCTGTGATTAATCTAGTGAAGTGGTACTGGTTTAAAGGGGTGCTAGTCTGAGTGAGGCCCACCGTAAGGTATCCCACTCCACTGCACATTTGGATTAGCCAAGCTACTCCAACAATAATTTAGCTAATAGATTTTTTTAAGTGCCACTCTCTCTTTTTTAGAGAAAATACTTTAAAAGCAACCCTTTTATTATTATTGTTATAAATACTGATGTGATATATTAATAAAGAGGCTGGCTCCTCTCAAGTCGGTAATAAGATTAGCGGAAATGCGTGGTAGCTCGAAACGACGCGGCTCGAAACGGCTCGACAGCCCAAAACGACGTCGTTTTGGGCTGTTTTTTTTTTTTTTTTTTTTTTTTTTTTCACTCTTCTTCTTCCTCATGCTGGTCTTCTTCTTCTTCTTCGTTTGAAACAGAGGGAGAGGAGAGGGAGAGAGAGAAAGAGAGAGAGAGAGGAGGCAGCCCTCCGCCGTCGCAGCCCTCCGCCGTCGCAGCCCTTCTTCGTCGCAGCCCTCCGCCGTCGCCGACCACCGTCGCCTCCGCCTCCTCGTCGCAGCACCTGCGACCACCGTCGCCTCCGCCTCCGGCCGTCGCCTCTGCCTCCTCCTCCTCCTCCCCCTATATTTATGGCCCCCTCCAGTCCAGCCCTTCCCTTCCCTTCCCCTCCTCCGCCTCAGCCCCCCGCCTCCACCCCTCCTCCAGCCTCTCCCTCCTCCTCCTCCGCCCCTCACTTTTTCGAGCCAATTTTCGAGCCCTCCCTCTCGAGCTACCTATCACGATCGTAAGATTAGATGGTATTGTTGGTTTATGGGGTCCATCACAGGTCCCGTTTCAATAATATAATCTGTTCAATGTGTAGAACTTGTTGAGTACTATATGCTTACAAAAATCACGTTGATCGGATATCGATAGTTACATGATTAAATTAGTTTTGTATAAAAAAAATGGACGATGAAAAAATAAAAGATTAATAGAAATCTGATCCGATGAGATAGCTATCGATATTCGATCAACGTGATTTTTAACAAGCACATAATACTCAACGAGTTATACACATGGAACGATTCGAATTATTGAAACGGGACCCATGATGGGCTCCCATAGGCCCAATAGTACCCTCTAGTCCAATTATGAATTGGAGGGAGGCGCAACCCATTAATAAAATATTAACATGCAAAATAAAAATGATTGGCCATACATTAATTTTTAAGAAAAGTTTTGTGTTTGTTTGGTTTAATTTTTAAAAAAATATTTTTAAATGAATTTTTATTTTTGTCTAGTGATTTTTTTTTTAATATTTTAATTAATTTTTTTTCATATTTTTTTTAGTTGTACCTAATCTAGATGTATCTAAAAAGGAAAACAAATTAACTAAAATAAATAAAAAATTTGTGTGATTTTTGTCTGGGTTTCGTTAGTTTTTAGTATTTGTTTTCATTTTTGATTATTTTTTTTACTTTTTAGATACATCTAATCTTTGATAAATCTACAAAGTAAAAAAATTTGACTAAAATATGAAAAAAAAATCAGTAAAGGCAAACGAAAATCCGTTTAAAAATAATTTCTGAAAATTCAAATCAAACAAAGAATATAAAATTTTACTTTCTTATTTGTATGGAAATATTTCTTTGAAAAATGCTAAAAATAATTCTTAGGATTATTATTTATATTTAAAAATGTGTAAATGTTTTGAGATATATGAAAAGTGTATTAAAATTATAAATATTTTGATATTTTATACTTCTTAAAGATAGTTTTTAAGACTGTCGTTAGTATTGTTACCCAAAAAGCAACCTAAGAGGGGGGTGAATTAGGTTTCTATAAATTAAAATTAATAATACCCCAATAAAATTAACTACTAGTACAACAAATTATTAACAAGCACAGTGATGAACTTAGCAGTAAATGATCAAGCAAAATAATAATGAAGTATAATTAACATACAGGGTAAACCAAATGATTAACACATGAATATTAGATAGCTATAGCAGTAGTAGGAAAGTAAAGAGATCAGGGAAGAGGAGACAAACAGATTTATAGTGGTTCGGTTTCAACCAAACCTACATGCACTCCTCAAGGTTCACTTGAGATTTTTCACTATCTTCTAGTTTCCCAGGGGTACTAGCAACCTCTTTACAAATGGAGCAATCCTCCACGGATTTTACACAGACTTCACAAGTCCAAACCCTTACAAATCTTAGGTGATTCACAATCACTCTCAAAATTTCAAGAACACAGTGTTTGCAACACTTTTACAAGATGAAATGGTATTTTTGCTTTCAAAGAAAGCTTACAATAAATATCTCTCAAAAATAGATATATAAAATGAAACTTTGATTTTTCTGTAAATCTCACACAGGAAAGATAGACTTAATGCTATAAGGCTCAGTGTATAATTTCTGAGAATAGATGTGAGTGATTATAGATCGAAGAATATTTTCAAATTTTTTGTGACTTGTTTACATTAGAAGTTTTGGTTTATATAATGAAAATTATAGTCGTTTATAGTCGTTGTATTCATTTGAATTTATAGTCGTTTATAGCCGTTGTAGTCATTTGAATTTATAGCCGTTTATAGCCATTGTACTTCCATCATTACCAATTTGAATATCTTTCACTCCATTATTACAAATTTGAATATCTTCCACTTAAACCTTTTGAACATTTTGGCATTTTGAACCTTTATAGCCGTTTATAACCGTTGTACTTCCATCATTACTAATTTGAATATCTTTCACTTGAATTTTTTGAACTTTTTGGCTTGCTGCTGTGCTAGGCTGTTTGAACCTTTGTTTTGGGGTGTTTGAACTCCTGATTTAATCAAATATTAAATACATTCTAACAACATTTAGGATAAATGTTTAGGTGAGAAATAATGAGATAAAATAAATTTTGATTCTATTTTTCTCTTTCAAATAAATCATCAAAATAAATTTTGGATTCTATTTTTCTCTTTCAAATAAATTAAAACATAATTAAATAAATCATCAAAATAAATAAGTTTAACAAGTAAAACTCTCATTTTTTAAGTCATCTTAAGAGAAATTTATTCACAATTATTTGTAATATTTCTTTAAAAGAATTTGAAACCATATATTTGTGTAGGACTCATTATTATGTATGTGACATTCACAAAGGCATAATTTTAAATGTTGTTTGAGCAATAAGTAATGCTATCAATGACCCTGAATATAATTGCGTTTTGTGTAAAATTCATCACTATGTACACCTGAAAAGTGTAATCTCAAATACTTTGAAATAATACTATATTGGGTAAGGTTTTAATTAAACTTAAAAGAAAGTATATTTTTATATTGGGGAAGGTTTTAATTAAACTTATCTTCTAATGTATTCTTTATATATATTTTTAAATATAGAAAAAGTGGAAAGGGGTACCAATTGGTAACAAGATCACAAAGTTCATCTGTTCATTAGATAGCATTAAAGAAAACCATCTTCCTTTTCTTTTGCCCTAAGTTTATGGTTCAAAAGAACATCAACTTTAAATCATTGTGAAGCAAATGAAAAAGTTTAAGATTGAGGTTTACCTTAGTGGATGGGTTGTTCTTGACAAGTGACCTAATTGGTTATTTAAGACATAATTTTCTTGGCAAAATCTTTTAGAGCTTTATATAAATAACTTTTGTATATAAACTATAGGGAGTTGTTATTTTTATTCCATTTTGTTCCAAATATATTTTATTCTTTATCCTTGTTATACATAGAAAGAAGTGTATTTAGAGTAAAGTGGAGTTAGAATAATAATTATGAAATTATATTTTTGTAAATTGATGTGACACTTATCACATTAATAAATCGGATCATATTTCATAATTCAAAACTTTACCACTACACCTCACATTAGGCTTTGAAGCAAAAAAACCAACTTATTAGTTAAAAAAAGAAAAAAAAGAAAAAGAAAAAAAAAAGAGAGTTCATTTTGTATAAAAAAAATCTAAATTCATTTGACAAACTCATTTCTTACTAAAATAAAATTCACTTTTGATATTCTATAAAAAATCAAAATAAGCTAAAAAATTAAGAATGTGCCAAATAAAGCAACTTTTGCAATAGGGTAAATCACACTCACCTCCTCTGAAAATTTTGAGAAAATATAATTAATTTCACACTTTTGATATAATTACTCTAACATTTTTTGAGATTTTAATTCGCATAACAATCATATTATTTTTTATTAATAATTTATTAGTTGTATGAATAAAAAAATAATATTATAATATATTTTTAATTAAAATAGATATTTATCATTATTTGACTGTCTATCCACCATCTATCTTAATTTTAATCACTGTAATTAATATAATTATGTTAAAATTAAAATTATGTGGCTAATTATAATTTTCTCATATCTCAAAGGATATGAGTGTAGTTTATCATTTTTTGTAAGCTTATTTTTTAAAGAAGTTTCAAATTGTAAAAAATCTTTTGAGTTGTTGCTTTCATTATCATTTAGGCCTCATTTGAAGAGTAATTATTTTAGTTAAAAAGTTAAAAAATTATTATAAATTACTACATTACTCTTTTTATTTTTCTCTATATCTTTTCATAAAAAAATTAAAAATTATTAAAATAACATATTCTCAAACCACACCATTACATTTTTTAAGTTGTACTTTTCTTTTTTTTTTTTAGTTCAAATTGTCATTTCTCACCCCACATTTTTATTTTTATTTTGGGATCAGTTCTCTCACACAACCTTGGTGGTAGAAACTTGGGTTATTTGGGGTGTTCTAAATAAGTGTACTTTTTGTCTTTTTTTACAAAAAAATTGAGAAAAAAAATATGAATATTTGAATTAACTTTTTGACTTTTTACGAAAAAATGTGTATTAAAAAATTGTATAAATAAATGTATAGGAGAAGTTAGTGAAGTAGCCCGTACAGTTTGGGCAGTGTAGTGGGTTGGTTAGGAGATGAGAAATGATTGCCTCTTTTTCGGGCTTGAATTGAACGGTGTTGTTCAGCCCGTGGGGGCCACCACGGGTCCCGTTTTGCTAATCGGAATAGTTCAATGTGTAGAATTCGTCGAGTACTATATGCTTGTAAACAATTACGTTAATTGGATATCGATAACTATCTGATCGTGTTAGTTTTTTTTTGTCAACTATAACACCATCTATTTTTTTATACAAAACTGATTTGATCATGTAATAATGATATCTGATCAATGTGATTTTTTACAGACATATAGTACTGGACGAGTTCTACATATTGAATGGTTCGGATTATCAAAATGGGACCCGTGGTGGGCCCCACGGGCCCAACATTACCATCGAACTTAGTGAATATATATATGTAATTTTTTTTGTTCCTTTCACTGTACTTTCCTTTCACGTAAACACCTAGAGTGGTGTAAAGTTGGTTTGTATTAAAATATTATGTATATTAATTTTTTTATATTTTTAATTTGTGGATAGTGATGACTCTTTCTTTTTTTTTCTTTTTTTTTAACTTGACTTTTTAAATTTTTTTAAACATTTCAAACCAGGCCTTACCACAAATACAGCCGCCGATGTGATTGGCTATTGTAGAATGATGAGTTTGTTTCCCAATCACTGGACCATTTAAAAAATATTATATATGGAATTATTATATTCAAAACAAAAAAAAGGGTAAATTATACTCACCTCCCTGAAGTTTTTGATAAATACAGGAATCTTTTATAGTTTTAATAAGGGTTAATTACACTAATAATCCCTATAGTTTGGGGTTTGTATCATTTTGGTCCTTGACTTTTCAATTGTGACATATTTAACCCTGAATTTTAAATCTTGTTTCAAATAAGGACAATTGAAAATATCATTAGATTTTTCAAGGGTAAAATCGTCAATTTGATAAAATATAAACTAATTTGACAAAAATAAATGTCAAAAAAATATTTTTAATTTTTTTAAAATTATTTTTATCCACCAATGATAAAATTATGTAAAATTAATAAAAATTACATGATTAATTTTTTTAAATTAATTTTACATGATTATCATCCAAACACATAATAAAAATTAATTTGGTAAAAAAAATAAATAAATGTCTAAAAAATTTATCAATTTTACATAATTTTATTTTTAGTAGGTAGAAATAGTTTTTAAAAATTCAAAAATATTTGTTTGGCATTTATTTTTGTCAAATTAGTTTATATTTCATCAAATTGACAATTTTACCCTTGAAAAATCTAATAATATTTTCAATTGTCCTTATTTGGAACAATATTTAAAATTCAGGGTCAAATGTGTCACAATTGAAAAGTTAGGGACCAAAGTGACACAAGCCCCAAACTATAGGGACTATTTATGTAATTTGCCCTTAAAAAAATGAACGGTGAAAAAATAAATGGTTGACAGAATTTTGATCCAATCAAATAGCTATCGATATCCGATCAATATGATTTTTTACAGGGATACAATACTCAACAAGTTCTGCACATTGCACGGTTTGATTTACCGAAACGAGGTCCAAAAATGAGCCCATGGGCCGGATTGGACGGGTCCAGTCTTAATCTCAACATGAGACAAGCTAGACCATAACATTATTATTGATTTCACCCATTATATAAATTATAAATATTTAAATCTTTTAAAATTATGTCAAATCATCTGTTAGTACACTAATTAATATATCAATTAGTGCATGTAGTATTATTCTTTCTTGTTAGGCCTTTGTCGGTCTTTGGTCTTTATTTATTTATTTTTGGGACTTATGTATAGGTCTCAATAGATGGACTTATTGTCTAATAAGTTTTGTGAGAATTAATAGTATTTTTCATTAAATACTATTAAAAAATATCATTAATTGTTAATTTTTAGTGACAATTTAAAAATTGTCACAAAAAATGCACTAATTATAAGTTTTAGCGTCAGTTTAAAAATTGTCACAAAACAATGTCAATAATTTTCAACTTTCAATGACAGTTTGAAAATTTTATTATAGAAAAATGTCACTAATTGTAAGTTTTAGTGACAATTTATAAAAATCGTAACAAAAAAGTCGCTAATTGTAAATTTTTAGCGACATATAAAAAAATTACTGCAAAAAATTATTTTTAGCGACAATTATACTAGAACTTATTTTAAATAGGACTTGATGGGAATTAAGTCTAACTATTCAGACCTATTGGTAATTTATCATTTTTTTGGTCTGTTTTTTTTTCTTTTTTTAATGATTTTTTTTTTTTTTAAATTAAAAAGTTTTAAGTTTTTAGATTTTTTTCTTTCAACGATACATATAGAAAATTTTAAAATTTTCAACAAAAAAAAAAGTCCACAAAAGATAAAAATAAGTAAAAAATAGTAGAATTTATTGACTTATTTTGACTTTTTAAAATTTTTCATAGATTTTTTCAATTTTTTTATTTTATTTCTAGAATCATCTATATAAGACGGATAAATGAATAAAAAAAATTGACATAATTTTTAAAAAAAGTCACTAAAACAAAATAAATAAATAAATAAATAAAAGGGTGGCTTAATTTGTTTGAGAAGCTTAAATTTAGTCATAAAGTCAATACAAAAAGTCAATTAATTTTCTTAATTATTTTGCACATCTTTCTTAAGAAACTAAAAAGTCACTAAAAAATACAATTTCTAAATTAATCCTAAATTTATCTCCTCATTAATTATAATTTTATTAATTCAAACAGTGAGATCCATTGTTTGATGTTTAATCTTTTTAATAATTTTTTAAAAATTTTTCTGGGAATCTTTAGTAAAAAAAATTATACCATTGTTTGATGTTTAATCTTTTTAATAATTTTAAAAAAAAAACTATTTGATGACATCATAGAATAATGAACTCTAGTTTTTTTTTTTTTTTTATCGTCTCTTTCATGACATGAACCAATTTGTTACACAAATTTAACATTTAAGGAAGGGTTATAAATTATAGGGTTAATTACACTAATAGTCCCTATAGTTTGGGGTTTGTATCATTTTGGTCCTTGACTTTTCAATTGTGACATATTTAACCCTGAATTTTAAATCTTGTTTCAAATAAGGACAATTGAAAATATCATTAGATTTTTCAAGAGTAAAATCGTCAATTTGATAAAATATAAACTAATTTGACAAAAATAAATGTCAAAAAAATATTTTTAATTTTTTTAAAATTATTTTTATCCACCAATGATAAAATTATGTAAAATTAATAAAAATTACATGATTAATTTTTTTAAATTAATTTACATGATTATCATCCAAACACATAATAAAAATTAATTTGGTAAAAAAAATAAATAAATGTCTAAAAAATTTATCAATTTTACATAATTTTATTTTTAGTAGGTAGAAATAGTTTTTAAAAATTCAAAAATATTTGTTTGGCATTTATTTTTGTCAAATTAGTTTATATTTCATCAAATTGACAATTTTACCCTTGAAAAATCTAATAATATTTTCAATTGTCCTTATTTGGAACAAGATTTAAAATTCAGGGTCAAATGTGTCACAATTGAAAAGGTAGGGACCAAAGTGACACAAGCCCCAAACTATAGGGACTATTTATGTAATTTGCCCTTTTAATAATTATAGAAACCTCCCTTACTTTACGTGTCATTGTACATATTCTCTCATTTTTTGACTGCCGTTCACAAAACTAATAGAAATTGCTGATGTTATCAAATGTATACGCTGAACTGTCCATAATGCCCTAAAGTGCCTTGTCGAAAAAACCACAGGGAAGAGAATCTGTACGTCGTTTGTGTAATTTATCTAAAGAAAACCACAGGGAAGTTTGTTTAAACACATGAAAACATTATTTGAAACCACATGGAAACTTTATCTAAAGAAGAACTTTATTACACATGAACAGATACTTAATTATGTTTTCATGTAAAAAATGATAGCCACAGTTCTAGCAAAGAACAACCACAGAACAGATACATGTATATAAACACATAAAAACATATTTTAATTTCTAGCAAAGAAAATAAAATCCAATTAAATTAATTTCTAAATTTGTTTAACAGATATATGTATATATATATATACACACATTCAAACACGGGAATAATTTTTTTTTTCCCTAACAAATAATATACATACAAATATATTGACAGATATATGAATATATATATACTAATATATAAACATGGGAACAATTTGTTTCCCAGATGTATGTTTATATATATACATATATTATATATATATATATACGTATACGCTTGTTTGGATTTTCAGCAAATAATTGAAACCCAACGTATATTTATATATATATATATATTTCGCCGCCTGTTTGGATTTCAAAAATTAAACATTACAGAGCACATTCTAGATCTACACTCACTAATCTAAAGCAAAAATTTGAACTCACACTAATTAGTGGTGTTTGGAATCTATACCCAAATGATCTAAAGCAAAATTTTCAACTTTCTTATACTAAATTAGCAAAAAAAGATACAAATACACAAAATATATATATATATAGAGAGAGAGAGGATTGGTGCCTTTAGATTTTGAACCCAGTAGTGTTTGGAAATACTTGCAATTGAGGAACCCAGTTCACATTCAGTTTCCTTGTTGTTGTCCAACCCTCATCTGCCTCTACCGCGCGCTATCGCACCACGTCTCTGCTTTTATGAAATCATTGATGGGTCTTTTGTCATCACCGCCCACTACCGCTCTCAAAACCATAAATCTAGGGCTAGGGTTTCGGAAAAAAAAGAAGAAGAGGAGGTGGAGAGGAAAAGTGGGCCGCGGGTGGCGAACGACGAAAGAGAATGAGTTGATGAAGAAGAATAGAAGGAGAAAGAAAAATGGTGGTGAGGAAAGGAAGAAAATAGAAAGCGAAAGGAGCAGCACCGGCGAACTTCTCCCCTCTCTCGTGTTTCTATCTGATGAGATGAGAGAGAACCAAAAAAAAAAAAAAATTGAATATTATAATCAAAGGGTATTTTCGTCTTTTCACGCTCAAATAAATGGGTAATATGGTCATTTTGTATACAAAAGTAACATCATTTGTGTATAATTGACGGATTGAGGGAATCTGTACAATGCCAGGTAAAGTAGGGAAGATTACTATAATTATTGAAACCACAGGGGAGATCTCTGTATTTGGCAAAAATCTCAGGAGAGGTGAGTGTAATTTACCCAACAAAAAAAAAGAGCCTCCATTTAATTGGGTATCTCAATTGTAGAGTATTATTGGGTTTATGTGAGCTTATTACAGAATCTATATCGATAATTTGAATTATTCAATATGTAGGGTTCGTCGAGTATTTCATTCTTGTAAAAAATCATATTAATCGGATATAGACAACCACTTGATCAGATTAGATTTGTATAAATAATTTATTTTAAAAATCATATTTAACAAAATATAATTTAATCAAGTAATTATCGATATCTGATCCGTGTGAATTTTTATAGGGACGAAATAGTCAATAAACCTTACATATTAAAAGATTTAGGGTTGGTTTGGGATGTTTTAAAAAAGTGTATTTTTTGACTTATTGGCTTATATGGGTTATGTTTGATGTGATGTGTTAGAGAGGTAATGTGATTTAAATAAAATGATGTTACTTAAATAGGATAGTGACTTTTTAACTTTTTATATTATTTAATTTATGCCAAACCAACCCTTAGACGATACAAATTACATGGTGAGTATACGAAGGTCTACTAATACTCTCCAATTAGATTAAACTGCAGAGACGCTGTGGGGATCGAGAAAAATATCAAATATGAAGATTGAAAAGACTGTACCTGTATGTGCCCACCTGTACATTCATAATCCATAATATAAGAAAATGTTATGGACGTAATTAATTTATTAAATTTTTTATTAAATCTCTCATATAGTGTAAGATTTACATAAATTCATATATATATAGGTTTGATATTTGTATAAAAAATTTGATAAAAAATTTAATAAATTATTTAGGATTTTTAGCATAACTATATAATATATAATATAGGACGAATTACACTAACGGTCTTTATAGTTTGGAATTTGTGTCACTTTGGTGCTTGACTTTTTAATTGGAACACATTGACTATAAATTTTGAATCATGTTCTAAATAAGGACAATTGAAGATATCATTGCTTAATTTCAAAAGCAAAATCTTCAATGTGATAAAATATAAACTAATTTGACAAAGATAAATGTCAAAAAAATATTTTTAAATTTTTAAAAAATTATTTATATCCACTAAAGATAAAATTATGTAAAATTGATAAATTTTTTAAATGTTTATTTATTTATTTTACCAAATTAATTTTTATTATGTGTTTGGATGATGATCATGTAATGGGTAGTTATTTTTATTTTCATTAAATTAGTTTCTATTTTTTCAAAAATCAAATATAGCGACAACTTTGATATCATTATTAAATTAATCTATTAAATCAAAAAATCCAAAACTAAAAACATTTCATATATTAAATATATTGATTACACATTAAAATCCTAACAACCACCCATTACATGATCATCATCTAAATACATAATAAAAATTAATTTGATAAAATAAATAAATAAATAAATGTCTAAAAGATTTATTAATTTTACATAATTTTATCTTTGATTGGTAGAAATAATTTTTAAAAATTTAAAAATATTTTTTTGACATTTATTTTTGTCAAATTAGTTAATATTTTATCAAATTGACGATTTTGTCCTTGAAATTATGTAATGGTATTTTCAATTGTTCTTATTTGGAACAAAATTCAAAATTTAAGATCAAATGTATCACAATTAAAAAGTTAAGGATCAAAATGACATGATTCTCAGACTATAGAGACTGTTAGTATAATTCACCCAATAATATATATAATTGCCTTTAAGATGTTCAATGTAATTTGTCAAATATTATGCCTGGCAATATAGGTAGGTGTCATTAGATCAGTTCTTTGATCATGTGAGATTTCTCGAGTTTCATTTTTAAGAGTGAAATTTATTGAGGGACCATTTGGGAACATACAAAAAAAAAGTCAAAAATATTTTTAACTTATTTTGAATTACATCATCTCTCACATAAAAAAATTAAAAATATTAAAAATTAATTTTTAACTATCTTCTCAAAACACTCTTGAGTGTGTTTTTAAATTCTTATCATCAATTGGCAGGACTATATAGTCTTTTGGAAAGCTGATAAAAAGTCAACTTCCAGTTTTTTGCCTATTTTGGGTCACATCACCTCTCATAGAACTTACCAACAAAAGATAAAATGAGTTAAAAAAATTAAAAAGTTAATTTTTTACCAATTTCTCAAAACACATCTTATGTCAATTATTAACTCATACACTAATTGTAAACCCATAAATTATCCAAAGGGGCTGTGAAATGATTTAAATTTCAGGAACCAAAATAACATTATATAAATTTGGGAACTTTTTTTGATAAATCCATTTTCTAAGAGTTTTATTCCATCCAACCCATATTCTTTTTGACTATTCCATTAGGTCCTATTTGAGATAAGAAGACCAAAATACCCTTTTCATCTACTTATGTTCCATTTAGTTCACATTATTTTCTTATGTTTCAATAAGTCTTATGAGTGACATAATTACCAAAATACCCCTAATGTGAATGTTCACACCGTCAATGTGAATGTTCATATCGTCAATGTGTAGAGGCCCGGCCCATGTCGATCCTCGTGGGTGCCCAGAAAAATTCGAGTCGGGGCGGGGCGGACCCGGCCCATTGACAATGTGAATATTCACATTAACATGTTAACATTCACATTAATAGGAGTGTAAAATTGGCCCGCATCCCGTGGCGGCACGAAACCTGCCGCGACCCATGGGCGGCCTGGGGCGAGCCCGGTCCGGCCCGTTGACAATGTGAATATTCATATTGACATGTTAACATTCACATTGATAAGAGTATAAAATTGGCCCGCAGCCCATGGGCGGCCAAAAGTCCGCTCGCTGCCCGGGGCGGGCCCGGCCTGGCCCGTTGACAATGTGAATATTCACATTGACATGTTAACATTCACATTGATAGGAGTGTAAAATTAGCCCGCGCTTTGTGGCTACCCGAAACCCGCCCACGGCCCATGGCGCGGCCTGGGGCGGGCCCAGTCCAGCCTGTTGACAATGTGAATATTCACATGACATGTTAACATTCACATTGATAAGAGTATAAAATTGGCCAGCGGCCCAGGACGGGCCCGGTCCGGCCCGTTGACAATGTGAATATTCACATTGACATGTTAACATTCACATTGATAGGAGTGAAAAATTAGCCCGTGCCTCGTGGCTGCTCGAAACCCGTCCACGGCCCGGGGCGGGCCTGGCCATTTATTTTTAATTCTTTTTAATTTTTTCTACCAAAATTTTATTATTTTCCACAAAAAAAGACACTAGGCCTCGGTGCGGGCCGGGCCTCAGACCGAGCCTTGAATGGGTCTTAACTGGGCCGATGGGCCGGGCCGGGCTTCAAAGTGATGGCCCAAGCCCTAGCCTAGGGTCTCGGACTAAGCTTGAGCCTGGGCCCAAACGAGCCTTTCCCGAGCCGGGTCGGGTCGGCCTATGGGCAAAAAAATTAGGCCCAGGCCCTAGCCCTGGCACAAGGGTATTCGGGCTTTAGACGGACCGATGAATCGAGCCTCGGGTCGGGCCGGTGGCCCTGGGCCTAGCCTCGAGCTTAAGTTGAGCTTGGGCGGGCCTGGCTATTTTTTTTAATTCTTTTTAATATTTTCTACCAAAATTTTATTATTTTTCACAAAAAAATACATTGCGCCTCGGGCGGGCTGGGCCTCAGACCGAGCCTTGAATAGGCCTTAAGCGGGCCGATAGGCCGGACTGGGCTTCAAAGTGATGACTTAGGCCCTAACCTAGGTCTCGGACATGCTCGGGCTCGGACCCAAATGAGCTTGCCCCGGGCCGTGGGCGGGCTTCGGGCAGCCCACAGGCCGCGGGCCAATTCTACATTCCTATCAATGTGCATTTTAACATGTCAATGTGAATATTTACATTATGAACGGGCCGGGCCTACCCCGGGCCGTGGGCAAGCTTCGGGCAGCGGGCAAATTTTACACTCCTATCAATGTTAATGTTAACATGTCAATGTGAATATTCACATTGTCACGGGTCGGGCCAAGCCCGTCTCGGGCTGCGGTCGGGTTTCGGGCCGCCCACGGGCTGCGGGCCAATTTTACACTCTTATCAATGTGAATGTTAACATGTCAATGTGAATATTCACATTGTCAACGGGCCGGGTCGGGCCCGCCCTGGGCCGCTGGCCAATTTTATATTCTTATTAATGTGAATGTTAATATGTCAATGCGAATATTCACATTGTCAACAGGCCGGGTCGGGCCCGCCTCAGGCCGTCCACAGGCCGTGGGTGGGTCTCGGGCAGCCACGAGGCATGGGCTAATTTTACACTCCTATCAATGTGAATGTTAACATGTTAATGTGAATATTCACATTGTTAACGGGCCGGGTCGGGCCCGACGCGGGCGGGCTTTTGAGTGCCCATGAGCCGCGGGCCAATTTTATACTCTTATCAATGTGAATGTTAACATGTCAATGTGAATATTCACATTGTCAACGGGTCGGACCGGGCCGCACCCGGGCCGCCCATAGGCCGCGGGCGGGTTTCGCGCCTCCACGGGACGCGGGCCAATTTTACACTCCTATTAATGTGAATGTTAATATGTCAATGTGAATATTCACATTGTCAACGGGCCGGGCCCGCCCCGGCTCGCGGGTGGGTTTCGGGCCGCCCACGGGCCAATTTTACATTCATACCAATGTGAATTTTAAAATATGAATGTTCACATCATAAAATTGCTAACCGTTTAAAAAATATTTATAAGGGTATCAAAATTAAGTATAAGGGTATAAGTGTCCAAGAAAATAGTGTAAATCAATAAAAAGGACTTTATAGAATAAAACTATACATACATGGGACTAAATGGGTTAAAAAATTCATTCAAGGACTTCTTGGATTAAAATACTTCTAAATGAGATTTATCAATAAAAATCCCTATAAATTTTCAAGGAAGAAATTACTAATTTTTATTATAAATACTCAAAATAACGAGTCAAATGAGGTTTATGTAAAGTTTGGGAGATCAAGGTAAAAGATTATATAGATTTTGAAGAAACCAAAGTAAAATTACATAGTTATTGAAAGGGGCAAAATAAAACTATATAAATTTTGGAAAGGCCAAAATGTTAAATACTTAAAATAGCATAGATCTAATTACAATTTTGTAAAACTTGAGGGGGCCACGCCCCTCCTTTGTGTCTGTCAATGTCAAACACTTACGCTGTGTTTGGTTGGGAGATTTGGGGAGGGATTTGGAAAAGGGAAGGGAAAAGGTGTGTGAAACTAGGTGAAATATAGATATGTTTTATTCACATTTCACTTACCTTTTTCATTTCCCTTTCCAAATCCCTCCCCAAATCCCCCAACCAAACACAACATTAGGCAATTATTTATGGTGATGCGCCTAAACTTATTCGATACACACACGTGATTGATTAACTATTGCATTTATTCATAGTTTACTCTATATAGAGAGTAATTTTTATACGCGGCTAGATTGTATGTTATGTGATATATTTTATTATTGTGATTGGCTTTAATAGTAAAAGCTACTATATTTATGTTAAGTATTTGAAGATATACATTTATAATTAGTAAAAGATACTGTCACGTGATACCTTATTGGCATTCAAAAATTTCTTCTATACAGATAGTCTAATATGAACCATCTTAGAGAGGTTCCTCAGAAAAAGAAAAGCCCTCCTTGTTTTTGGCATTTGTACCTTGCTTCTTCCGAAGCCCTGTTGATCCCATTTATAATTCAAACTAATCCTTACAAATGCATGAAGTCACCTAAAAATCAAGTACATTATCCCAGTTTGGTATTGTTTTCAAAATTTTATGTTTCTGTGCTTTCGGGAAAAATCAATGAAAAGTTGATTAATATCTATTGTTCTCATTTTTTGTATGAAAGCAATTTTTTAAGATTCTGAAAACAGTTCAAAAGCGTATCAAAAAAAATAAAAAATACGAAAATGAAAACAAACACATTATCATGAGCCAGCAAATTCATCTATGCATATATGTTCCCGGAGCCACAATTGCCGCAACATTTATAATGATCCACATAAAGTGCAATGGATGAATAAGATTAAATAAATACATTTGCAGTGAGATCCACATTCACTAAATCTCAATTTGTCAATGAAGTTTTTGTGATCTATTATTATGTGTTTCTATTCTATATTCTTAGCATATATTTTTGCAGCACTGGATTCAATGCCAACATTTTACCAAATCTCAAACAAAGTGGACATCTCAACATAGTGGACCAATTTCATTCCTTTTAGGCTGAGTTTGTTTAGAATGAAAGTGATAGAAATTGAGAGAATGAGAAAAAGAAAATAAATTTGTTTTATGAATTTGTTTAGCATGAATATAATATAAAGTAGAATTTTTTTTTTTTTTTTGTATGACCCATATTAGCATTGTAACTAGCTTTTTAATTTCTTGCAAGGAATTATCTATAACTAAAATTTCAAATTTCCATATCTTTTTTTTTTTTGCAAAATTTCATCTTAATCAAATGCTTGCCAAAAAAAAATATATTTCCATTTCTTATAAGGAGGAGGAGAGGTCGGGAAGGAGCTGCGGGTGGCAGGGAGGTGTGAGATGCATTGCTTGGAGGTGGTGGTGGCAATCAAAGGTGAAGGGGGCTAGGGAGGTGGGAGATGCATTGCTTAAGGTTTCTAATAAGGGTAGAATTGGGAATAAAGCGTGGGTCAAAAGAAAAAGAAAAAATTCAAAATTTTGAGGTGGTGGTCTAAAGAAGGTAGGGTTGAAAGAACTTTGATGGGTTTAGCAGCACTCAAAAGATACAGACACCAAAAATTTAAAAGAAAGTTTTTATAGAATACATATGATTAACTATGTTTTACAGTACAAAATGTTGGACGAATTTTGATTGGGTATTCTCTATTCTGTTTTCCCTCAAACTCCAGTCAAGGGGTAGCTAAGTGCACCTTATAAAAACATAACATTGTTCATCAAATCATATTACAGCAATGCAAGAGAAAAAAAACTATGTCTCAGACCCCGACAAATTTGTTATTGACTGGGAAGAAGAATCAGGAAATCATAACAAGTCAAAGACAGTGATGCTCGTTGTCAGAACATCAACGAGACAAATAGGGAAGTGATTTAAGCCGTTGTCTTACCAAATGAATAAAAATTAATCAAATAACGGTAGGCAAATTCATTGTGAAGCTTCATCTGAGAAGGGATCTGGTCAAATGTTCACGTGCTGTAGCCAAAGCTTGACTTATAGTCTGCAGATGTCGAAGATACATGTTAGGGTTAAGATTATCTGAGCTGGAAGCAAATGATCATACACATCACAATTCACAACAGGTCTACCAATCAAGGTTAGTTACAATATTAGCTGAACTCAAAAATGTAGAAGTTGGCATCTGTCAATTTAAGTGTTATTGGGGATGGGTTCACTAAAAACAAAATAATCGGGAGAGGAATGCTTCTAGGGGATAAAAGCTGAGTAAAGTCCAGCCTTTTCATTTTAGTACGCGAAACCCCAAAACTCTTTTTCCAAAGATTGAAATAAATGCATGAGCTATGGTAACCACGCCGCATCCATCAACTTTAATAAGAATTTAAATTTGGAAGTTAAGAAAGCATAATTTAATGTTTTTTTTTTTAAAACCGAATAGCAGATTGACTCAGCTTACCATTATATTAAAAAAATAAAAAAAAAATGAAAGTGGCCTGAAGTTGTATCCCACCTAACAGATGCTACTGTCTTTCAGTGTGTATAGCATTCAAATTGTTCGAAAACTAATAGATAGAAAAACATTTTAAAAAAAAATACACCCAGTTTAGTCCCCATTTGATGGGGGTCTGGTGGGAGGGGTAGATTGACTATAGATCTAACCTTTGGTATAAGTTGTAATTAATTATGCTAAGGGAAGGATGATTCAATTTACCTGCTCAGCCAAAGGTGCACCATCATCCATGCTATGGGTGGCCACCTTTCCGGCAATAATACTGCCATCTGTTTCAAGGATCATCCTGCCAAAAATATACTAAAACGTGAACCTTTGCTCGATCATAATAACCTCTTGGATAAAAGAAAGAATTCAGTGCATTGCATGTTACAAAGCAGCATATTGAAAAATAGACGATGAAAACTTGGAGAGGATGTTAAAGATCCTATCTTATGGTATCCAAATTAAAGAAAACACTGAATCAATTTAGTAAAGCACAAGCTGGTTTTCTGGCAACCTATATTTGTGACATCTGGTGAACTGATTTGATCATTGAAACAGAAAACTGACGTCATTGGGCCATCCTTTTTCAGGAGATAGCATTTACAGAATTTTGATGGTGCCAAGGAAGTTTATCTATTGTGATTATTAGACATCAGTTATGGCAGCTCCACACATAGCTGTGACTTCAAAAAAAGTTTAACTATTGCAAATGCACTTCAGAAGAGGTCCTTCCCACGGTCAACAATGCAGACTTAAAAAACAGCACTCTTCATTTCTGCTGCATGCCTAAAACTAGGGCCATCTAATGTCATAGCCAGTTCGACTCCATTAAAAACAAATGATGTGTGAATATTGGTGGGAAATGAGTGACACTCCTATTTCTAGAAGGTTATGCATAGATTGAGGTAAGAAGTTTAGAACACCTAAACTTGGTAAACATTCCCCCTTTTTCCCCCTTTAATATGAGAGATATTAGTAATAGCAACAGTTTTGGATTCTGAGTTGCGATGGAACATCAAGGTACTTCCCCAAAAAGTTTTTCGCCATTGACCAATGCTAACCAAAAACAATTCTGACATACAAAAATCAGAAAGATGAGTTTGCAGAGTGATAATTACTATGTTACACGGACTCGGGTACGGGTATCGGTGCGTATCTAGGGGTTGGACACTTCAAAATTAAAAATTGAGAATACGGATATGTATCCAAATTTGGATACGGGTACAGGGATACGTTTAATAGTTTTTTTTTTTTTTTTAAAATATATTTATTATATGAAGATGAGTTATATTATATAAATAACAAATAAAAATTATAAAAATTATTTTAGATACAAAATAAATTCTATTATATATGATAAAATAAGTTATTTTTATTTTAGACATAAAAATTATATTATTTATGATAGATTATATTATATAATTTTTTTTGGATGAATAATATTATATAATATGAATAATATTATATATTATTATATTAATGTAATTTATTCTATATGTTAATGTAAATGTAATATGAATAATGGATGAATAATATTATATGATATGAATAATATTATATATTATTATATTAATGTAATTTATATTATATACTAATCTAAATGTAATTAAATAGATGAGAAAATAAAACAGAGAGAAGAGAAGAAAGAAGAAGAAGAAGAAGAGAGAGAGAGAGAGAGAGAGAGGAGAGGAAGAGGGAGATCGAGATCGAGATCGAGAGACGAGAGGAGAGGAAGAGAGATCAAGAGACGAGAGAGAAGACAGAGAAGGAGATCGAGCATCGAGCAAAAGTCGAAGCTGTCAAAGCAACGACCAGAGGGATCGAAGTCGGCGACCGATGTCTTTGCTGTTTCTCTTTTGATGTCTATAAAGAGCCGTATCCGAAAGAGAAGAGGCGAATCCGACACAAATCCCAGACCCGCACCTGTGTCGTGTCGTGTCGTGTCGACACGGGGTACTTCGCCCCAAAGTGCCGAGTCCATGTAACACAGGATAATTATTGGTGTTCTGAGAAAAAAAGCGCAAAAAATTAATAGGCAGGTGGGAACCAGGCTAGTTTATGCATGGTTGAGCAACTGTAGGAAAGAAATCATCTACGAGGAATAATTGGCATTATTTGATTCCAGCTAAAAAGCCTTCACAGAGAGAGTAAAGAGAATTTCACACACCATTGTAGAAACATTGAAAACTTCAATGCACAAAAGGGAAAAAATTGAGAACTGTTTGATGCAAAGAATGCAAAAAGTAACGGAGAAAATGGTCGATTTAGCAGAAATAAAGCAGACAATATGGGAGACAGAAACATGTCCATAAACAAAACTACCCACAAAACAATTATAGCCCAAATTCTGCAATGGAAACTACCACTAAGACTGAGGCAAATAAACTTACAAGCCATGGACATAATCAATAGAGGTATTGGTAAGCTGTAATTTGAAGTTTGACCTTCACTAGTGTGAAGAGGGGATGTACAGAACAATTGCTTATCTCAGACCAACCAAACACATCAGTGGCAACAAAATTGTGCAACAGTACTTTCTAATTTAGAAAAAAAAAAAAGAAAAAAGAAAAAAGAACAGCCTTTGAGTACCTAATGTGAAAACCAAAGGCTCAATTTATGTGAAGAATATCAATACAAGAAGTAGATTGCTTACCCTCCATCAACGATCTCGTCAAGGCATAAAAGAATGAGATCTAAGTTCTCTAGTGCTTCCATTTTTTCAACATTATTCCTATAAAATAAACATATTAGATTAGATAGCAAGAAGCATTAAATTGGAACACTATCAAAATTAAAATTAAGGAACTGTGGTTGAAGTTATGGTCAACAAAACCTGAGGAGAAGGGAAACTGCATCAACGAAACCTTGAAGAGCCGTGGCCAATATTAGTTCATTTTCTTCATCACCTCCAGTTACAAAGAAGTGCAGGTCTTGGATGAACTTATAGACAACAACATTGCTATCAAACATTGTTATCTCAGCTGTACATGGTAATATTCAAACACATCAGTAGACATTAATTCTGAAGTAATAATCTATATGAACTCTAGCACAATATTTTGACACTTCATCTTAGGAAGGAGATTGAAAAGGAGCGAGAGGCAAATCATTTTACACACACACACTGTTTACACTTTATATGATCGCATATGAAACCCAAATAGATGGGGCAGCACTATTACTGTTAAGAAAAATGAAAAAGAAAGAGTGCATTTTTTTGAAAGATGATGCACTCATTCCAACAGCAAGAGAAACAGAATATAATTGATGTGGTTTCCATATACAGAGATCAACAAATCATATACAGTGGCTGACTCTCCCAACACCTTTTCCATTAGTGCTTTTGATTAATATAAGACAGAATGTGAAAATTTGTATGCAAAATATAATTTAGAAATATTTCATATACATAAAACGAAATTGTACGCACAGTTGAAACACTATCTGTAGAAATTTAATGTATAAATAAAGAGAGAAATACAGAAAGAGAACAAATTGTGTATTTATTGATTGATATACAATATCTTCATTTTGTGTATTGTATTCAATATCTTGTTGAATATACTACATTTACAAGGAATAAGCTCTCTTTATAGAGAGGAGAAGGAGACAATAGGGGCAATAAACAAGTTGCCATAATGGAGCACTTATACTAATGGAGCATTACACTAACTATAGTGGAGCATTACACTAACAATGGATCACTTACTTCTTGTGGAGCACTAATGGAGTGGAGTAGGTAGGTGGTAGTAGGTGGTAGTGGTAGGTGGAGTAAGTTATAGGTTTTTACATTCAACAGCCCCCCTCAAACTCAAGGGGGTTAGGAACTAACCAACTTGAGTTTGGAGAGAGTAACAAAACAGGAAAAATAAAATGACAAATAAAATAAAAGATGATAGGAGACACTGTATGGTCGTGTCAGACCGTTGTAGAAAACAGTTTATGGGGTCATATCGGACCGATGTAGAAAACAGTTTATGGGGTCATGTCGGACCGTTGTAGAAAACAGTTTACAGGGTCATGTCGGACCGTTGTAGAAAACAGTTTACTGGGTCATGTCGGACCGTTGTAGAAAACAGTTTACTGGGTCATGTCGGACCGTTGTAGAAGACACTATATGGCTGTGTCGAACCGTTGTAGCTGAGAACCGAAATCAAAGTCGGGACAGTTTACAGAGTCTTGTCGGACCCATATAGGAGCTAACCGGAATCAAAGTCGGGACAGTTTACAGAGTCTTGTCGGACCCATATAGAAGCTAACCGAAATCAATGTCGGGACAGTTTACAGAGTCTTGTCGGACCCATATAGAAGCTAACCGGAATCAAAGTCGGGACAGTTTACAGAGTCTTGTCGGACCCATATAGGAGCTAACCAGAATCAATGTTGGGACAGTTTACAGAGTCTTGTCGGACCCTTAAAAGTTGCACCCTCAAAAGGCGTGCCCAATCTTATCAAAAAGCGTGCCATCAAAAGGCGTGCCATCAAAAGACGTGTCCAACAGCCATCAAAAGTCGAGCCATCAAAAAACGCGCCGATTTGTCGTCTAGCGCCGAGCGGCGCGCGATACGCGTGGCTGTTGTGGCTATTTAACGAAGACGGAGGCTGAGGCTGTGACAGAACAAAACACCTGCTGAAAACCTCTGAAAACCTCTTCGTTTTTTTTTTTTTTGCTGAGAGAGCTATTCTGTAACATTCTGTTGCCCTGAAAATGGCTTCTTCTTCCCGCCCCGTTACCCAGAACATAGCCTCTTCGTCCCGTGGTCTTACTCTCTTTCCCGACCTCAACGAGGCCACAACCCAGAATATAGCCCTTGAACCTCAAC
The DNA here is from genome assembly GCA_030407325.1 of Camellia japonica. Classification (NCBI taxonomy): domain Eukaryota; kingdom Viridiplantae; phylum Streptophyta; class Magnoliopsida; order Ericales; family Theaceae; genus Camellia; species Camellia japonica. Next base: position 109,980,982 of record JAPPVO010000010.1, on the reverse strand, counting down.
CAAGCCCTCCTGGTTTTGCGCCTTTGAACTATCCGATGGTGGCAGTTGAGCAGATAATGGCTGCTCAATCTGATATTGAGGCCAATTATTATACATTGAGGTCTTGTGTTGAGACAATGACGGCGGTCAACAACCTGTCGCACCGGCTTCAGAGTAGAACAACTGAGGTGCAGCAGTTAAACGCCCAACTGGCTCTGCTCCAGGGCATGTATAAGGATGCCCGAGCAGAGATATGTGGGCTGAAGGCAGAAAATAAGGAACTGAAGCGGAAGGCCACCGTGATGTTCAGATTTGGAGGGCCGCCATATGTGACAGTTGAGGAGCAACGGGAAGTGAACGTGCTCGGCGGCGTGGGAAACACGGAGGCAGCACCGGCAAGGGACGCCCAAGACAAAGGCAAGAGGAAGAGATCGGCAGAAGAGGCGAAAAAATAAGGCCGGTTTTTGTGGTGGTTATGGGTTGTGGTTGTTTTGTTGTTGTTGGTTTTTTTTTTTTTTTTTTGTGTAAAATGGTGATCGGGTTTGATCCCCGACATGAAGGAATGACAAATTTGTGGAATGAAAACGAATTGGTTTGTGAATGGATTTTTGGTTTTGTGTTTGGGTGTTAGGACCGCCATGTGGGTGGATAAGATTAAGATAAAAAGAAAATGAAAAGATGGGGATGGGCGGTGGTGGTGTAAGATGACAGCCCAAAAAAGAGAGGTATTGTGTGTTTTCAAACTGTCAAAAAAGGAGAGAAAATAAGAATAATAATAATAAAAAGAAAAAGAAAAAGTTGAGGGCAGGTTGAAGTGAGGGCAGGTTGAAGTACTTGCAGACTGATCTGCAACGTATGATCTCACGGAGAGGAAGGTTGGAGAAGATCTGATGGAGGGTGTCTTGTGGTACAAAGTAGATCGGTGACGAGTCCATGGTTTTTGCCTGAAATTCTCAAACTAGTATTTGCTTACCATCCAGTGTAACCAGGCTATGCAATCCTTGGAACTGGATTGCTTTCTGATGGTGGCAAAGTCACTGACCGTAACAGCTCCAGCGAGGAAACAAGCCCCAAGAAATGGGAAAGGATAGTGTTCGCTGATGCCTGTACCAAGAATACATCCAAAGCAAGAACAGGGTTGGACCCAGGCCCCTGGTAATAAGGATTAGCTGAAGTAGTTAGGGCTTTTGCAACCAACAATCCCACTGTGGCTTGCATGCCGAGGATAGCAGCACCCATTCCCAGAAGGTTCAATGCTATGCCATTTTTCAAGCTTTTCACAACATCAGCTCGAGGAGGAGCCTTTGAAGGTCGTTGGCAGTTCTCCGGAGCCTGTCTGACAGACGGATGTACCCAAATGACCAAAACACTGAAATGAATGCGGCTGCATTTCCACCAGCAATTGAATAAAATGTAACAGGTGAAGTATGCGGCTGCAATTCCACCAGCAGTTGAATAAAATGTAACAGGTGAAGTGATCTTCCCGGTAATAACAACAGAAAAGGAAAGGATCACGGCAGCCACAACAGTGCACAGTAGCTGCCCCAAAACCCAAAACTACCCAACCTCTTGAAGTACCTTGTAGTACTCTCTAACCTCTTCGCTCTACCAGCCCTCGAACCCCTGACCCGAGGCTTGAACAAATCATGATTTAGCCAAACAGGTTCAACGAGGGCCGGTGAGGTCACATTCGCGATAGAATTGGCAGCTTCGAGAGTTTGAAAGCTTCGTCAATGTCGATGAGAAATTTTGAGGATGACATATTATCTCGAAACTATATGTGTATTGATAGAGATTACAGAGGAATAGGTTGAGGTCCGGCGGGCGGCCAAGGCGAGGTTGCCGCCCGCCGGTGAAGCGAAAATAATAGGTTCTAAACCCGCTCTGATACCATGTAGAAATTTAATGTATAAATAAAGAGAGAAATACAGAAAGAGAACAAATTGTGTATTTATTGATTGATATACAATATCTTCATTTTGTGTATTGTATTCAATATCTTGTTGAATATACTACATTTACAAGGAATAAGCTCTCTTTATAGAGAGGAGAAGGAGACAATAGGGGCAATAAACAAGTTGCCATAATGGAGCACTTACACTAATGGAGCATTACACTAACTATAGTGGAGCATTACACTAATGGAGCATTACACTAACAATGGATCACTTACTTCTTGTGGAGCACTAATGGAGTGGAGTAGGTAGGTGGTAGTAGGTGGTAGTGGTAGGTGGAGTAAGTTATAGGTTTTTACATTCAACACTATCACATGCCGCCTCTCATTTCCATTCGCTTGAGGCAGCATTTTGAACATACAAATTTGACCAATGTAAATTGCCCCATCTATGATCTATCAGATAGAGAATGAGGAACTCAGATGCCAAAGTATGTCAACTCTTAAATCATCATAAAAAAAAGGATGGACATACCTATGTTACCTAGAATGTGGATCGTTCTAGTACATGGAAAGGGAACGGCAACGGGAACAGAAACGTGGTATGTGGTACAATAGGAGTAGACTTATATATATTATACCTAAAAATTTAAGGGACATCTAGAGTAATTGGTTTGGTTTGGTTGTTACGTATCCAATAATCTTTTTTTTTTTCGTGTAACAAGTCATTTCTATTAAAATTATGATCCATTTTTGATGTCTTTGTCTTGTCAAAACTTAACTCACCTTAGATTTTAATTCACGTATTTGATTTTTTGTCTCCTAAGGTAACATTTAAGGAAATATATTGGAAAAAAACTTTTGGAATCGCTTCGAATCACTAAATTTACCATTTTGAAATGAAAGTGTACTATATTTCGGAACGTGCGTACCAATACAAATTCGCTAGCGTTTTCTGATAACATAGGGACATATAAACTGCACACCACCTCTGGAACACAATGCAATGGGTAGGCTCTCTAATATGGGCCATTGGAATCTTGATGCATGAAATTAAACTCTGAAAAGACTTTGTTTCAACTATGTAAAAACAAGGTCTCAAATTTGGTTGAGTTTGCATGATGTAAATGGAAGAGGATGGAAACTTGTATAGTGAGTAAGATGAAAAAATAGCTTTAACATTCTCACTTCGACATTTACATTTTTATTTTATAAATAAATTATTTTTAAACAAAGGGATCAAGGAGGTGCACAACCCGTATACAAAAGAAGACGTGTATAAGCGATATTTACATTAAAAACTTAATTACACAGAATTTACAGCTAATAAGCAAAGAACTTCACTACTCTGCTCAAACTCTTTAATTTAAGAAAATAGAACACTGCATAGCTAATGTAAGAGAAATTGCAAGAAAAGTGGGATATGCACACACACACAAGTAAATATCTTAAACTTTGAGGATACCTTCTGACCGAGCATTTGTCTTTTGAGTTTTGGTAAACAAGGACTTTTCAAATGCTGACTTTGCACTATTTGTTGGCCAATCATCAGAGTAATATTTGACTGCAACACGTTTCCCTTCGGAATCCAGCAGAAGAATGTTTTTTATAGTAGGGCATGTGTCCTATAAAAACCAATCACCGCCATGTTATTACACTATATATACAACCATTAGTAGCCTGGAGGAATGCACCTATTCTTCTAATTAACAATAAATTGAAATTTTCAATCCCACGTTCCACTGAAAAATCATAAATTATTATTATGAGCATAAACAAACACATTCAAAGACAAATACACGTATGTATAATATCAGTGATTGCATATATGTAGGTAATTCTCATAGACATATACATATGTGTTTATGTATTCATTCTTTCACTAATCTGCCTGGCAAATGCATCGAACGTATTCTCTCGTGTGAAGATCAAATCATAAATCACACAGATCTAAGTAAAAAGGCGTACACACAATCCAAATTCGACAATACCGATCTTGATTTCTAGGTTCTCAACGAAGTAAAAAAGTTCGAATGAGGCTCAATAAGTTGTTTTATAGTATCCCGAATACTAAAAAATCCAAGATCCAATGTCGAAATCGTAATTTCTTTTCCTTACCTAATCATTTTTCCAGGCATCCAAACAGGCGACTAAAATTGCATACGCCAAGTGTTTGATTAAAGGTTTGAGAAGAAAAAAAAAAATGAGATCAGATTTGAATTGAGATTTATAGATCAGAAATACAAATGAAAAACTTCGTTGGAAATTCAAGTGAGTTTGTGCTTCTGGAATTGGAATCGAAGAGAGAGAGAGAGAGAGAGAGAGAGAGGGGTACTTACACGATAGAAGTTCGCCATTGTTGAAAGTTTGGTGATTGAACTAGCAATGGAGGTCCACGGTTCGTCTTGATGAGAAGCTTTATACGTTGGTAGTATTCCCCAATTCGGATCCAAGTTTTTTTTCCCGTGAAAATTACAAATAGACCATTGAGGCCTCATTCGGTAAGTAGGTTGAGTCTAACTTAGGGACTATTTGGCTCGTTATTTTTTTAGGAAAATACTTCATAGCTCGAGATAGATGGCTCGAATACCTAAAATAACGTCGTTTTGAGTTTTTTTTTTTTTTTCCTTCCATTTTCGAGTTGAAACGCAGTAGAGGGAGAGGGAGAGAAAGAGAGAAGAAGAGGGGAAGAGAGAAAGAGAGAGAGAAGAGAGAGGAGGAGCACCACCGCCGTCGCCTCGCCACCGCCGAGGATCGTCGCTGCTCGTCGGCTCTGCCTCGCCTCCAGCCCCATTTGTTGGGCCCCCTCCAGTCCCTCCTCCTCCTTCTTCTTCTTTCTTCTGATCTGCAAACCTACTCTTGAGCCACTCTCGAGCCACAACATTCGAGCTATCAATCAAAACCCATTTTTTTAAGAGTTGGTCTGTCAATGGTTTTTTTAGTTCGTTTTTTAGTTTTTTTGAATTTTTAATTTGAAACTTTTTTTGTTTGTTTAGTTTTTTTATTTGAATTTTTTTGGCTTTTTGTATTGAAATAACAAAATTACCATCCACTTGGAAATGATGATTTTTTAACTTTTTGTTTGTATACAGGTCAATTTGGTAATTTTACATCCCAACTCAAGTGTTTTGACATTTTATGATTTTGTAGCTTTTTTTTGTCATTTTGTGATTATTTAGTACAAAATGTTTATCAAACCGGGGCTAAATTATGTTATTTCTTTATATATTGTTTTATAAAAAATTAAAAAGTATATTTATTTAAATTATTTCAAATATCTTCTTTGTTCATTAAAAGACAAAATAAATTAAAAAATTAATAAAATAAAATGTCATATTTTGAAAATTACAAATAAACCATTGAGGCTAGGCTATTTCAATAACTTTTTAGCTAAAATATAAGGTAAGAAAAATTAGTATGTTTTGAATGACTTTTTAATTTTTTACGAAAAGATATACAAAAAGTAGAGATAAATGAATTCTTTGACTTTTTAGTATAGGTTATAGGCTTTTTGATTTTTTTAATAACTTTTGACTTTTAAGCTAAAATACTCGCATGCCAAACGAGGCCTGAGACTAATTTAATTCACTAATGTTATGTTTGGTCGGGGAATTTGAGTAGAGATTTGAAAAAAAAGAGAAAAAAGGTAGGTGAAATATGAATAAAATATACATACTTTCATCTAGTTTCATACACTTTTTCCCTTTCTCTTTTTAAATCTCCTAATCAAACACAACATAAAAGACAAAATATATTAAAAAATAAATAAAATAAAATAAAATATCACATTATGAAAATTACAAATAGACCATTGAGGGCACACAGGTTTAGATTAATTTAGTTTACTAAAAGAGAAAATAGATAATAAAAATTAATAAAATAAAATATTACATTTAAATAATAATTATTTTATTTTTTCTTTTACAAAACTATGAAAAAAGGTCAAAAATTCTTATCAAACCGAACTTTTTTAACCAGATTAAAATAGTAAAAAAAAAAAAAAAAAAAACTAAAAAGTCAGACTATAAAAATCAATCTCAAACAAAGTCTGAGATTTATAAAAATACATTTGACTTTTTAAAATTTTAGAAAATGTAATATGTCCTTGAGATTCGAAATTGTATTATATAAATTATTGGAAAATTTTCATGACAGAGGTAATCATAAATGTATAAAGAATTTTATAGTAATTTTATTTTTTAATATTTATAAAATTTATCATTAATTTAAAAATATCATACTATTATTAAAAGTGAACACCTCACTTGGTGTCTATGAATTTCTTTCTCTTATTTTGTCAAGTGACCTTTTTTTTCGTATGTTAAGTGTCAAAAACTTCATCCGAAAAGGAAAAAATAAAAATTAATAGTTAAAAGAATGGTACAAGATTTAAACCTATAAGACCATCCACTAATAAGTTACTTAGAGAACACTTTCATCACTTAAAACAACATAGAAAATATATTATGAATTCAAAATTAAAATTTATATTTTAAGTACACCTATAGGGTGGATTCACACGGGTAGTTTTTTTATCCTTAAATTATTCTTTAATTATGGGTGATTTTGTAGTAGACAGGGTTAAAAAAAGATAAACTGATAAGAGATCTATGTAAATGAAGAAGGAAGAAGATGAAGATAGTAAGGGTGTGTTTGATTGGACGGACTGGAAAATGGGGGATTAGAATTCATCGGACTTGAGTCTTGGGACTGTGAATCCCCCGGACTATTTAGTTGGATTGGATATGTATCTTGTGTTTGTTTTTTCATGGGATTAGATGTCTGGATAGGACTATTTTCAGTGAATCCAACGATTGGTTGGACGGACTGGATAGGATAAATAAACAAAAGACTATTTTACCATTTTTCAATTGTTTACTAAGTAATAGCAATATTAAACATATCTTTAATATTTTAATTATTTTTAGTAAACATTAAACATACTAATGGTTAAATTTTGTTTAAAGATATTTAAACATACTAATATTGATAAAAAATTTTGACTGGTACAGATTATTTTTATTTAAACAAATAAATTTTTTTAGTAAACATTAAACATACTAATGGTTAAATGTTTAAATTTTTATTTAAACTATTAACATTGAAATTATTTTGATGTACAGATTATGCTTAAACAATTAACAATTAACAATTAAATAAATGTTGATGTAATCAAATGTTGATGTATTAAAACATAATTTAATAGATGTTAAATAAATATACATGTTGATGTACAGATGTTGAAATAATTTAATAAACATGTTGATGTACAGATGTTTATAAATGTTTAAATAAAACATAATTTAAATAATGAAATTATTTATTGTTGAAATTAAACATTTAATTGTTTAAATAAAACATCTATTAAAACATCTATTAAATTTAAATAATGAAATTAAATAAAACATAAACAAAATTTTAAAATAAAACATCAATAAAATATCTATAAAAAATTATTTTAAAAAATTAAATAAATAAAACATTAATAAAAAGTTAAATAAAATTATTTTATTTTTAAATTGAGACATTTAAATTTTATTAAATATAATACATAATTAAATAGTAGAGGGTCAAAATTGTCATTTTCGCATCTAATCCAAACAGTGATTAGTCCTCCCAAAACAATCCCACCCCCCCAGGACAGGATAGTCCCCCATATGGGGACATGGAGTCCGGCGGACTAAAAAAAAATCAAACGATGGATAAGGAGGAGGCCGGACATGGAATCCAAATAGTGGATAGTCCCCCCCTAATCCCCCAATCAAGGTGTGTTTGTTTTGAAGGATTAGGGTGTGAGATTGGACTATTAGTCCCACCAGACTAATAGTCCATTGTTTGTTTGAAAAATTTTGCTCCGGACTAATAGTCCCACAAATATGGGACTATCATATCCCATTGGGGGGTGGGATAGAAACCATAGGATAACTCATCTCATGGGATTAGACAATGAAATTACATTTTTGCCATCTAGTATTTAATTATGTATTATATTTAGTAAAATTCAAAAAAATTTAAATGTCTTAATTTGAAAATAAAATAATTTTATTTAATTTTTATTTATTTAATTTTTAAAATATTTTTTTATAAATATTTTATTGATGTTTTATTTTAAAATTTTGTTTATATTTTATTTAATTTAATTATTTAAATTTAATAGATGTTTTATTTTATTTAATTATTATTATTATTTAAAATAAATTTATTTAAAATTTTAATTAAAAAATAACATATATTTTTTTTATATTTAATTTATTTAATTTTTAAAAAAATAAATTTATTTAATTGTGTAAAAAATAAAATAAAATAAAATAATTTTATTTAATCTAGCTAAAAATAATTAAAATATTAAACCTATGTTTAATATTGCTATTACTTAATAAATAATTAAAAATGATAAAATAGTTATTTGAGCATTTATCCTCTCCATAATATCCCAAACAAACATTGGATAACTAAAAATAGTCTAATCTAGACATCTAATCCCATAACTAAACAAACATAGGATATAAATTCAGTCGAACCAAATAATCCCGGGACAATGTATTCCAGAACTAATAGTCCGATGAATTACAATCCCCTCTTATCCAGTCTGTCCAAATAAACGCTCCCTAAGGGTAATTGTCTTTTTTGGTAATAAAGATAATTATGTTATTTTGTTTTTTCAGTTAATTAAAAAAACTTTGCCAGGAATATTTTAATTTTCAAATTATAGAAGGTATTTGTATATTAAACAAACTTAAAGAGTTTTATTTATAATTGTCTGTACATCAAAATGAGTTTGGCAATTGTTTTTAGGCTTCGTTTGGGAACCAGCCTGTTTAGCCAAAAAAATTAAAAAGGTCAAAAAATCAACAATTCATTCTAAAAAGTTAAATATTTTCTTTTCTCTCTACTTTTTGTACATCTTTTCGTAAAAAGTTAAAAAGTCATTCCAAACATACTATTTTTTTTAGCTCATATTTTAATCAAATGGCCAAAAAATTACTAAATTAACTTGTTCTCAGATGAGGAATATTTTTTTTGCCACTTCAAAAGTAGATGTGGTAATTATTTTTTTAGTAATTTTTTTGTTGACTTTTCTTTTTTTCCATAGTGAATTTTATTTTATTTTTTCCTTTTAAGTCCTACTAAAACTAGGCACAGATGAAAAAAAAAAAAAAATACAACAACAAAAAAAGAGCTAAAAAAGATGTGTTTTTTTGGGCTACTTTAGTGATTTAAAAAAAAAAAAAAATTTCATTTTAGGTTTATATGATTTTAAATTAGATAAATTTTTTTAGAGGGGTTAAATTAGATAGATCTAAACAAAATATTCAGCACCCAATTTTTGCCAAGTTTTTTTTTTTTTTTTTTTATCCACTAAATAGTAGAATTCAATAATCCAAAATATTCAGCACCCAAACACATTTTAACAACAATTTCTTTTTCTACAATAATTCCCCCCCCCCCCCCCCCCCCCCTTCCAAAAAAAAAAAAAAAAAAAACTCAGAGCTACTATATATATAGTACATATGATGATTATGATTATCAAGATTGAAACTTTGTTTGATTTGCAAAACTCTCAAATTATGGTGATAACAACACACATTCATGGAGTATAGAAAGAAGGTCCACACTTGCATTTCCAACCCTCTGGCTCATAATTCGCGTACTCTACACCTACACGCCCTGTGTTTGTTGGTACTTGAATGGCCTTGCATGGTTTACATCCCAAGCACTTGTTCTCGCAGCTCGGTGGCCTCGACCCTATTTTCTTCTCTCCTTCATAGCTCTCTTCTATGCTTTCAAAACCCTTCAAAATCAAAATCAAAATCAAAATCAAAATCAAAATTCATTTTTTTTGAACATGTGTTTTAACCCATGATTGATAAGAAGAAATGTAAGACAAAGATCAAAGACCTGTTTTGAGCTCGAGGTGACTTGTTGATTCTGGGTTCTCTGGTCTGTGTCTGATCAAGGATTTGCGGTTAGTATCTAATCTTGGAATTATTGGCTAGTGTGTGTATAGGTATGTGTTTACCTTGTGTTTGTGTTTATGTGTGTGTGAGAGAGAGAAAAACAGTTGGTGATTTTTATTGAGAAAAAAACAATTGGGTTAAGATTTGATGAAGGGAAATTGAGGGTTAAGATTTTCATCAATTGGGTTGCTCTGAAAACTTCTCAGAATTGTGTAGTTTGTGTGTATAGATATGTGCCTTTTTTGTGTTTGTGTCTATGTATTAGAGAGAGTGAGAGAGAGGTGAAGCAAATAAAATTGCTCTAAAAGCAACAAGAGAAAAGTGCTTCAGGAAATAAGTTGGTGATGTTTATTAAGAAAATCAATTGGTATAACTGAAGGCAAGGTTAAGCTTTTTCATTGAGAAAGGCTGAGAGAAGATATTTAAGAAGCAATTCCAAAGTGGGTAATAAAAGGGAATTTGAGGGTTAAGATTTTCTACAATTTTAGGTTTCTGTGAAAAACTTGATTGTAAAGAAGGTGAAGAAGCTAAAACCAAACAAGTTCTGATCACTGTAAGGAAAAAGTTTAGACAGAGAAAGGTCTTTCAAAACCAAGAATGACAAAATGTAAATAATATTTTTTTTTCAAACCAGGAAATTGGGAAAGCAAACAGGTTTGGAAAGGAAATAAAGAGGGAAAAAAAACTTGCTCAGAAAACAAATGATTGTTTTCTAAAACAAATTAGTGGATGCAGAAGAAAATGAAAGCTGAGGGAAGAAGCTAAAACCATCTAGATGTGCCTTGTGGCCATTGAAAGAAGAAAAGGAGCTTTATTTGCTTAGGATTAAAAAACAGAAGCAAATAATAGTAACTAATTACCTGGTTGAGGAACACCATGACCATCATTAGCTGAAAAAGGTCTACTTGTAACACCAGCCCAACTCACTATGTGCAGAAGAACTATTACTACAAAACAACAAAATCTTACTCTTCCTCTCATTTCTTTGAAGCTCAAATGATGATGGTGACAGAGAGAGACAGAGACTATCACTCAAATCTTTAGGAAACCATGCATGATTGTTGGTGGGTATAAGAAGGGAGAGGAAAAAGAAGGCCCACAAAAGCAAGCTCCCATTTCCCAAAAAACAGAAAGGTAGAGGCTCCAAAATTTCTTGGGTTCCTCTAATTACCACGTTAACTTGCATTGGTAGGTAGAGAGATCTTGCTTCACAAACAAGTGATTCTATTTTTTGGGGTAAAATAGCGGTGTGTAAGTTTTCCTTTTCCCAGTTGACAACTCACTTGAAAACCTTATCATTTACCTGTATTCTCTGTTGGGCTCAGTGACTTGCATTTTGAACACAACGCTAGGTTTGTTGGGTAATTTTTCTTAAGTTGAAAGTTAAGAATAGAAAGTGGGCGTTTGGGAAGTGGATTTTTATGTAGGTTTTTTAGTTGTAGGATATTATTGGAGAATTTTTTTTTTTGTGTTTGGAAAGATAGTTGGGTTTTTTTGTGGTTGGATGTGATGTTTGTGAAAGAAAAAGTGACATGATTATGGGGTTGGATGTGATATTTTATTTGGATGTATTTTTTTTGATTTTGCAAAAAGTTTGTCCTTTTGTGAAAAAAATAAAAAAAAAACCCAAGTCTCAAACTTCCCAACTTTTCCCCAATGTTTAGATAATCATATTTTTCAACTAGCATAGCGAAAACTTTCCCTTGTCCCCCGTTGATTACTCACTTGAAATTTAGCATTTATCTGTATTCTCTGTTGGGCTTGCACTTTGAACATAACTGTGAATCTGTTGGTGTAATTTTTCTTAAGCTGAAAGCTGATCAAAGGGTAAAAGTTAGAAACTTGTTATAACATTCAGATAATCATTTTTTTTTAGTTAGCATATTGAAAGTTTTTCCCTTTCCTAATTGACCACACACTTGAAGGACCTCATCCTTTTGTTTGTATTGGGCTCAATGACTTGCACTTTGAACACATCTTTGAGTTTGTTTTGTGTAACTTTTCGTAACCTAATGATTAGGGATGTAATCAATTTGGTACAATCGGTATTTAGGTGAAAAATTTCACCGAACTGATCATGTTGGTTTATTATTTTGAACACCGATACAGATTGGTGTAAAATTTTTGAAACTTGAGTCACTTTTAAATACAATCACTAATCTATATAAAAACATTAAATTAGTTATTTGTTCATCATTTTAAACATATCCAATCCATTTACTTAATAAACACTTTTCAATTCCTAGATTAACAAAAATAAAAACAAAAAAAAGTCAAAAAAAATACTAAAGTTTCAATAATAATGAGTTAGAGTTAAGATTATATATAGTAAGAGTTTATAAACTAAGGTTATAAAGATGATAAGAATAATTAATTAAGGTTAATAATTTATTATACTTATTAATATCATTATACTATTAGATAATATATATAAATTATAAATACAATATATATTAAAGCGGTCGGTTTCGGTTTAGTTCAGTGCATAAGGTGCTTGAACTGATACTGAATCGAAAATCGAAAAAAATAAAATTCAAAAATCGCACAAACTGATTCTTGTTAAAAAATATATCAAATATAACCGGTTTGGTCTGATTTAATTGGTTTGGTTGATTTTTTTTTAATTTTTTTTACATCTCTACTAATAATTGATAATCAAAATGTAAAAATTAAATACTCTGTTTTTTAGTTTTCAATAATCAGCTTATTGTTTACTTATAAATTATGAGTGGAAGTTACGTCAAGTGTCTGGCACAAATTCTTGAAATTAATAAAACAATAAAAACTATAAACAGCTTCGAAATTGCACCAAACAAGACCTCTCTCTATCTCACAGTATCTGATCAAGCTAAAACAGTACCATACTACCATAAGTGAGGTGGACCTTGAGCTCAGAAAAAATGCTACTTTGGATAAGGTTGGTGTAATTTTTATTAAGTTAGAGTTAATAATCAGAAAGTAAAAATAAAAAACTCTTCTTCCAGCTTTGAGATAATTACTGTAAGCAGAAACTAAATTAAACACTAATTACTAGGGCTTATTTTGAAAAATAGATTAAAAATTGGTTTTTTAATTTTTTTTTAAAAACTTTTTTAAATAAACGTACAAAAATATAAAGAGACGATGTAATTTAAAAAAAAAATTAGAAATCGAAAAATTGTTAGTTTTTTAACATTGTTTTCAAAATATGCTAAGAAGAAAACTAGAACCAGCTCTAAAACTGCACCAAACAGCGACTCTCTGCATCTCCACTATCTGATGAAGCTAAAAGAGTACTAGGTGGTCCTTGAGCCCACTATCTGATGACCTTTATGTTATGTTATGTATGGCACTAGTAGCGAGGCCTATGAATCACTGTAGAATAGAAGAAATATTGGATGCGTAGACTGCAGAGCCTGTATATTTTCTGAAGGTTTTATTCCTGTAAGTGGAAGAAAAAAATCCAGTTGCAGGAGCTCTCTAATTTGTTTTCATTCAATACATAGAATCAATGTCTGAAACAAACTGCTGCCACAAAGATTAATGAGAGTATCACTTTTTAATTTAAAAAGTTCATTAAAAAATTAAAAAAATTATCAAAAAATTAAAAATTTTATTTTCTTTCTACTTTTTATATATTTTTTCGTAAAAAATTAAGGGTATGTTTGGTTTGAGTTTTAGAGATGAGTTTTAGAAAAAAATTTCTAAAAAATTGTTTGGTTTGAGATTTTTCTCAAAAAATTTTCAAAATCACTTTCTCTCTCTTACACATCAATCAATCACTTTTTCTCTCTCATCTCTCATTCTCAATCACTTTTTCTCTCTCACACACATCTACTCAATTACAAAAAAATACTCCCTCCATCTCAAAATATTAGTCCCTTATTCCATTTTTCATTGTCCCAAAATATTAGTCCATCTTCAAAAATCAAGTACAAAAATAATATAAATTTCATATTTTGCCATTCTTTTAAATTAATAAACAATATAAAAAGTACAATTATGACATTGATATTCCCAAAAAATGCACTATCAAAAGGATAATTTTGAAAAATCAACTTTTTTCAAATGCAATAATTGTACTACCAAAAAAAGTTGGATTCCCCAAAAGGGACCATTATTTTGGAACAGAGTGAGTATCAAATTATCCTAAACTCCCAAACTCCAAAACTACTTTCAAAATATACAACCAAACAAACCAAAAAAATTTCTAAACTCTCTCCTCAAATTTTTTTTTTCAAAAACAACTCTCCCAAAAATAAACCAAACAAGCCCTAAAAAGTTATTCTAAATATATTATTTTTTTACCTCATTTTAATCAAAAAGTTAAAAAATCACTAAAATAGCATGTTCTCAAACGAAACCTGAATGAGAGTTAATCAATTTGTGAATAGACTATTTTAATTGACTATTTGATTTTTACAAAAAAATGTATAAAAAAATAAAGAGAGTGATGTGATGGAGTGTTTTGTTTTATTAGCTAATTTAGCTGGGATGAGTTATTTTAGCCCATCCCAAAATTAAATGTTATTTGAGAATTGATTTTTTAAATAATTTTTTAATATTTTACAAATAGACATGTAAAAAGTAGAGAAAAGAGTTCACTTTTTTGTATTGATTTTTTGAATAAAACTTTTGGTTTGGGAATTAGTTGGTTTTTTATTTTTTTAAAAAAAGATGTGTAGAAAAATAAAAAAATAATGTGATAATTTATTATAATGATTTTTCTGACTTTTTAACTTTTTTAATTGGTTGCCAAACCATATTGTCAAAATAGGCAAAGGTAATTCTTTTAAGGCAACAATATTACATGGGAAAAATTATATTGTGGTCTTGGAACAAATTCATATAGCGTTTCAATTTGATATTCATTGGTTAAAATAATAAAACTCAGTACTCTTTATTAATTTGTTGAGAGGCTATTTGACAAGTGTTAAGTGATAAATGGTGTGAAGAAATATTCCAAGACCACAAAACAACTACTCCGGAGTGTAAAAATGACCCGCAGCCTGTGGGCGGTCCGGGGTGGGCCTGACTTGATTAGGCTCGGGCTCGACCCCAGACTGGAATCCTGGGCATGGGCTTGAGTTTGGGCCATCATTTTAAAGTCTGCCCCGCCTGGGCTGGCCCACTCGAGGCCCAATGTCATTTTTGGCGGAAAAAAAAAAAATTTTTGTGAAAAAAATAGAAAAAAATGTTCAAGCCCTGCCTGAGTCTAGGCCAAGGCCCAAATCGAGGCCCGTCCCGCCCAAGGCCCGAATACCCCCTGGGCATGGGCCTAGTTTTCTGGCCTGTGGGTAGAGCCGAATTTTGGCAGGAGCTTACGAGACCTAATATGGGCTGGCTTGAACTCGGGCTGGGCCAAATTTACACCCTTACTACTCATTACCTATAGGCGGTTGGTGGGGGAACAACATGCTATTATTGTACTTTTATTCAATTGAAAAAGATTACTACATCCCTTAATTTATCACTTCTAAATGACCCCTAATGATATGATATTGAAGTTAGGCTTCACATGGTGAAATGTTTAACAAATTAAAATTTAACATTTGTCAAATACATCATTAGAGATAATTTTTATGAACTAATTAAGTATCTCAAACATTTTTTAAAAATTTAATACATAAACCAATCATAAATTAGACATAACTTTCGTATCTCAGGCAAGCCCCTAAGGCTCGCATCCATATGAGAGACTTTTCGATTTTGTCATTGATTTTTGTACAAATTTTCCTGTCATTATAGTGTGAATATACTTGGGTTTCTAGTCTTGTAGATATATATGCATGTGTTTTGTTCTCTATATACTGATCAAAATGTTCATTACTCCATAATGAACACTAAATTCATATTTGATTATTATTGAAGCACCCATTTCCATTAGGTAAAGTTGAGATTCTAGTTTAGTGTCAGCATTTAAAGTTTGTTATTTATAATGATTATAGGGGGGTTCAAGGTTAGGAAGGTGATTAGAGAGGCAAAACTATGCTAATGGTCCAACAATGGTGAAATGGTTGGAGGATAAGCAGTAGTAACTGTCTGGAAGTTGGAGAGTGAGTAGCTGGGTGAGGGTGAAGCAGGTAGCTCCAGAAGAAATGTATGGCTGCGCACAAATGGGTAGCATCTCCTCCAAATCCCCAAAATTCCTCCATTTGAACCTTGGGAAATGGGTCCTATTTATAAGCTTTTCCTTGGTACCAAGAGAACACTGAGTGGCCAAATAGAGAGAGGACATGTGTCCTAGAGGATTATATGGAATATTCTGTCTTGAGCTATCAGGTTGAAGGTGCCATATGTCCCTCTGCATGTACTGTGTACTATTTGTTTGCCTCCGCAACTACCTTTTTTGAACCTCAGCAAGTGTAGTTGCGGCAGGAGTGTTTGTCGCTTTCTCAGCTTGAACATTAGCAAGTGCACTTGCAGCGGTAAACCTTGCTGCTGCACTTGCCTTCTCAGTTCTACTTGGCCAGTACATGCATTCTCAGGACTCTATTAGTCTGCTATCGACTATGTCCGTGCTCACTTCAGTGAAGCCTGCATCCTTAGCCACCTAATCACAAACTCTCCAGCTTCTCAAGGTGAAGGCCACAGCCAAGCCTACTATCAGCCATGTTGTGCCTTAGTACCAAGCCCAAGGGGGCTTCCTTAGTCCTGCCTGTGTGACTAAGGCAGGTTCGTGACCTGGGTAACTGGAAAGGGAGTTCCTTGCACTCGGGCTGCTTTGCTCCCATCTTCGCGGGGTTGTTGCGGCAAACTGGTATCTCTGGGCCTGCTATCAGCGCCAAGGTAATGAACTTTGGGGCCTGCTATCAGTCCTAGGCTAGTAATGCCTTGGGGCCTGCTATCAGCGCCAAGCATTAGCCTCTATTTGTAGAGGGGATGTTAGGGAAAATCTATAATTCCCCACAAGTAAATCAATCAATGGGAATAAAAACTAATGCGGAAAAATTAAATCAAAAGCAACATAAGAATTTTTACGTGGTTCCCTCAATGTGAGGTACGTCCACGGGATCGAAATTCGATTCCACTATCAACCAAATAAGTTTCCAAACGATTACAAACGAGACACGAATGGTCTCACAAACCACCCTTAGGTGAATTCCAAATAATCACAAATAAACAAAGAGGAAAGACCTCACTAAATAGATGAACAAAAATCTTCAGAATCAGAGTTGTAGAAGACCCAAAATAATGCACCCAAAACAAAATCGAAAGCTGAACCAAGTGAAGCAACCCAACAGCCAAAAATAGCCTCTTTGACCCAAAACTTTTTTTTCACTCCACTGAATTGATTTTTCCAATCAATCATTCTATAGCAGCCACACTTTCGGGAAAAAGAACAATATGTATGTAGCAATCGTACAACCCATTATTTTTTTGGGAGAAACACTACCAAAAATATATATTGTGAATCTAGGTTTTTTTTTTATCAAAACCTTAGTTGTTTCCAAACAGAATTGGGTCACCATAAAATTAGATATAATATATAAAAATATATTATAACTAATACCAAACCAAATTAAACTCTTTTAATAAACCAATTGGGTCCCACACTCCAATAAAGAGGTATACCCAACAATTCTCCCCCTACCGACTTAGGTGGAGACATCAACCATACCCGCCAAAGTTCGACACTTTAAATGTTTGTCCCTCGACAAAGTCTTAGTCAACATATCCGAAATATTATCATCTGTGTGAACCTTTTCGAGTTGCAACAATTTCGAATCTAATACATCACGAATCCAATGGTATCTCACATCAATGTGTTTCGATCTCGAATGAAAAGTAGAATTTTTACTCAAGTGAATAGCACTTTGACTATCACAATAAAGCACATATTTTTCTTGCTTCAAACCCAATTCTTGCAAAAATTTCTTCAACCATAACTTTTCTTTGCAAGCTTCCGTAATAGCAATAAATTCAGCTTCGGTAGTTGAGAGAGCAACATATTTTTGTAATTTAGATTACCATGCCACAGCTCCCCCTAAAAAAGTCATCAAATACTCTGAAGTAGATTTTCTAGAATCAATATCACCAGCCATGTCAGAATCTGTGAACCCATCAAGCATCGGCTTACCATCCCCAAAACACAAACACACCTTCGAAGTCCCTCGAAGATACCTTAGAATCCATTTTACCGCTGCCCAATGTTCTTTACCCGGATTAGAGAGAAAACGACTCACCACACCAACGGCATGAGCAATATCCAGCCTTGTACAAACCATGGCGTACATCAAAGAACCAACTGCTGAAGCATAAGGAATTTTCAGCATCTCTTCCTTGTCTTTCTCACTTGTAGGACATTGATTCGAACTAAGTTTGAAGTGACCCGTAAGTGGACGACCAACCGGCTTTGCTTTATTCATGTTGAACCTCTCAAGAACTTTCTCAATGTAGCTTTCTTGAGACAACCAAATCAGTCCCTCTTTGCGATCACGAACAATTCATCCTCTCGGCAATGCCATTTTGTTGAGGAGTCTTCTTAACTATCTTTTGGTGCCGAATACCTTGGCTGCGACAATACTCATCAAATGGCCTAGTGTATTCACCACCATTGTCTGATCGGATGCATTTCAATTTCTGCCCTATTTCTCTTTCAACCATGGCCTGAAAATGATTAAATACTTCTAGAACTTGATATTTAGTTTTTAGTAGAAAAGCCCAAACTTTCCTTGAATAATCATCAATGAAAGTAACAAAATAAAGTGCACCACCATGTGTTCTAACTTTTAAAGGACCACAAACATCTGAATGAATCAACTCCAAAACATTTTCTTTTCTAGAAGTAACATTTTTATGAAAAGAAACTCTATGTTATTTACTTGCCAAACAATGAACACAAGTTTTAAGATGTGTACCTTTCAAACCGGGTAGAAGTTCTTTCTTGAACAAAACTTGTAGCCCCTTTTCACTCATATGGCCAAGCCGCTTGTGTCACAATTCGGTAGAAGTATCATCTTCAAGTGCATTGACAACACCTTTACAAATTTTTCCTTGTATCGAATAAAGTGTATGAGTCTTCTTGCACTTAGCTACCACCAAAGAACCCTTTGTGAGCTTCCATATTCCATCACCAAATTTGTTGTTGAAGCCTTCATCATCTAGCTTCCTAGTAGAGATCAAATTGAGGCGAATGTCGGGAACATGCCTCACATCTTTAAGCAACAACTTGCAGCCCAAATTTGTTTCCAAGCAAACATCACCTATGCCAATAATCTTGGACAAACCTTCATTACCTATTCGAACAAAACCATAATCTCCTTCGGTGTAGGTAGTGAAAAAATCAACTCGAGAAGTCACTTGAAAAGAAGCACCGGAATCAATCACCCAATTGCTCTCTTGGCCCACAAAATTGATACAATCATCTTCACAAACAACCATGAGATCATCAGTAGTAACTGCCGTTGTGTCTTCTTGCTTCTTATCCACACTTTTGTCACGCCTTTTCTCCTTGTTCTTGAGCTTTCGGCATTCTCGCTTCATGTGCCCTTTCTTATGGCAATAATAACACTCAATGTCTTTCTTTGAAAAAGAACCATCTTTTGATTTGTTACTATCACTCTCAATGGGTCCATACAAATCTTTACAAAATAATAGGTCATCCATTTTAGTTTTCCAAGTTACCTAATTACTTCTATTGAAACTAGACACGCGACCCACATTCCCCTCCATTGATTTACACAAATAAATAAACCCAAATAAACTGTAAGCTCTGATACCAGTTGTTAGGGAAAATCTGTGATTCCACACAAGTAAATCAATCAATGAGAATAAAAACTAATGCGGAAAAATTAAATCAAAAGCAACACAAGAATTTTTACGTGGTTCCCTCAATGTGAGGTACGCCCACGGGATCGAAATCCGATTCCACTATCAACCAAATAAGTTTCCAAACGATTACAAACGAGACACGAATGATCTCACAAACCACTCTTAGGTGAATTCCAAATAATCACAAATAAACAAAGAGGAAAGACCTCACCAAATAGATGAACAAAAATCTTCAGAACCAGAGTTGTAGAAGACCCAAAATAATGCACCCAAAACAAAACCGAAAGCTGAACCAAGCGAAGCAACCCAACAGCCAAAAATAGCCTCTTTGACCCAAAACTTTTTTTCACTCCACTGAATTGATTTTTCCAATCAATCATTCTATAACAGCCACACTTTCGGGGAAAAAGAACAATATGTATGTAGTAGCCGTACAACCCACTATTTTTTTGGGAGAAACACTACCAAAAATATATATTGTGAATCTAGGGTTTTTTTTATCAAAACCTTAGTTGTTTCCAAACATAATTGGGTCACCATAAAATTAAATATAATATATAAAAATATATTATAACTAATACCAAACCAAATTAAACTCTTTTAATAAACCAATTGGGTCCCACACTCCAATAAGAAGGTATACCCAACAACTTTTCCCAAAGGTTGCTATCACCTTGGCAAGATGTTCCCTCCGCAAGTTGGTTGCGGTGGTTGTAGTTGTTGCAACAGTCATTTCTCGTGGCAAGTTCAAATGGCAAAACCAACAATATTGGAGATGGCGGCGCCGACAAAGTGCCTCTGCAACTTGGGCGCTGCAAATAATGCCTCTACAACTTAGTTGCTTCGGTTTTCTCCTTCCCTCAGTAACTCCAGGTGGTGGCGGAACCGACAATACTTGGAATGGCGGCGCTGAGACAAAGTGCCTCCGCAACTTGGCCGTCGCAAGTGTTGCCTCTGCTACTTAGTTGCTTCGGTTTTCTCTTTCCCTCAGTAACTTTAGATGGCGGCTGAACCGACATTATTGGGGAATGGCGGCATTGAGGCAAAGTGCTTCAACAACTTGACTGCCGCAAGTGTTCCTTTTACAACTTGATCGTCGCATGTGTTGTCTCTGCAACTTGACTTAGGTATTTTCCTTCGTGGAGTCCGTTTGGACCTTTGGTGGGTCGGACCTGCTTCGGCCCACTGTTGGCCCACTTCCCTTGGGCTTTAGCCCATGCACTTTTTTCATTCTTAGTCGTTTCAGAAGGGCGACCTTAGCATTTAGGCCTATACTTAATTTGAGATTTAATTTCTGACCCTCTACAATGATTAACCATTTTGATGGAGAAAATGGAGGAAACTAATGTGCTAATTATTAAGTGTGTGTGTATATATATATATATATATGAGTCTGGATAACAAGTGTTCCTTAAACACAAGTAAAAGATAAAAAAAATTAAAGAGCACAAGACTTTTATATATCAACCATTGAAGCTATACCAAAAAAATGCAAGATCATTTATGTCAACCATTTTAGTGTGTAAATGACATTATTAAAGAAAGGTTATGCCCAAAATAGCCACAAGATCATCATTAAGATTCGATTAATAAGGAAATGCTAACCACTACCCAATAAGCCATGAAATTATGTATTATATGTAATAATATATAAAATATGTATTAAAATTGTAATTTTTTTAACATTATTTAATTATCTACGAACACCCAATATATAATTTTTTTGAGTGTGGTAAGTCTTTCTTTCTTTCTTTTTTTTTTTTTGGGTAATGAAGATCGAAATTAGATTAATAAAGAGTTAAGTGGTTACATTTCTAGGGTAAAAAGTACCCCTAGCGTCTTCAAATACTTGAAAGGAAATACAGTTAGGAATAAAAGAGAAAACAAGTAGACCCTCATGATTAAATCATTTGTTGGCAAGCAAGTTTGCGCATTTGTTTCTCTTGCGATAGGTATGGCTAATAGTCGAGGTTCTGAGCTGGTCCAGGAGGTACCTGCAGTCATGAATGAGATTACTAAGTTGATGACAATGGTTGGAGCTACCAAGAATGAGATTTTTCATGATGGTTGTATCTGTTTCCACTTCTATTCCTGTGAGATTCAGGTCAAGGGCAAGTTTTAGTCCATCTCGCATGACTTATAGTTTGGCTTCAATATTGGACGAGGGGCCAATGTTGTGGCAGAAACCAGAAATCCATTTACTCATCCAGTCCCTAATGATACCGCCAGCGGCGGCAAGCCCAGAGTTGTTTTTTGAGGCACCATCAGTATTGAGTTTGAACATGCCAGGTTTGGGAGGTAGCCAAGAGATAACGGATGATGGAAAGGAGTGTGGTTACTTGGTTGGGGAGAGATGTTTCCATTCGATGGTAGAGGCAATGGCCAATGAGGGGTTGAGAGAGCAAGGATTGGAGGTAGAGAGACATCAAGAATTTCGATTTTTCTAAATGAACTAGCAAGAGATTGGAAAGAGGACTAACCAATCAGCAGATAAGTGGTGGGTTAAGTTGGAGGTACAGTTGGATTTAATCTAGTCAACAAGAGGGTGGACGAAAGAAGGAAGGGCATCGGTTGGGATTTGGAGAGCATCCCAGAAGAGTTTGGCAAATTTGCAATCCCTAAGGACATGAGTGGTGGTTTCAGGATGGATAAGGCAACGAGGATAGGTAGAGTCGCTGGTGATTTGGCGGAGGAGGAGGTTGTCTTTGGTACTAAGGCGTTGATGAAGAGTAAGCCAGAGAAAATAGGATATTCCAGGTGATGTTCGACTCTTCCAAAGACAAGGCCAGTTATCAAAGGGGGGAGATGAGGGAAAAGGTTTAGAGTGGAGGTAAGCAGAGCTGGAGGTAAAAGACCCATCAGGGAAGAATTTCCAAGTGAGGCAATCATCAGTGGGATTAAACCATTGGAGAGAGAAGGAGAGGCTAGCGAGGTTCCAAGAGTTTTCGGCCCAACAATCTCTAACAGAAAGGTTTTGGTTTGAAAGGGTGAGGGGCCCTTTGATGAGTAATCTAAGTGGTCCAGGGCCTATCCAATTGTTAAACCAGAATGGGGTATGGAGCCCATTACGGACGAGGATTTTGGAGCCTAATTTGAAGAGTTCGGCCCCTTTATTAATTCCTTTTCAAGTGGGAGAGAGGATTGAGGACTTGGATCGGGACTTAGAGTCAAGCATTTTAGCCCAAAGTTTATTTTTTTTAGAGTGTAGTCTTCCGTTAGAGTTTTAGGCTTGGTTTGGGTATGATTTATTTTTTAATTTTTTTTAATTGTTATAAAAAAAATGTACAAAAGAAAGTAAATAATTGATGTGATTTAAATAAATTAATAAGTTAATAAACTATTTATTTTTTATTTTGTCAAAAAGCACCTTAATGTATATTTAATGTACATATATATAGAAATTAATGACTATTTATTGAACTGTCATTAGTTTTACCCACTAAAGAAACCTGATTGCACCAGTCAATGCTCTCTCCTCTGTATCTGATAAGTCTAGAAAGTCGGGGCTAGCTGCTGTATTTTTCCTGCATCGGCCAATTTTGGTATGTGTGCTGAAGAACTTTATGCTAAAAATGAGAAACTGTGATGGGTTTTGAGGTATGTTATTACTTGTTACAAGATTTGTCAAAGCACTAATATGATGATGATCATCATCATCATTCTCTTCCCACTGAAAGCATCTCATCTCATATGTCTTTCAGTGAGCTGGTCTTTTGGAATTCTTTTTTTGGGTCATGATGTTGATTATGTCACAAAATTTAAAATTTTTAATACATGTTTTATAAATATCAGCATTTACAAGTAGTGATTTAATTTTGTTAATGTTAAAAATAGTTTTTATAGTTATTGAAATCCGCAAAAAAAAAAAAAATATATATATTTAAAAATGGGGCAGCTTGCCTCCAGTCCTTAATCAGATTGGACGATACTATTCGGCTCGTGGGGGTCCATCACAGATCCCATTTTGATAATCCGAACCGTTCAATGTGTAGAACTTGTCGAGTACTATATGTTTGTAAAAAATCACGTTGATCGAATATCGATAACTATCTCATCTTATCAGTTTTTTGTCAACCGTTACTTTATTCACCGTTCATTTTTTGTTTTTTATACAAAACTGATTTGATCACATAGCTATCAATATCCGATCAACGTGATTTTTTACAGGCATATAGTACTCCACGATTTCTACACATGAACAGTTCAGATTATCAAAATAGGACCTGTGGTGAGCCTTCATGGGCCGAACAACACTGTCTAATTTGATTAAGGACCGGAGACAAACTGCTTCCTTTAAAAATATATGAAATGTGTATTGGAATTATATATATTTTGAAATTGTTAGTAGCATTTTTATTTTTTTAAATACTGATGTGAATGACATTTGATTAGATCATCCAATGCAGTGTAGTAGTACAATAGTACTATGAGCCCAATCGGGTGGGAGGACTGCTTCATTTTTTTTTTAATGATTCATTCTTTATTTTTATTTTGTATTATTAATTTTAAGGATGAATTACACTAAATGTTTTTATAATTTGAGTTTTGTATCACTTTGATTATTAATTTTTTAATTGTAATATATTTAATTATAAATTATAAATTTTGTTTTAAATAAAAACAATTAGATATATCATTGCTCAATTTTAAGGATAAAATCGTCAATTTGATAAAATCTAAACTAATTTGAAAAAAATAAATCTCAAAAAACATTTTTAATTTTTTAAAATTATTTCTATCCACCAATGATAAAATTATGTAAAATTAATAATTTTTTTACACATTTATTTATTTATTTACTTATCTAATAAATTTTTATTATGCCATCTCCAACGTTTAACCAAATTCATCACCAAATTTGAATTTGGTGAAAAATGATAACTTTTTTTTTGTCTCCAACAGTTTTATCAAAACAATATCAAATTGAGAACATTCCAAAATTTTCACTAAACTGAGGACTGGGCCAGATTTCAACAATTTACTGTGCGTGTACGTTGGGGGTGGGACCCACTAGACGACCGGCCGGTTGTCCCCACAGTCGTCCGATTAAGTGAACAATTCCCAGAATACAGCAATAAGTCATCGCTTCCTTCACTTTCCTCTTCTTTGCCAATGATACTGAAACAACAGATTTTTCATAACGATTATCACTATATGCTTCCATGACTTTGCCTTTCTTTCCCGATCTACCAATAACTCCATTATCCTCAGCTAATTGACGTGTCCCAAGAGAATCCTCCTCCTCATCAACATTGTAATCTTGCAAGTAATTTGATGGATGATAGGATAGTTATGCCCAAATTTCTCTTTCTACCTTCTATCTGAGTGGTAGGCCTTCAGTGAGGGTATGTGAAATCTTTCACTATGTTCCCTTTATTGTCTTCCAACCATTTAGCCGTAGAATTTTGCAAGCGACCAAAATCATGCGTGTTACCCTTATTCTTTGCTTTCAAAGAATAGTTTTCTACTTCTGGTGTATGGAGATGTTCACCAAGATCAGCCATCTTCCTCGAGCAGTGTGATAATTCGTCGAGAAGGCTCGCATTATACTTGTTATCTTTGTTTAAAAGTTTAGCCATTTTACTCTCTCGATCGGATTTCACGAAAGATTTAATGGAGGGAACAAGAAATGACAAATGAATTGAGGGAAATAGAAATGGAGGAAAAAACAAATTCATTTTGCTCTTGCCGGGACATCCTTAGGGGTGTAATTTTGGCCCGTGGCCTGCGGGCGGTCCGACCCGTTAAGGCTTGAGCCCAAGCCCAAGCCCAGCCCGATGCCTTGGGCTAGGGCTTGGGCCATCGTTTTGAAGCCCGGCTTGGCCCATGGGCCCGACCCGTGGCCCGGCCCATTGGCCCACTCAAGGCCTGCCCAAAAGCTCGGCCGGAGGCCCGGTCCGCTCGGCCACCCGATGCCCATTTTTTTTAAATGGAAAATAATAAAATTTTGGTGGGAAAAATTTAAAAAAATTGTTTAGACCCGCCCAAAGCCCGAGCCCAGGCCCAAGCCCACTGGCTCGACCCGAGGCCCGGCCCACTGGCCCGTCTAAACCCTGAATACCCCTGGGCTTGGGCTAGGGCCAGGGCCTGGTCCTAGTTTTATGGCCCGTGGGCCGGTCCGACCTGATTTTTTGACGGGAGCCCGCAAGGCCCAACATGAGCCGGTCCAAAATTACACCCTTAGACGGTAGGTTTGGTTTGTGTTTCTGAAAAAAATTTCAGAAATTTTCTCTACAAACAAATTTCAGAAATTTTCTCTACCAAACAAATTTTCCCAAAAAAATTTCCCAAAACACACAAACCAAACAAGTTTTCCAAACAAATCTCTCTCACACACACATCAAATCAATCACTTTTTCCAAAACTCTCTCTCAAAACAATTTTCCAAAACAAATTTCTCAAAAAACCAAACCAAACATGTTTTCGTACTTTTTATCTCTAAAACACATCTCTCAAACACAAACCAAACATACCCTGTGTTTTGATGAAAGACCATTGAAGTGGCTGATATCAGATAGAGGAATTGCCCATATTTTTACTCAAATTTGATGAAATTTTTGATGAATTGTTGGAGATACCAATATGTGTTTGGATGATTATCATATAATTGGTAATTGTTTTTATTTTTATTAAATTAGTTTATAGTTTTTCCAAAAGTCAAATACGACACAACTTTGATATCATTATTAAACCAATCCATTAAATTAAAAAATTCACATTTTATATATTAAATATATCGATTACACATTAAAAGCTTGGCAACCACCCATTATATGATCATCAAACACATAAAAATTAATTTGGTAAAAAAAAAATATATATATGTAAAAGATTTATCAATTTCACATTATTTTGTCTTTGGTGGGTAGAAATAATTTTAAAATTTTTTTTGACATTTATTTTTGTCAAATTAGTTTACATTTTATCAAGTAGACCATTTTGCCTTTAAAATTGAGCAATGGTATATTCAATTGTCTTTATTTGGAACAAGATTCAAAATTCAAGATTAAATGTGTCACAATTGAAAAGTGTAAGATTAAAGTGACACAAATTTCAAACTATTGGGACTGTTAGTGTAATGTAATTTAACCTAATTTTAATGATTAGTAATTGGACAAAAGCAAATGAACAAAGGCCAACTATTATCAAAAGGGAATGAAGTGTCCCAAGATGAGATGATTCTAGAGAATGTTGCAAATCTTGGTAGATCAAAAGCCTGTTGAGAAGTTTTCTCCAACAAAAAGTGGAATTTACAAGAATGAAGAGATTGGACAAAGCAAATATCAAAGAACCAAGGAGTGAATTTGCAAGAATATGAAGAATGAATAGATTGGATCACAAAGCAAATATCAAAGAACCAAGGAGCCAAAGTTGCAAGATCTCTGGAACCCTTTTTATTTTGTAAAACAAAGACAAAACTTTTGCATTATGCAAAAATTCAGCGTTAAAATTTTGAAGAACAAAAATTTATCACCGCCACCTCATCTAGACCTCTTTCACAAGGCGTTATTTGTACTCTTTTATTTTAGTTTTAGTCAAGGAGTTTAATATATACGAGTTTATCGATGAGCGATAAAATGATATTTTGTAATAGTTGATGGGGTTTCAGTGTAATTAACTTTTAAAAATTCAAAAAAGTTGATGTGTTTGGTAATTAAAAAAAAAAGAAAATTAAAATGAAGAAAGTTTTGTGAGTTTTTTCAAACTTCTATATTTTGGTGTGAAATTACCATATCACTTTTATAGTGTTATGAAACCGTTATTAACATAATTGACATGGTGGAATTCTTTGAAAATAATTCTACCCATATTATATTTTACTAAAAATACAAAAGTTCAAATATGATAAATTGTCAAAAAAATAATGATGTTTAAACATTCAATGATATTTGGACATATATGTTTTTAGTAAGATTGTTAGTAAGATTTTAAGTAAATGTAGTATTGCTCATTTTTCAAACGGTTGAAGTAATTTTTTTTCTTAACACAAATCAAGCAAGATTCTCAAATCTGTTTGGTTTTGAGATTTTATTTTACGTGTGTTTTTTTAATTTTTTTTATAAAAATTTTAGTAGACTTTTTTAATAATTTAAGCAATTATTTAAAAAAAAGTTTACCAAATTTAGATATATTTAAAAAGTAAACTATTTGTGCAAAAATCTTTTCAAAAATTACTAAATAAAAAAATAAAAATTCAATATATTTTTGTATATATATATTTTTTATATTTTTCATAAAATATTTACTTTTTAAGTGTATTTAGGCTAATGCATGTAAAAATTTTAGTTAAAATATTTTAAAAAAAATACAAAAACAAACTCAAAAATTCAAAAATTATTTTTAAAAAATCAAAACGAAACAAACATGAAAAAAATACTTATTTAGGTAATCCAAATAAGTTTTTATTTTTGAATTTTTAAATAAAAACAACTTATTTAGAAATTGGCAAACAAAATTTAAGTCGCATTGTATACCTACCGCTTGGGAGCTAGGAGTGTAAAAATGGCCCGCGGCCCGTGGGCAGCTTGAAACCCGCTCATAGCGTAGGGTGGGTCTGACTCGATTAGGTCTAAGCTTGAGCACAACCCAAGACCCTAGGCCTGGGCCATCATTTTGAAGCCCGGCTTGGCCCATGGCCCATCCCATTGGTCCGCTCAAGGCCTACTCAAAGCTCAGCTCGCCCGATGCTTAGTGTCATTTTTGGTGGAAAAAAATAAAATTTTGGTGAAAAAATAGAAAAAAATAAAAAAAATGTTCAAGCCCAAGCCCAGGCCCAAGCTCAGGCCCATTGGCCCGGCTCGCCCAAGGCTCGAATACCCCCATGGCCTAGGCCTAATTCCTAGCTTGTGGGCTGGACCAGCCCGAATTTTGGCGAGAGCTCACGAGGCCCGACATAAGCCGGGCCAAGCCAAATTTACAACCCTGTTGGGAGCTAATATGGTCAGTATAGGTCACTTGTCCCATTTTATTAAATTAAATATTTTAATTTCATTATTTTAAATTTAATATTTAATTTAAAAAATTTACATTTTTTTTATTAAACTTTTGACTAGAGCAAGAAATTTCAATAATGTTAGGAACACATAAACACAAAATGAGACACAACCCTTTCACCAGGGGTGAGTCCTATTTAGTGCTAATTTTCAAAAATTATTACAAATTAATAAAAAACTATCATTTTAAGTATTAAATATTTATAACGTTTACCACTTTTTTGAAATCTTTTTTCTTGAACACCACTGTTGGGTTATTTTACTTCTTTATTTAGTCGCTTGAGGTCGGGCAATTATTCAGTATCACTAATGGTATTGATACGGTAGTGACACATATATATTTGGATTTTTAATTTTTGTGAGACCCACATATTGGACTCACATGTTCCCACAAAAATTAAGAATCATTTGTAGTATTGCTTAGGGGTGCAATTTAGGCAGGCTCAATCGAGCAACCCGAGCCCAGCCCGAATTGTTTTAGGACTTGGATAAAATATTTTCAAATTCGGTACGGACTTGGACAAAAATTCAGAAGTCCGAATTAAATTTGGGCGGACTTGCGCAAAGACGTCAAACAACCCGAGCAACCCGAAGCCCGAATTATAAATATATAGATATATAAAAATATTAAATATACATATAAATTATTAGCCATTATATGATATTAAAGTAATTTATATTATTAAATCATATTGAATATATATTATATATACAAATAACATAAAATCTTACTTTTTTTCTTTTTATTTTCACTCATAAATTGTAAGGACTACTATAGTGGCATCTCTCTTACATTATATAAATTATTTGTTTTGATGGTATTAATGATTTTCTATAAATAAATAAAAAATGCAAATAGAGTCAAATTTTAATAATTTAATAATGTAACTGCAAAAAAAAAAAAATTTGAAATTCATTTACAATTCGGGCAACTTGGGCAATTCGTGTTTAACTCGGGTCGGGCTTGGGCAGACAACCTCGGGTTACAATTCGGGCTTGGACGGGCTTGGGCAGGTCTCAGCACAGCTTAGGCTGGGTTTGGACAACCTCCGAACCCGCCCGAACCCGCCCGAGTTACACCCTTAGTATTGCTACAAACTGACACTGAGTAATTGTTGTTTGACATCAAAATCAATGTTTAGACATGTTTATTTAACTTGACTAATTTATGAGCAAAGTTCATTAGGGAGTACGTAACGTTTTTGCTTCTCATGTTTGATAGATTGATCCACACCATCGTTATGGACACAACCTATACTTATTTTATAATGTCTGGTTTAATACTCAGAGCTCACAACCTTTCTTTTACTGGTAAATCAAAAAATTCTTATATAAATGTTTGATATTTCCTTTTAAGTTAAGCTTTACTTTCTCTTTTCTTATCCACTGAAATTCTCGTTTGTGAAAATTAAGGTTGGATGTTGGAGATGGCAAAGAAATTAATCTTGAAAAGTGTCAGACAACTGTCTTGCATCATCAATGCATCAAATATCTTGGACCTGTAAGAATTTGAGATATGTAATCTTTGTTGAAAAATGCTTAAGACCTTTAGAATATCACCATTAATTTCATTCTCAATGATACTGACAATTATATGTCAATTGTTGATTTATTTAAAAATCAATTAATTAAAACCCAAATGCTAGTGTGAATAAATTTAGAAGTAATATTTTAGGGGTCTATAGCATTACTGTTTACGGAGTAGGATTCTTTGCAAAAAAAGTTTAGTGCAATGGTAGTTTAAGGATGGTCAAATTCCAAAACATAATTAATCAAGTGATTTAAGGATTTAAGACACTCTTAAACTGTTGGAACAATCTTTTGTGTACAACAAGTAAATTGAAACAAAATCAAATAAATAAAATAAATAACTTATAGAATTTATTTTATCGAACCGAATGAATATTTAAAAACCAAGTCGAGTGTGTGACACTCTATCTTTAAGATAGATTCGCCCCGCTATGGTGCTTACGGTTAAGTGGCGTCTATCTCCCAAGATACAATGATCTTCACAAATTTGTACTAGCACTCCAAACAAATTTGTCCGGTGAACTAGAAACTTGTGTTCTATACTCTCTATAAAAATTCCTAAAAACTAATATGAAGAATATATGCAATAGTGCAGAAAGTAGGACAGCAAAAGATGAATTTTTTCAGTCAATTTTCAGATCTGAATGACTACTGGAAATGGCAGTATTTATAGGCAAACAAACAGTCCCGAACAAGTATGAAATAAAAATGAACAGATGCATTTTGAATTTCAAACAGATCCAGCACTGTTTCAACAGATAACTGCTGGGCAGTTGAATATGTTGAAACTACAACAGTTTAAAAAACCTGTCTGGCAAATTTGAATCTGTCCTGGTTCAAACAGATTTGAAAACTGTTTGGACAGTTTAACCTGTTAGGAATAAATTCAAATGCATTTTGTCAAAAAAATTAATATAAGAACCGACCCGACCCGACCCACAACCTGCACCCGTGCTCAGCTGGACAGCAGCGGTGGCGTGCACGCATGTGGTGGTTTGGGCTAAGGTTCATTTTGTTCATAACTCCTCCTTTCTACAAACTTGGGATGCCCCTTGGGGCCCAACCCAAGTATTGTACTCTAGAGCTTATATACATACACAAGTTCTCTTAAAGTTTCAATGTGGGACAACCCATTTCAATGAAACCCGCATTTAATTCTTTAAATGTCCAATTCTACGAATCCGAAAACGACGTCAACTTTTCATTCACTCATAAATGGTTTTGATGAACCATCTTCACCATATGACTTACCACGCGGCAAGGAACACGTCACCTCTTCGGACCCGCCCCAAAAGACGTTTGGGGCCCACTCAATTTTGGCCTCAAAATTGGCCTTTAAAACCAATTTTTCCAACAAACCACTATCAAAAGATTATTGCATAAAAAATTATTGTAGAGAATCATAGGGGTTGTCACTAGAGATAACAAATTATATTTTCGAAAATTTATAGATGAGTTTAAGAGGTACTTACGGAATTGGCAATTGTTTTTTGGTACAGTATTTTTTTTTTTTTAACTTTTTAATTTTTTTACAATAAAATTTTTGCTAAAAAGAGTTAATGTGTCTCAGATAATTTGATTTTTAAAATTTTTTTTTTTTATAACTTTTAATATCATTCTCAGCAAGAAGAATATGTGAAAAATAAAAACTTTAGTACAAATTTAAAAAAATTGCATTAAATACAAACAAAAATTTTAAAAATGACTTTTTTTTAACAATTGTCAAATATAAATGAATCTTGTTAATTTTTTGGGAGCTTTTTCCATAAATCCATCTTTAATTACTTTTGTTCCATTCAACCCATATTCTTTTTGACTATTCCATTAGGTCCTATTTGAGATAAGAAGACCAAAATACCCTTTTCATCTACTTATGTTCTATTTAGTTCATATTATTTTCTTATGTTTCAATAAGTCCTATGGGTGACATAATTACCAAAATATCCCTAATGCATCTACTTATGTTCTATTTAGTTCATATTATTTTCTTATGTTTCAATAAGTCCTATGGGTGACATAATTACCAAAATACCCCTAATGTGAATGTTCACACCGTCAATGTGAATGTTCATATCGTCAATGTGTAGGGGCCCGGCCCATGTACAATGTGAATATTCACATTGACATGTTAACATTCACATTGATAGGAGTGTAAAATTAGCCCGTGGCCCGGGGCGAGCCAAGTCCGGCCCGTGACAATGTGAATATTCACATTGACATATTAACATTCACATTGATAAGACTGTAAAATTGGCCCACGGCCTGTGGGCGGCCCGGGGCGAACCCGGCCCGGCCCGTGACAATGTGAATATTCACATTGACATATTAACATTCACATTGATAAGACTGTAAAATTGGCCCACGGCCTGTGGGCGGCCCGGGGCGAGCCCGGCCCGTGACAATGTGAATATTCACATTGACATATTAACATTCACATTGATAGGAGTGTAAAATTAGCCCGCGGCCCGTGGGAGGCCCGAAGCCCGCCCGCTGCCCGGGGTGGGCCCGGCCTGGCCCGGTGACAATGTGAATATTCACATTGACATATTAATATTCACATTGATAGGAGTGTAAAATTGGCCCACGGCCCGAAGACGACAGCCTCGGGTCGGGCCGGTGGGCCTGGGCCTAGGCTCGAGCTTAGGCCGGGCTTGGGCGGGCCTGGTCATTTTTTTTTAATTCTTTTTAATTTTTTCTACCAAAATTTTATCATTTTCCACAAAAAAAGACATTGTGCCTCAGGTGGGCTGGGCCTCGGACTGAGCCTTGAATGAGCCTTAAGCGGGCCGATGGGCCGGGCCGGGCTTCAAAGTGATGGCCTAGGCCCTAGTCGAGGGTCTCGAATATGCTCGGGCTCGGACCCAAACGAGCATGCCCCGGGCCGTGGGCGGGCTTCGCGTAGCCTACGGGCCGCGGGCCAATTCTACATTCCTATCAATGTGCATGTTAACATGTCAATGTGAATATTCACATTGTCAACGGGCCGAGCCGGGCCTACCCCGGGCCGAGGGTGAGCTTCGGGTAGCGGACAAATTTTACACTCCTATCAATGTTAATGTTAACATGTCAATGTGAATATTTACATTGTCACGGGTCGGGCCAAGCCCGCCTCGGGCTGCGGTCGGGCTTCGGGCCGCCCACAGGCTGCGGGCCAATTTTATACTCTTATCAACGTGAATGTTAACATGTTAATGTGAATATTCACATTGTCAATGTGAAATGTGAATATTCACATTGTCAACGGGCCGGGCCGGGCCTGCCCCGGGCCGCGGGCGGGCTTTTGGCCGCCCATGGGCCGCGAGCCAATTTTATACTCTTATCAATGTGAATGTTAACATGTCAATGTGAATATTCACTTTGTCAACAGGCCGGGTCGGGCCCGCCCCGGGCCGCCCACGGGCCGTGGGAGGGTTTCGGGTAGCCACGGGGCGCGGGCTAATTTTATACTCTTATCAATGTGAATATTTACAATGTCAACAGGCCGGGCCGGGCCCGCCCCGGGTTGCCCACGGGCCGTGGGCGGGTTTTGGGTAACCACGGGGCGCGGGCCAATTTTATACTCTTATCAATGTGAATATTAACATGTCAATGTGAATATTCACATTGTCAACGGGCCGGGCCCGCCCATGGGCCGTGGGCGGGTTTCGGCAGCCACGGGGCGTGGGCTAATTTTACACTCCTATCAATGTGAATGTTAACATGTCAATGTGAATATTCACATTGTCAACGGGCCGGGTCGGGCTCGCCCTGGGCCACGGGCAGGCTTTTGGCCGCCCACAGGACGCTGGCCAATTTTATACTCTTATCAATGTGAATGTTAACATGTCAATGTGAATATTCATATTGTCAACGGGCCGGGCGGGCTTTTGGCCGCCCATGGGCCGCGGACCAATTTTTATACTCTTATCAATGTGAATGTTAACATGTCAACGTGAATATTCACATTGTCAACGGTCCGGACAGGGCCCGCCCCGGGCCGCCCACGGACTGCGGGCGGGTTTCGCGCCGCCACGGGACGCGGGCCAATTTTACACTCCTATTAATGTGAATGTTACATGTCAATGTGAATATTCACATTATCAATGGGCCGGCCCGCCCCGCTCGCTGACGGGTTTCGGGCCTTTCACGGGCCAATTTTACATTCCTACCATATCAATTTTAAAATATGAATGTTCACATCATAAATTGCTAACCGTTCAAAAAATATTTATAAGGGTATCAAAATTAAATATAAGGGCATAAGTGTCTAAGAAAATAGTGTAAATCAAGAAAAAGGACTTTATGGAATAAAACTATACATACATGGGACTAAATGGGTTAAAAAATTCCTTCATGGACTTCTTGGGCTAAAACACTTCTAAATAAGATTTATTAATAATTTTCCCTTTTTTCTTCCCAATTGTCAGCTAAATAAGTAAAAAACAATTTTTTTGATAAATATTTAAGCAGTAACCAAACGTAGTCCTAATAAGTCAAGTATTGTTATATGTATTTAATTAATGGACCTTGCTACATCCCCCTAAAAACACTCCCCCTAATCCCCCTAATTTCCATATCAATTAAAAAAAAAAAAAAAAACAAGGAAACAGTTACCCAAATATAAATTAGGGGGATTAGGGGACAGTTTTTAGGGCTCCAAATCATTTTCCTTAATTAATTGGTGTTGCAGAAAGAGAGGGAAGCATATGAAGTGATGGTAGCAAGTGGGAAGCTAGTTTACAGGCAAAGTGGGGAAGTTATGGACACCATTGAGGGTTCAAAGTGGATATTTGTACTCGGCACCTCCAAAAACTTGTATGTTGGCTAGAAGAAAGGCTTATTCCAACACTTCAGTTTTCTAGGAGGTGCCACAATTGCAATCTGGGAGATTGGTTGCCCATAATGGCCTTCTTCAGGTATTTGAATGTGAGGGGCGTATATGTGAAAAAAAAAATTATTGAGTGTCACGTCATAAATTTATCTTGACTCTTTGATTTTATATAAGTCATATGTGAGTCATAAAAATTAAGAGTGAAGATGTGTTTATGACATTATTATGTCAGTGACATCAATGATACTAAATAATTGTTCCTAAGGCCCCGTTTGGGGACTGACTAAATTAGTCAATTAGTCAAAAAGTTACTAAATTAGTCAAAAAGCCAACCACTCATACCAAAAGTCAAAAATTCTCTTTTCTCTATATTTTTTGCACATCTTTTCGTAATTAGCCAAAAACTCATCCCAAACATAAAAGTTTTTTTTTACCTACCTTTTTAGCCAAATAGCTAAAAAGTTACTAAATTACCTACCAAAAAGTCACACGAATATGCAATCGTACATCCCATTCATTTGACATACTTCCTATTCATTTGTATTGAGGGTTGGTTTGGCAAGGGCTCATTGGGCTTTTTTGGCTCAATGAGCCACAAAAGACGAATAGGCTCATGAGCCACAACAAACAAAACATCCCATCTAACCCATAATCATACACTCTTCTCACAAAAAAGTCAAAAAAAGTCAAAAAGCCAAAGCCCTTCCCAAACCAAACTTTTGAGCCCAGGCTCATATAGTTAAAAAAGTCAAAAAGCTAAAAAGCCAATCCACTTCCCAAACGGAGGCTGAAGGTGACAAACTTTATTTGAAAGTGTAAGCTTGTTCAATTTTATTCAATTAAAACATGTTTAAACCAGTTCAAATTCATAGTTGTGATCAATAAATGTTTCCAGGTTGATTTGACAAAGGCCATTAACTTGTTGACAAGTTAACCCTTCCATTTGGGGGATTTGAAATCTAAAAGTTTAGAGACCTTTAGGTGTGTGGTTTGAGATTGTGGGTTAGGTTGGTTTTTTTTGGACTAAATTAGTTAAAAGAAAAAAAATAATAAAAAGTTAATAAGATAAAATGTCACATTTAAATCATAATTATTTTATTTTTTCTTTCATGAAAGTTAAAAAGCTAAAAAATTTAACTCAAATGAACTTTTTAACCGAGACTAAAATAATCAAAAAATTAAAAAATTAAAAAATCAACCCAACTTCCCTTCATTTGTTGATTTTTTTTTTCTTCTCTCTCTATATGCTTCAGGCTATATGGCCATATAGTGGTCATTATTGCCCAACTGAAGATAATTTCATGGAGTTTATTAATTTCCTCGAAGAGCAGAATGTAGACTTGAGCAATGTCAAGGTATTTTTTGAATCCTCTTGGTTCTGTGCACTGGAAAATGTTTTGAAATTAAAATTTTATTAACACTATCACTTCCATCTCTATGGTTATTGTCATCAATATCATCACTATTACCATCATTGTTGCCGTTGCTATCATTATCATCGTTATCACCACTATCAATACCCCAACACCACACCACGACTGCCATCACGTAGCCAAATACATGAAAATATTTTCTTTGAAAGATATTTTCTGACAAAACCAATTCTGTAAAATATATTTTTAGTTTGAAAATGTTTTTGGTCGAAACAAGCCAAACGAAATGTCAATAAATGCCAGAACACTTGAATGTTATGTTTGGATTATAAATTTTAGTAGAAATTTAGAAAGGAAAAGAGAAAAAATATAAATAATATGAATGAAACATAAGTTAAATTTTTTTTAAATTTTTTAAATCTGTATTTTAATTTATAATCTAAATACAATGAAAATGAAATATTATGTATGAATCCTATAAATAGTATATTAAATGGTTGGTGTTATTTTTGTGCAAAGTGTGCAGTAGACGATGATGAACCACCAGTGTGGAATTGAAGTCAAAGTCCGTGAGACTTTCCCAAACAGAGTCTGGAATCAGTTGAGACTAACAATTTTGACTCCTAGTGAATGATGAATTCTTTCACATAATATATATATAAATTTTGCTCTCTTTTCTTTTTTTTTATTTTCTTTTTATCTTTTTCTTTATTTTTTTGCTCTTTAGTATGACACAAATGAGAGGAGACGAAGAGATAGAAGTTGAAATTAAGTTTTTTTTTTTTTTTTCCCCCGTGGTTAAAGAGATGAAGAGACTCAAATTTTAGGAATTTTCTTAAATTGAATTGTATAGCATTGAATGGATAAAAATAAGTTCAAGAATTGATCAGATATCTCTTTCATGGACCAATTCTTTCTATTTGATTATGTTTGGATGACAAGAATTCACTACAAGAAAAGTCCCTATAAAACACGGAACTTTTTGCGACGGCGTGTATCTCGTCACAAAAAGTGATCTTTTGCGACAGCATTTGAAACCGTCACAAATAAATGTATTCTGCGACGGTAGTTACCCCGTCGCT
This sequence comes from Camellia japonica, assembly GCA_030407325.1. Classification (NCBI taxonomy): domain Eukaryota; kingdom Viridiplantae; phylum Streptophyta; class Magnoliopsida; order Ericales; family Theaceae; genus Camellia; species Camellia japonica. The sequence continues at coordinate 109,943,610 of JAPPVO010000010.1, read as the reverse complement.
AATAAGTACACAAGAAAAAGTGTCTTAAATACGGAAGTATTCGTGATGCATTGTGTACTGTCGCAAAAAGAAATTTTTTGAGACGAGGGAAATTTACTGTCGCAAATAGTGGACATTTTGTGACGGCAATTCTCTGTCCCAAAAAAACCCTTATTAAAACGGCGTCGTTTTAATAAATGGATTTCATCATTTGTGACGGTTTATCTATACCATCGCAAAAAGTAATGAAATATTTCATCTCCCTCTCCTTTAGCCCAATTGGCGCTCGATCAAAACCCCCAAAATATTTTCATCCCCAAAATCCCTAAGAGCATTCTCCCTTAAAACCCCCGAAATCCCTAGCAATCTCAATCAACGATCGACAGTAGGTTCTTGACAAGCGACGACGGCGAGTGTTCACCGACGATCTCTCTCTCGACGAGCGACAATGGCTAGCAGTCTTAATAACTCTCGACGACGGCTAGCGGTGGTGCAGCGACGGCGTATTACGATCTCTCTCTCTTGCGCGAGCTTAGTCAGTATGCTCTCTCTTTCTCTCTCTCTCTTCTCTCTCTCTCTCTCTCTCTCTCACACACACACACACACACACACACACACACACACACACACACACACACACACACACACACACACAGATATTATTAGTGTATTTTGATTTCTCGTATTAGAAATCAAAATGAAACACTGATGGGAAAACTCCCATCAAAATATATTGGACTTCCAAAAAACATGAATAATGAGTTATTTTGGCATATATTAAAAATATGTATTTTTATTTGTTTGTTTTTGTAAAAAGAAAACAAAATATTAAATTTATTACAGTACAAGAAATTATAAAGAAGAATATAAAATAAGCATTGATTAAATCACTTATTCTCCTTCTTTTTTTTATTTTTTACATTATCATTTTTACTACAACTAAATTTTGCAATCTTTTTATTTTTTGTTCTTGTGACGGCTAAGTTATTTTCCAACTAAGTCTTCAAAAAAATTATTTTTAAGTTTCTAATATTCATAGAGCGTAATGTTTCTAATTATTTAATTATTGAGAATATATTAATATTTATATAATTTTTTATTTCCAAATATTCTGAAATATATTTTTCAATGTTTTTACTTTTAAACTAACATAAATGAAATTTTGATCCCAACCACTGCTCAACAGGTGTTAATATATATATATATATATATTTCTATTAAAATACATATAAAAATATGTACAAAAGTATAGAAATATATAAAATGTATATTAAAATCATATTTTAAATATTTTATTTAATTTTTAATGAACCGACCGGTGAATGACCGGTGAATGATGGGGGAATTATATCCATGAGTAGTACCATAATGATCATTTATTTGTATCATTTTATCTTAACATCTAATATGTTAATCTAATTGTCAACATTATATTAGAGATATAGTTGAGTGGTGAACCCATTACATGTTGATATGTGAGATGATAAATGACATGAAAATTTGATAAATATTGTATTATATAAATGAAAATTGTTGGAAATTTATAGTTTTATAGGTTTATTTTGGGCCATCTTTGAGCCCAAATTTAAGTGGGGCCCACATGTCTTTTGGGCCATCAAGTAATCATTTATTTCCTAATCATGCATGGGGTTACAAAGTCAATTTTTTACAATCTTCATGATACCCGCCCAAAAATTAAAAAAACAATCTTCATAGCAAATATAAATAAGTTTAACACTTTCGTCAGCTAACAAGTAATATGTTGTAATTATATTTTTCTTTAGGGCATATTTGTTGTAAATATGACTAATTTTGCTATTCTGTCTCTATCTGCCTCCCTCATAATCCTATATCATTATGACCCTTACATTTGTTGTAATTATATTTTTCTCTAGGGCATATTTGTTTTGCATGTGAGATGTATATCTCCCAGTAAGTTTGCCTGAAGCAAATTAATGGTGGGGAACACATATGCATGTGAAAAATGACTGGCATTTAAATATATTCATATATATTGTTGAGAAGATTACAAAAGCAGTGAAGTGTGCATTTGAGGGACGTACAGATGATGGATAAGAGTTGGATTGATTTTCCAAATAGGATGTCGAGGGAATACATTAATGGGATTGATCAATTCCTTGTGTTTGCCTACACCAATAGAGTTAAAGGTTCGATGATTAGTTGTCCGTATAGGAAATGTGAGAATCGATACCATCTTGTACGAGAGGGTATACAGAGCATCTGATTTTGAATGGTTTTTTAAAAAAGTACAAACATTGGATTAATCATGGGGAATCTTATGTCTCTCTGCATGATAATCGAGAGAATGAAACATTGGCTAATTTAGACATTGGGAATGATATGCTTGGAATGATACAAGGGGCTATGGGAAATCCACATGCCGGTACAAGTGTTGAGAGTAATGAACCATAGGGGCTTGATCCCCATGCATCTGAACCCCAGCTCGGTCCAAATGTAGAAATTGCAAAGTATTTCAAACTTCTTCAAGATGCACAAAGTGAATTGTATTCGGGTTGTCAGAAGTTCATATCTTTGTCATTCATTGTTCGACTTCTACATCTGAAGGTACTTAATCAGTAGACAGACAAGTCTATTGACATGTTGCTTGAGTTATTGAATGAGGCGTTCCTGTTGGGTGTGAAACTCCTGGACTCATATTATAAAGCTCAAAAGGTCACAACAGATTTGGGCTTCACGTATGAGACGTGGGATGCATGTCCCAACAGTTGCATGTTGTTTGAAAACGAGGACGCCAATCTTGATAAATGTGTCATATGCAACAGTTCTAGATGGAAATCAAATGGTGATGGTGGTTTAAATGGTCCTAACAAAGGTGGAAAACGAATAGCTGCAAAACAAATGAGGTATTTTCTTTTAAAGCCAAGGTTGTAGAGGTTGTTTATGTTATCCAAGACGGCTAAGTTAATGAGATGGCATGCAGAGGAACGAACTGATGATGTTGTCTTTAGACATCCTGCACACTCCCTTGCATGGAAAGATTTTGACCGTCAGAATATTGACTTTAGTAATGATTGCCAAAGTGTAAGGCTTGGCTTAGCATCTGATGGTTTTAACCCATTCAGGACGATGAACATAGTTCATAGCACTTGGCTTATTGTACTCATTCCATACAACTTGCCGCCATGGATGTACATGAAGTAACCATTTCTAATTTTATCTGCGCTTATTGACGGCCCGAAAGGACCTGGTGACAAGATTGATGTGTATATGCAACCGTTGATTGAGGAGTTGAAAGAACTATGGAATGACGGTGTCTCCATATTTGATGCATCAACAAATCAAATATTTCAAATGCATGCAGCTTTACTGTGGACAATTAGTGATTTTCCTGCATATGCAAACTTGTCAGGATGGAGCACTAAAGGCGAATATGCATGTCCTTGTTGTAATAAGGAAACTACATCGTGTTGGTTGAAGCATAGTAGGAAACAATCATATTTGGGTCATCGCAGATTTTTACCTAGTGGTCATAAATTTCGAAAGGATAAAGTATCATTTGATGGTAGTCAGGAAGTCAAACTCAAACCAAAATTATTGTTTGGAACTAAGATGCTGCTACAATTAGAATCTGAGGGTATTTTAACCCAATACAAGAGTGACGACCTTAAGAAGAGGCATAGGAGACAAGTAGAGAAGGAGAAAGCTGGACATCGCACCCATAGCTGGAAGAAAAAGAGTATCTTTTATGAACTGTCATATTGGGAGCACAATCTAATAAGACACAGCCTCGATGTGATGCATATGGAGAAGACGGGACTCGAATCAGATTCCCGGTTTGAGAGTTAGAGCCGTATTTTACTCTTAAGAAACAAACTAATTTCTTAAAAAACTTAGAATTTGAGGTGTTAATGCCCCAAAATCACCAAACGGCATCGGATTAGCACGAAACTTGGCACACACCACCGCCTAGGCACGAGAGACTTATGGGAGAAGACAAGACTCGAATCGGATTCCTGGTTTGGGAGTTAGAGCCGTATTTCACTAAACTTAGAATTTGGGGTGTTAATGCCCTAAAATCACCAAACGGCGTCGGAGTAGCACAAAACTTGGCACATACAACCGCCTAGGCACGAGAGACTTGTGGGAGAAGACGGGACTCGAATCGGGTTCCCAGTTTGGGAGTTAGGGTCAGATTTCACTCTAGGCAAACTAGTTTCTTAAGAAACTTAAAATTTGAGGTGTTAATGCCCTAAAATCACCAAATGGCGTCGGAGTAGCACAAAACTTGGCACATACGACCACCTAGGCACGAGAGACTTGTGGGAGAAAACGAGACTCGAATTGGGTTCCCAGTTTGGGAGTTAGGGCCGGATTTTACTCTAGACAAACTAGTTTCTTAAGAAACTTAGAATTTGAGGTGCCAATGCCCCAAAATCACCAAACGACATCGTAGTAGCACGAAGCTTGGCACACACGACCGCCTAGGTAAAAGAGACTTGTGGGAGAATACGGGACTCGAATCGGGTTCCCGGTTTGGGAGTTAGGGCCGGATTTCACTCTAGGCAAACTAGTTTCTTAAGAAATTTAGAATTCGAGGTGTTAACGCCCCAAAATCACCAAACGGCGTTGGAGTAGCATGAAACTTGGCACACACGACCGCCTAGGCACGAAAGACTTGTGGGAGAAGACGAGACTCAAATTAGGTTCCCGGTTTGAGAGTTAGAGCCGGATTTCACTCTTAAGAAACAAACTAGTTTATTAAGAAACTTAGAATTTGAGGTGTTAATGCCCCAAAATCACCAAACGGCGTCGGAGTAGCACGAAACTTGGCACACACGATTGCCTAGGCATGAGAGACTTGTGGGAGAAGACGGGACTCAAATCAGGTTTCCGGTTTGAGAGTTAGAGCCGGATTTCACTCTTAAGAAACAAACTAGTTTATTAAAAAACTTAGAATTTGAGGTGTTAATGCCCCAAAATCACCAAACGGCGTCGGAGTAGCACGAAACTTGGCACACACGATCGCCCAGGCACGATAGACTTGTGGGAGAAGATGAGACTCAAATCAAGTTCCCAGTTTGAGAGTTAGAGCCGGATTTCACTCTTAAGAAACAAATTAGTTTCTTAAGAAACTTAGAATTTGAGGTGTTAACGTCCCAAAATCACCAAAAGGCGTCGGAGTAACACGAAACTTGGCACACACGACCGCCTAGGCACGAGAGACTTGTGGGAGAAGACGGGACTCGAATCGGGTTCCCGATTTGGGAGTTAGAGCCGGATTTCGGTCTAGGCAAAATTATTTACTTAATTATCTTTGTAATTGTATAGTAGTTACATTTTTATGTTCTTTTTGTAATTAACGTATTAACACATAATTATATTGTCATTAATTGTATTTATTTTTTGTTTTCAGATATTTCCCGAGTAAGAGTTTTGCTTCTTGTGGAATGCATGTCTGTGAAGAATGTGACTAGTTTTTGTTTTTGTTACCTACGGAGAATGATGAGCAAAACTTGTAATCTTGGTTTATGTTATTTTGTATTATGAACAACATTATGTATTTAAGCATTATATATGTATTATGGAACATTATGTAGTGGGGTAATTTTGTTGATGTATAGTTAGGAATGCAAGAATATTTTTATTATGGAGAAATTATTTTTTCTATATAGGAATTTTTATATTATTATGTAATTATTGGTTTCTTTTTCAATTGTTTTTCATTTAATATAGGTAATTTTAATATTTTTAATAATTTTATTGTAGTTTTTTTTTTTTTTGTGCGACGGCACCACACCATCGCAAAAAACAGGTAAATTTTAATATTTTCAATAATTATATTGCAGTTATTTGTTTATTTATTTATTGCGACAGCACCACACCGTTGCAAAAAAAAAGTAACTTTAATAATTATATGGTAGTTTTTTTTTTTTTTTTGCGACGGCACCATACCGTCGCAAAAAATATTAGACCATTGGCGACAGTGGGCATGTCGTCGCAAAAAAGCAGAACCATTCGCAACGGCATTTTTTGCTATCTCAAATAAAACTTTTAGCGATAGTAAAACGGTGCCGTCGCAAAAGGTACGGATTGGCGTCGCTAAAAAAAAGGTGACGACAAATTTTTTTGCAACGCCCTTTGTTATGACCCCTTATTTGTCGTCGTTAAAAGTCATTTGCTGTCGCTAAAACTTTTTTGAGACGGCATGAAGAGTATTAGCGACGGAACCGTGCCGTCGCAAAAAACCAAAATTTTTGTAGTGTTGGGAATATGTTTATTTAGCAAGAATTTTCTTTCCATTTCTTTTCACAAATGTCATTTACATTTCACTTTTTGTCAAGAAAATATAATAATAAAAAAAAAATGACATTTGTACCATTGAAACAATATTGTCAAATTATGCCAAGACAAAAAAAAGATAAAAAAAAGAGAGTTTAATCTTGACACATACTATTGAAAATGTTCTTATGGACCCTAATTGCAAATCTCAAAGCGAGAACCTTTACGATGTGTTTGGTTGGGAGATTTGAGTAGGGATTTAGAAAGGGAAAGGGAAGGGGAAAGGGAAAAGTTAGGTGAAATGTGAATAAAATATACCTACATATCACCTAGTTTCACACACCTTTTCTATTTCCCTTTCCAAATCCCTCCCAAAAATCCTTCAACGAAACACAGCATTAATATTTAAATATTAATGTAAATAAATATTTATATTGTTTCACATTTAATTTTGTATTTGAGATACAAAATTAGTAATTAAGTTTTTCTAATCAATTTTTTAACATATCCTTTTCAATTAATAACATGATTAATTTACTTAAACTTTTTTTTGTTGTTGATATATAGTCAATATTAGATATAATTTTAGTAAATTTAATTAAAAAAATTTCTTTTTTCAAATACAGTCAATGATATTTTGTCAAGTATTGCTAATAATAGTTCTACTCACTCAATCAGTGACTCCATGTAATCAATCTACCTCTCTCATAACCCCAACAATAAGATTTTTTTATTATTATTTATAATTGTCAATAATAGATAATTTTATTTTTTTTTAAGTGGGAATTATATTATTTTTGTACAATTCATACTTGTACCAAACATATATCTCACTTCTTGTACGCTTTTTTTTTTTTAAGCCAAAACCCCCTTTTTGGGCCTTTTTTTTAGGATGAAGGACAAATAAGTTAATTTTTCTTCATAATCCCCCTAAGGAAGAGGTGCATGGCTCAATAAGGACATGAAATTCTCTCTCTCTCTCTCTCTCTCTTTTCCTGGGCAATATTGTCCTTACATATATAATCTCACAAATTTGAAAATCTGTATCAATGAAGTTGACGATCTCCAATATTTATCACACTTTGACAATCTTTAATCTGTTCTCTAAGTCGCAGGAACCCTAGCACATACTCGCCATTGATCTTTGAAGTATCTTCAATTTGTTCTCCAAGTCGTTGTTTGTAGAGTTTGATTTTTGTATCGGTCACTTTGTATCTTTGCAATATCTTACCTTTTGACTCGTAAGATCTTTAACTTCGATTCAACTCAATGCTTTTCAACACACACACACACACACAAAATGATTCTCATAGACATCAACAGTGGAGAGAAAGAGATGCAAACTTTATTGTATCAATTGACTCTGTAAATTGATATTCTATGATGTGCCACTGATGTGCCATTTTTTATTAGCACAAAAAGAGTTTTTGAAGCTGCGATTGAGTATTCTACGAGTATGCATGGGTTTTAATTTCTAGGAATAGTGTGAGTTCATATGTAGGGAGGGTCATACTATGTTTCTATTGCTGATGTTTTGTTTAGAATAGGCAATAACATGTTACTGTCAATCAGCGTGACATGTTACTGTGAATTAGAGTAATATGTTACTGTTTACGTAAATTCCAACATTTTTTTAAGAATTTCATAGTCAACATTAATCTTGTTTGATAGATTTTGATGAGATAATTCTAAAAATACTAATTTTATTAAAAATTGACATCTAGATCCAAAGTTATATTATTTTAAAATTTAAAATATTAAATTACTCACTAAGAATATCTTGATAATATGGTATGTGTTGGACTTTTCAAGAATTTTTTTTTTTGTATTTGTCCTTAATGTATTAAAATTTTACTATGAGGGGTTTTGACCAAACTCCCCGAGTTTATAATTTTTTTTTGCATTTCTTATTTTTCTCATACTCCCTCTCTTTTTTCTCATAGGCTTCTTTTTTTGGGTGAATAACATAGGCTCCTTTCACTTTCACTTAACAGAGTTTTCACTTGCAATATGAAATCTGATTTTGGATTTGGCACAAATACATCTCTTTCAATTTGAAAAAAGAATACTGGAATGCTGTAATAATTTAGAAAAATTACAATTTATTAATATTTTCAAAAAATAATTACAAATTCATTTGTTAAGTATACCATTTATTAGATTTATTTATTTATTTTGTTAAGAATACACTAAATTGTAATTTTCCCTAATAATTTTAGTAGGAAAGAGCTTCAAATATTAGGGGCACTTAACAATTAGTTATATTAATTAGATTTATTTACTTATAGATTCTAACTGATAAATGTATCATTGTAAATTTATTTATAAAAATAATGGATTAACAAGACTTAATGAGTAAAGTCCCAAAAAAATTTACTTCTATCCCTTAAACTATGGCCATTTTTTTTTAATTTTTTTTTAGTTTAAATTTCACTCTTAAACTATTAGTCCTTTTAGTTCATAAAATTTCTAATTTCAACAAATGTAGTCTAATTGGAGGCGGTTGTCTAAATCAGTGCTTGATTTGATAGGCAGAAATGTCTTTTGAACTTTTTGACTATCCAAACGGGGACAATGGCCCTGTTTGGTAGAGCTGTGGAAAGTGCTTATAGTTTATCCCTAAACAGCTTATAGCTTATAACTATGAACATAAGCTGATTTCTGACTTATAAATTAAGCATCTCCTGCCCCACTTAAAGAATAAGCTGATTTCTAACTTTCAAAAAACTATAAGCTATAAGCTATAAGCTAAACCAAACACATCAAAATAGTTTAAATTAAGCTGAAAGCTGAAATAAGTTGCTTTTAAGTTCTGCCAAACAGGCACAATATTGATTGTAATTATATTTTTGAAATATTTTTACAACTTAAACCATACGTCCAAACATTTATTTGTTTTATTCACTATTTTGAAATGAGAGGTGGAGGAAAACATGGGTATTTGATGTAGGGTGTACGGGTAGTTGTCTAATCTAGTGTACGTGAGAAGACGGATGTTTGTTTTTAAGATTTAGGTCAAGTTTGGTAATACCAAAATAATTTATCTTTTTATCTTTTTCATTATATCACTTCTCTATTTTTTTGCACATTTTTTTATAAAAAGACAAAAAGTGTACTTATTTAGGTCATCCCAAACAACCCCTTAGATTATTCAGATTGTATAATATTACATTTTTACCCATTATATTAGGTTTCTACTATTACTGATTAGACCACCTTTTGTAGGAGATTAGAGGTCAATTTGGACAAGGGGTACCTGGGCAAAACGGCATAGCTTTGATGCTTTTGTTTTGTTTTTTTTTTTTTTGAGTTGTTGTAAAGTTTCTTTAACATTCTAATTTTGTGATTTGAAACAAAACAAAGTAAAACCTTACAAATCTTCAAAGGAAAACATTTATTGATATATTTTTATTTCATTTTTATGAGATTTAATGAGTATTTATTGACTAATATTTTGATTTTTAAAAAATCAAATGTTACTAGTTGTATTTTTTCACATTGATATTTATTAAAATATAACTATGTATATTTTATTCTCCACGGACTAAAGTACAATTATTTGTCAGTGTTGATAAATTTAAAAATAATATATGTAAAAAACGAAAAACATATTGTAGATGACTTATTAATTTTATGTATTTAGTTGTGAAAAATAAAATATAGTTAGTTATACTCTAATAAATATCAATGTCAAAAAAAAAGAAAAAAAAGAAAAAAAAAAAGAATGAATTGTGTTTAGTCCAAATATTAGATTAGACATCATTGTTAGGGCTTGTAAGCTCCATTATAGATTTCGTTTCGATCATTCATTTTTTAGGTCACTTTGGGTATATCATCTATACAAAAAAATTAAGTCGATTTGATTTATATAGTTATTTAATTTTATTATATTTGTCTTTGAAAAAGATTTGGTTTATTTTCAAATCATTCCAATTGTTCATTTTTTTCGGAGACAAATATAATAAAATTATATAGGTTTAGAGATCCAATCAATTTGAATTTTTTGGTGGATAATTTACACATAGTAAACTAAAAAATAACGGTTCAGATGATAAAAATGAGACACATGGTAGATTCCACAAACCTGAACAGTGCTATCCAGTCCAAAGATTGAACTGGAGACAATTTACTGCCAAAAAAAAAAAAAAAACTAGTCTCATCTGATTTTTTTTTTAAATGCCAAAAATATTAGTCAATAAATACTCATTAAATCTCATAAAAATGAAATAAAAATATATCAATAAATGTTTTCCTTTGAACATTTGTAAGGTTTTATTTTTGTTTTGTCTCAAACCACAAAACTAGGTTGTTAAAGAAACTTTACAACAACTCAAAAAAAAAAAAAAAAGCATCAAAGCTATGCCGTTTTGCCCGCACAGCACACCCTGCTGTGCTTACTTGTCCGGTCAATTCTTGTTATATGCAAGGCATGATATTTTTTTCGCTTTTATTGGGCTTAGATTGGTTGGTTATTTATTGGGTTAGTTGTTTCTTCTCCCATTATGGGGCTAATTGTGAAGCTTCTACAGTTGTTGGATTACGACTGTCTAAATGTAACTATTTTCTTATTGTAAATAATCTCTTGTCGCTGAAAAAAATAAAAATAAGCAAATGAAATTGATAATTTAGGGATCACAATGAAAAATGATAGTAGTTTAAGGGATAGAAAAAGTGAAATGAATCCGGTATTGAAACAGAACATGGATTTCTTACAAACAAGTGCGAACAAGAAAAATATTGAAGAAAACGAAACAGGGCATTTTTGCTAATATGCATATCCAACTTCTAAAACCTGAATACAATACAGAGAGGAAAACAAAGAAAAATAATTTTTTTTTCTTGTTTTTTATCGGCAAATGTTGATTGTTAGTTGTTAGATTAGCATTTATGGGATAAAATCTTCTCACCCTTGATAAAGCATCTAAGTGCTTGCATGCCATTAATTCAACCCCCCTAAGGGGAATTGAACCCATGACGTCCTTGAGACTAAGTCCTAAGAAAGACATGGTATAAAGAAAAATAATGATATGAGGGAAAAATGAATTTCAAATTCATGGGGGTAAAAGTGCCCTTTATGCTCTAGGTACAACTTTTACTTGCACTTCATGAAATTGAAATTATTTTACCGGGTTGCCATTTATTTGAAATTCCCCGTAAAAGAAATGCAGTTGTGCTAATGAAACATAGATACGAGACAAAGTAATGTCTGTATCCCATTATGTGAAATCTTTTTGTGCAGTTTTTTTTAAAGGAAATGCCTCTAGTTTCTTGAACATGGGCTTTCATGGCCACTTTCAGCAGAAGTAGTCTTACTTTCATGTCAATTTCCAGTTGTTATGTTGATAACTGTCTGTGGGGATATATTTTTTGAGTACCGACACGTGGCAAGGTGACGCCGACGTGTCAGCCGAGGTGCCACGTGTCCTGATCATTATGCCGAGGTGACCTCCGAGGATATCGGAATCCCAAGTGAGCAGATAAGGGACAAGAGTCCTAGAATGAAGAAAGACTTCAAGATGGATAAGGATAGTATTCTCAGGGAGTCTATCCTTATCTCTTGTAGAGTCCAAAGTAAGCACTGAATGGGAGTCCATAGAAGTCAGGCTTCTAGTGGGATTAGGACAGAGTTAACTATAAAAGAAAGGCACCCCCAATGGGTCTAAGGTACGCAATTTATGCTTTGAGCAGTGAATTTAGCACTTGATTATCTTTGAGAGATATACTGACTTGATCGTCGGAGTGCCCCCGGGTGGAAGAACCACCGCCGGAATCTTCTCTTTCTGTTGCAGGTTAGCTAGGTGTCATTTATTCTGCCAGTTCTCTCCAGCTGATCACTGAGTTGGCAGTGTGATCGGAAAATTACTCACACAATTTGGCGCCGTCTATGGGAAAGATAGGAGAATAGATGGCCAGCAACGGACAGAAGGAAAAGATTGGGGACGACGCTGCTGCTGGAAGTGGGAGACCTATTGACCTGGATGTCACAGGAGACGAATACAATGCAGAAACTCGTGACCAGAATCACGGAGTAAAGGACGTCGGCCAGACTAGCGACGCACCAAAGAAGCCAGATCGAAGTGGCTATTATAACGAAGACAACCTCCAGGTATGGAATGATAGATGCCTGCGGAGGGACGAAGAGATGAAGGAGATGACAAACAAATTGGCAGACCTGCAGTCGGTTGTCAATTTCATGATGCAAAATAACGTCATGCAGCCGCCGTTCCCGCTGCAGGACACGCCGATTCCAGCAGCCAATGCCCAGAATGGAGGGCAGAGAACAATCCCCATAGCCCCTCAGCACAACGGGAGCGAAAGACACTCTCACTAACCTTCCAGGGAGGTCGGACGAAGGAAGCCAAAAAGAGAAGAATCACGGAGGACGCATCACACAAAGGAAGCAGACCCCAATGGACATCGGCATGTTCAGGGGCAGGTGCTGTGCTTCGACACAATTCATGGAGAAGGGTCAAAGAGGACTCACCACGAGGCTGAAAGTAGTGCACCAAAAAGACTGAAAGCAGGAGATAGCCGAGCTCCTGGGAGGACAAAAGAAGACTTGAGAGATTACCTCAAAAGGAAGCAACAAAATGTCGAAGCCGAGGTAAATTCCCCAGATAAGCCGAGGACACCATTCTCGGTGGAATTGGACATGTTTGAGGCACCGAAGAGATTCAGTATGCCGAGGTTTCAAATATACGATGGGAAGTCAGACCCCAACTTCCACGTCGGATTATATCTGAACTCAATGGCACTGTATAGTGGGAATGAGTCGTTGCTCTGCAAAGTGTTCCCCTCTTCCTTCGGGGAGATTGCATCAGACTGGTTCCACAAACTACCGAAGGGAAACGTGAAGACATGGGAAGGCCTGGCCGAGATGTTCGTGGCCAGGTTCGTGACAAACAAGCTGCAGCCATTGAGGGTGGACGCACTAATGGCTTTGAAGATCAGTAAGGATGAAAGCCTTAGGCCTATGCAAAAAGGTACTATGAGGTATTCAAACGAATACCAGAATGTAATCAAGAAGTGGCGGTCGTGTCATGTAAGAACGGCCTAAAAGACAACTGTCCACTACGGAAGTCTTTGGCAAAAACTTTGCCGGAAAGCATGGAAGAGCTCATGGCGAAAATCGAGAAGTATGCCAGAGCCGAGGAAGATACATCAGGGACTAGGGAGGTAAAGCAAGAGAAAGGAAACGGCTCGCCGAAGCGAGGCCGAGGTAACAACGGATCGAACAAACATGAAACAAGACTGAGGGCTGCACAGGCGGTGACGACTGTGTTCCGGGCCCCAATTCACAAAGTCCTGGAACAAATTCGGAACCAACCCTATTTCAGGGCACCAGCAAGGGCACCAGGGGAATTCATGGAAGGAACGTTGGCAGGCGCTGTGCCTACCACAATGAAGAGGGGCACACAACTCAGGGTTGCAGAGCCTGAAAGCACACTTGAAGGACTTGGTAAAGCAAGGCCATCTGAGAGATCTAGTCGACAAGGCCAGAACAAGAGAAGAACATGCAAGATTGCCTCAAGCACCAGCAGCTCCGCCTCCCCCAGTACAGCAACCTCAGGCAGGAGGACCTCGGGTAGTCAATGTGATTCACTCAAAGGTCAACGAGAACGAAATTAGAGGGGAGACCCAGAAGGTAAAACACCTACAACATGTCTATCAAGTCGGGGAGAAAAGACATCGGGCAGAAGGATGCCAGGGACCAATGATAACCTTTACTGAAGCCGACCTAGAGATGGTCCAGCATCCGCATAACGATGCCTTGGTAGTATCCCTCCAGGTTGGGGAGTGCCAAGTGAAACGCATCCTGATTGACCAAGGCAGCTCTTGTGACATCATGTACGTCCGATGTTACAAGGAGCTCGGCCTTCACCCAGACGACATGGAACAATCCAATGGCCTAATGGTGGGTTCAATGGAACGCCGACATGGCCACTGGGAGCAGTAAACTTGGAGGTGCAGGCTGGCACCAAGAAGATCAAGATAGAATTCACCATCATTGACACACCCTCCTCTTACAACATCATTTTGGGAAGGCCATGGTTACATGCAATGGGGGCAGTTCCCTTAACATTGCATCAACTATTGCGATTCCCAACAGAACATGGGATAGAGGAAGTCAAGGGCGATCAGCTGCAGGCGAAGAATTGCTCCATGGCAGCAATGAAATCGACCTGCAGCATACGAGAGCCAAAGAAGGTAGAAATTGAAGATGAGGACGTGGAAGTTCTACAAGATATCGGCAAGAAGCCAGCCGAGAAGAGCGAAGTGGCACTGAAGAAAATCCTCGTCCAGGATGGGGATGAGGAACGCTTCTTTATTCTCGGCTCGGGCTTAGCCGAAGAAGAGGAAAAAGAGTTGGAGGCTTTTCTGCGAGCAAATATTGAGGTGTTTGCTTGGACACCTTACGAAATGCCTGGCATCGACCCCGAGGTCACTTGCCACAAACTGAATGTTGACAGGTCGGCCAAACCTGTAATTCAACAAGCCAGAAGACCGACATTGACGCACGTAGAAGCGGTAGAAGAAGAAGTAGACAGACTTCTGGAGGCTAGGGCCATCCGAGAAGTTCACTACCCGACATGGCTGTCCAATACAGTGGTGGTAAAAAAGAAGAACGGTAAATGGAGGGTCTGTGTAGACTTTACCAATTTAAACAAGGCCTGTCCCAAAGACAGCTTCCCTCTACCCAAGATTGACCAGCTAGTGGATGCCACGTCGGGGCATGGAAGGATGAGCTTCCTGGATGCCTACAGGGGGTATCACCAGATAGCTATGGACCCAGTAGAGGAAGAGAAGACTGCATTTATCACTCCCAAAGGGCTATACTGCTACAGAGTGATGCCCTTTGGATTGAAAAACGCAGGAGCCACCTACCAAAGATTGGTAACCAAGATGTTCAAGTATCTGATTGGACGAACAGTAGAAGTCTACATTGACGACATGGTTGTTAAGACCAAGGAGCCTGAGGGTCATCTTGCCGATCTAAAAGCAGTCTTTGAAATCCTTAAATCATATTGGCTCCGACTCAATGCATCGAAGTGTGCATTTGGAGTTGGATCTGGTAAGTTTCTAGGATACCTGGTGACCAGGAGGGGCATTGAGGCCAGCCCAGATCAGATCAAGGCCATCCTAGAGCTGAAGAGCCCGACGTCGGCAAAACAGGTGCATATGCTAACTGGAAGGGCCGCAGCCCTGAACAGGTTTATAAGCAGAAGCTCAGACAAGTGCAAACCTTTCTTCAAATTAGTGAAGAAAGCCACAGACTTTCTCTGGACAGAGGAGTGCGAAGAAGCATTAGCTGATCTGAAGAAGTACCTGACCACATCGCCAGTTCTTTTAAACCCAGAACCTGGGGAGGAGCTGTTCCTGTACTTAGCAGTTTCAGAACATGCGATTAGTGCAGTACTAATCCGAGAAGAAAAAGGGGAGCAAAAGGCTGTGTACTATGTAAGCAAAACCCTAGCCGACGCAGAAACAAGGTATCTACCCTTAGAGAAATTGGCACTGGCACTAGTAATGGCTTCAAAGAAATTGAACCATTACTTCCAGGCCCATAAAATTGTAGTACTGACAGAGCATCCATTAAAGTCCCTATTGCAGCAGGGAGACTTGACAGGAAGAATAGCCAGATGGGCAGTCGCCTTAGGCCAGTATGATCTGGAGTACAGGCCCAGAACTGCAATCAAAGGCCAGGTTTTGGCCAACTTCGTGGCCGAGTTCACGCCGGAGTCCATCCAACATCGAGCTCCGTTGAGCGAAGACAGACAATGTCCAGACAAACAAGCAGAAGCCCAGCCAAAGGCTAAAGAACAAAGGAAAGAAGAGAAACCCAAACCCTGCAGCATTTACATCGGCGATTCCTTTCAACTGTTCGTTGATGGGAGTTCAAACCGACAAGGAGCGGGGGCAAGAGTAGTACTGATATCTCCAGATAGAGAAATATTAGAACAGTCCATTCGATTGGGGTTCAAGGCCGCAAACAATGAGGCAGAATATGAAGCATTGATTGCAGGACTGAAGCTAGCAGCAGCAGTACAAGCAGATGAGGTAATAGTTTTTGTGATTCGCAATTGATAGTTAACCAGACAACGGGCGAGTTTGCAGCCCGAGATGAAAGAATGTCGGCCTATGCAAAGAAGGTCATCAGGCTGGCAACCTTATTCCAGAACTACAGACTGCTTCAAGTCAGCCGAGATGATAACAACCATGTCGATGCATTGGCCAACCTAGCTAGTGCAATACAACCAGGAAAAGCAAGGACAATAATGATTGAATATTTGTCGGGCCCGAGCATTGAACCAATAGTCGCAGAATGTGAAGCAATGTGCGTAGACATGGGACCAAGCTGGATGGATGCAATTGTTGCGTTCCTGAAAGAAGGAAAGCTGCCAGATGACCACAAGGAGACACACAAGATCAGATTGAAGTCGGCAAGATTCAGTCTGACAGCAGAAGGACATCTCTACAGAAGGTCCTTCACTGGACCCCTCTTAAGGTGCGTTCACCCTCTGTAGGTTGAAGATTTTTTATATGAAATTCATGAAGGAATTTGTGGAAGCCACACTGGGGGCAGATCACTAGCTCACAGGGCCATTACCCAGGGGTATTGGTGGCCCTACATGCAAAAAGATGCAGAAGCCTACGTGAAGAAATGTGAACAATGCCAAAGGTTTGCACCTTTGATACACCAGCCAGCTGTTGACCTAAACCCTGTATCCAGTCCTTGGCCATTTGCCCAATGGGGAATGGATCTCGTTGGGCAATTGCCCCAAGCAACTGGGCAAAGGAAGTACCTGCTCGTAGCAACAGATTACTTCACAAAGTGGATAGAAGCAGAACCTCTTGCCAAGATTCGAGATGTGGATGTAAAGAACTTTATATGGAGAAACATCATCACCAGATTTGGGATCCCAAGAGCAATTGTTGCAGACAGTGTGACACAATTTGACAGTAAGCTGATCAAAAACTTCTGTGCAAAGTTCAAGATCAAGAACTATTTTTCAACCCCAAGTTTTCCACAAAGCAATGGACAAGCAGAAGCATCCAACAAAGTAATTCTGGATGGGATAAAGAAGAGGCTACAGGCAGCAAAAGGGAAGTGGGTAGACGAATTACCCAATGTACTCTGGGCATATCGGACTACGCCGAGAAGATCAACAGGGGAATCACCCTTTGCCATGACTTATGGCACAGAAGCAGTCATTCCATTGGAGGTCGGCATCCCAGGGATCAGAACCCAGGGAGTTGAGAATGGGACTAATGATGTACTCTTAGCCCGAGATCATTTTAGCTTTGACCTGACCTCTCTTTGGTGGAAAGATGGCTTTGATCTCTTTTTTCTTCATGGCCTTTGTGGCTTTGTCTTCCATTTCTTTGAATTCCATTAGAAAGGTTTGAAACTTCGAATGGCGTATTAATCTCTCTCTTCAAAATGAGGATCAAAAAGAGATTTCAAAGAAGGAAAAGGCTTGTTATTCTAATTTCTAAGGTGGGAGGGGGAGAGAGCATCCAGGCCACTTCACTCAGAAAGTTCAATGTGTAGTGTGAACAAATAAAATAGACAGTTGAATTCTAATTTCTAAGGTGGGCTTGTTATTCTCTATCCTTCTTTGAGAAAGTTGAGGTACAATTGGCAATGTTTTAGGCTCGTTTGTATTATGCTAAGTTTTGTTTGGTATTAGTTAATATAGTCAATTTTTTTGTGTCAAGATTTTTTTAGTCTCGTTTGGTTTGGTTTGGTTTTTTTTGGTTTTTTTAATTTTTGTGAGAGGAAAAATATAATGATTATGGCTTGAATATGATATTTTATCTTATTAGTTTATGTAACCTATTTTGTCTTTTTGTGCTTTTTTAGTTTCAAAATCTTACAAAAGAAAAAAAAGGGGTTAAGTGAATTGGATAGTACAGTTGGATTTGGGAGATTTATTATATGTTTCATTTCAAATTATCGGCTAAAAATACTATATGAGTTTGTAGTAGGATTTATTACTAATTTGTCTTTCATTGGAAAAATTGAATTGAAATTGGTGATATTTTGGATCATATTGTCACAGATGTGTCCTCCAACTTTAATTTGTATATTTTTCCTCGCGGGTTTTTCTTTTGAAACAAGTAATGAATGAGAGTTGAGCAGCCTATTTGACTACACTATTTAGTTGGCAATTATTTTGACCAACTTGGGTTGAACAACAATGTTATGAATCATCAAAGTGTACTTCGAATTTTATTTCAAAACGTAAGTACACGATATAAATTTAGAATTAGTAGAATGTAAGTCATATGTACAATGAATGTAATATAATGATTCACTTTTCTAGGTAAATTTATGAATTTTATAGTATTGTTGTGAGTTGACAATTTAAAAAGGTGAATTAAAGCTTTTTTTGATTTATTTTATTTTTATTAAACAGGAAACGGGGAATATTTATTTATTTATTTAGTATTTATAAAAAGTGAATAACATATTTGGTACACATGTATATTTTCAAAGTAAATACAAAAATAAAATAAAATTAGGGAGTTATAGAAGAGAGTGGAGTGATGGTGGTTACTGAAATGTAAATAGGATATAATTTTACTTATATATATATTTTTTTACTTTTCAAATTTCTATTTAAATTTATAATCCAAACCTAACTTAATACAAAAATATTAATGCCATAATTTAGATCAATAACTACTCATTAGAAACTAAAAGCTTTCAATAATTTCTTCTGCTTTTAACAATGGAAATGGTTTTTTTTGGCATGCTAGTCTTGACAGTTATTTGGTAGCTGAAAAAGCTGAACCAATTGTCCAAGCTCGTAATGGACAATGACAAGTGGGAAGTGCAAAGACTCCAACTGGAAAATTCATACTTTTGGATCTTAGCCAAAAACCTAATATAACAATATTATGATCAAAACACAAAGTAAAGACTAACGTTGTATTTGATTGGAGGATTTGGGAAGGGATTTAAAAAGAGAAAGGAAAAAGGTGTGTGAAACTATGTGAAATGTAGGTATATTTTATTCACATTTCACCTACATTTTCCATTTCCCTTTTCAAATCCCTCCTCAAATCCCCTAACTAAACACAATATAAAAGAAAATCAAATTTATTTGTTTATTTTTTATGAGAAAACTCTCCACAGGCAAAGTCCTTAATTTGGTCCATTTCTACATTATAAATCTCAATTTACAAAATATTAGGGTGTGTTTGGTAACGTTTACGTTTTCAGTTTATATTTACAAAAATTTTATAAACTGGTTTTTGTTTATTTTTTTTGTTTATTTTTAGAAAAACGTAAACTACAAACGCGTTTGGTAATTGACAAAATGTTTAAAAATTTTAAAAATATAAAAAAGAGTGAGAAATGGCAAGTGGTGGCAAGTGGCGGCGGAAGGCGGTGGTGGAAGTGGTGACGGTGGGTGGTGGGTAGCTGGTGGTGGCGGGTGGGTGGTGGGTGACGGTGGCGGGTGTGGGTGGTAGCGAGTGGGTGGTGGTGGTGGTGGTGGTGTGGTGGCAGGTGTGGCGGTTGGTGGGTGGGTGGATGGGTGACGGCGGCGGGTGGTGGGTGGTAGCGAGTGGTGGTGGTGGTGGCGGGTGGATGGGTGACGGTGGCGGGTGGTAGCGAGTAGGTGGTGGTGGTGGCGGTGGGGCGGCGGGTGGCGGGTGGTGGTGGGTGGTAGCGAGTGGGTGGTGGTGGCAGGTGGGTGGCGGATGGTGGGTGGTGGTGTGGTGGTGGGTGAGTGGGTGACGTGGGGGTGGTAGGTGGTAGCGAGTGGGTGGTGGTGGTGGTGGGTGGTGGTGGTGGGTAGTGGTGGCAAGTGGGTGCGGGTGGGTGGTGGATGGTGGTGGTGTGGTGGTGGTGTGGTGGGTGGTGGGTGACGGTGGCAGGTGGTAGGTGTAGCGAGTGGGTGGTGGTGGTGGCAGGTGGGTGGTGGTGGGTGATGGTGGTGTGGTAGTGGGTGGTGGATGGTGGGTTGGTGTGGTGGTGGTGGGTGGCAGGTGGGTGGTGAGTGGTGGTGACAAGTAGGTGGCGGGTGGTGGTGGCGGGCGGTGGATGGTAGTGGCGGGTGGATGCATGTGGGTGGTGGGTGTGGTGTGGTGGGGGCGAGGGGTGGGTGGCAGGTGGGTGGCGAGTGGGTGGCAGGTGGTGGCGGGTGGTGGATGGTGGTGGCAGGTGGTGGTGGGTGGGTGGTGGTGGCGGAAGACGGTGGTGGAAAATAGTGGCGGATGGTGGCGGGTGGTGGGTGGTAAAAAAAAAAAAAATTGAAAACTCAAAATGGAAACACATTTTTTGTGTTTTCATTTTTTGGTCAAATTTATAAACTGAGACCATTGATTTATAAATCAAAAATTTTACCAAATAAGTTTTTATTCGAGTTTTTTAAATTTTTATAAATATAAACAGAAAACTGAAAACGTAAGTGTTACCAAACGACACCTTAGTAATAATCAAATTTAAGAAAAAAATCGACATCAAGTGAGATTATGCCATGAAAATAGTGCCCAAGCTTGTCCATAGACTATTCCATGAACATAAAACTTTGTTTGGTTTAGAATTTTCAAAAACAGTTTTATGAGTTTTCAATCTATATCTTTGTTATTTTAGTAATTTTTTTTAACATTTTAATGAAATATTTTTTGTATTCAATGAATTTTTATAAAAAATTTGTACAAATTTCTTACTTTTTAAGTGTATCCAAATTAAGTGAATCAAAAAACTAAAAAAAGTTGATTAAACTATTAAAAAAAATAAAAATATATGAATTGAAAATTCATGAAATTGTTTCTAAAAGTTTCAAACCAAACAGATTGATATTTTAAATTTTATAAAATTTGAAAACTGGTGCCATTTTTTGACAATGATAATAGTTACTAAAAATGTATTTCAGTTATCAATTTTTAAAATTTTTTAAACCAAAAACATAAATGTTACCAGACATACCAGACATTAGTTTCCATCTTCGGTTAATAGGTTGGATTGACAGCGGCAACTATGCAATGACATAGTGAACCTATTGTTGTTCGAGAAAAAAAATAAAAATAAATAATGTATCTTGAAAACTAAAATATATGGTAAGAATTTAAATTTGATGTGGTATAAGTCCACATCTTTAGTAGTAATTTTGTTTAATTATATTTTAGTCAATTATTTTTAGTTTTTAGATAAACCTAATCTAAATGCATCTAACAATGAAATATTTGTGAAGAAATAAAAAAAAAAAAACTCAACATATTTTTTGTTTTTAGTGGTTCTCAAAAAAGTAATTCATAAAGATTTTAATTTTTAAATACATCTAAATTACTGTATCTAAAAAATTTAAAAAATGGCTAAAATATTAAAAAAATAATAATAATTAACAAACAAAACTTAAAAACAAAAAGTTAGGATTGAGATTTCCCAAGGTCTACCGTACGACTTGTTTTTGGTCAATATTGTGGGACATCTCAAATTACAAGCATTGCTTGGAATATATTGGTCCCATTTGGTGTAGCTGTTAAAATAGTTTATAGATTATAACTTAACAGATTATAGATTATGACTTTAATCAGAAGTTGTTAATTTGTTTGGTGTAGCTGTTGGATTATAGATTTAAGTTGCTGAATAGTGTTTGCAAATAAGCTGTGAAATAACTTTTTCAATTAATTTTTATTTTTTGTTTGTCTACATTTCTCATAAAAAAAAATAATAATAATCTATAGTCCATTTGGGTTTTTTTCTATTTTTAAAAAATAAAAAATAAAAAAATCTAAGAGTATAACCATAAATTAACATGTCCAAAGCAGAAGTTGATAATCAGAAGCAAAGGGTGAGCAGCTTCTCAGAATCAGCTTTTTTGAGTTAAAATAAACTGGTAGAATCAGAAGCTGTTTGAAATAAGTTTAACTAAACAGTCCAAAATAACTTTTTCAAAGCTAAAAGCCATAAGTTAGCTTTGAAAAGCTGAAACAAACACCTCCATTGCTGGCTATGGCCTACTTTTTGGAGAAATTATTCATTTAATATTATTGGAGTAATGCTACATTTCATTTATAGACTACACTTAACATTTTATTTTTTAAATTTTAATATTGTGTTTGAATTCATTAATTTTAGTAGAGATTTAGAAAGGAAAAATAAAAAGAAATGTGAAATGTGAATGAAATATAACTATGTTTTACCTACATTTTATCTATATTTGTCTTTTACTTTTCAAATCTCTATCCAAATTCATAATCCAAACCCAACTTAATACAAAAATATAAATACCATAATTTAGAAAGTCTTTAATTTGGTCCATTTCTACTTAATAAATCTGGATATTTGTAAATTCAAAAAACACTAGTAATAATCAAATTTTAGATAAAAATCGATATCAGGTGGGATTATGCCATGAAAATAGTGCCCAAGTTTGTCCAATGGACAATTTTTTTTTTTTTCGTCAAGCTAGGGCTAGGGGTGTAAAAATGGCCCGAGGCCCGTGGGCGGCCTGAAACCCGAGGTCGGCCTGACCCGTTTCGGCCCGGTTAAACCCGAGCCCGAGCCAGCCCAATACATTGGGCCTGGGCTTGGGCTTTCCATTTTGGGGCCCGGCCCAAAAAATTTTGGGCCCTACGAGTGGCCTGGCCCGGCCCAACCATCAAACCCTCTCTCTACCAATGATCAAATTTCAAAAAATAAAAATAAAAAACAACTTACAATAGTTAAATAATTAAAAAAAATAAATAAAAAGATTAATCTTATAAAAATAAAAAAATAAAATAATTAAATAAATAAAAAGATTGATCTTATAAAAATAAAAAATAAAAAGATTGATCTTATAAAAATAAAAAATAAAAAAATTTAATAAAAATTAATATAATTAAATAAATAACATTAATAATTTAAAAATAAAACAAAATTTAATAATAATTTATTAAATTAAAATCAAATTAATAATTATTTGATGGAAAAGGATGATATGATGTATCACGCCGTGGCTGGCAGCGGCAGACTGACAGTGCACAGTCTGTGTGTGTGTGTGGCTGGCCTTATTTATTTATTTTTTTTAAGTTCTTACTTTATTGTTTGCTGGGAAAGTGTACTTAACATGAAAGGAAAAAAAAATTATATATATATATATATATATTTACTAAGTTAGAAGGTAATACTGGGCCCGTGGGGCTCACCACGAGTCCCATTTTGATAATCCGAACCGTTCAATGTGTAGAACTCTTCCATTACTATATGCCTGAAAAAAATCACGTTAATCGGATATCGCTAACTACATGATCAAATCAATTTGGTATAAAAATGCAAGGTGTTATAGTTAATGGTTGACAAAAAAAACTAATCCGATCAGATAGTTATAGATATTCGATTAACGTGATTTTTTACAAACATATAATATTCGACGAGTGTACATGTTGAACGGTTCTAATTAACAAAACGGGACTCGTGATGGCTCCCATTGGCCAAAGAGCACCGTCCAAATGGTTGCCCGAAAAGGAGGCAAC
This sequence comes from Camellia japonica, assembly GCA_030407325.1. Taxonomy (NCBI): domain Eukaryota; kingdom Viridiplantae; phylum Streptophyta; class Magnoliopsida; order Ericales; family Theaceae; genus Camellia; species Camellia japonica. Next base: position 109,919,895 of record JAPPVO010000010.1, on the reverse strand, counting down.
CATTTCCTAAAACTTTGCCATGCCACCGTACAGCCCCTACCTACTATTATAGTACTAGCCTAGCCTCAATTTTGAGCCGTTGCATTGTAAATTTGCATCTCCTACAACTCAAACGGATATATATAAAACGGTCATAATTCAAACGGTTAGAATTCAAACTATTATAAATCAGTTTTCAAAATAAATTTCACAACAAATCATTCTCTCTCTCAACTCTCAATTAATTTTGAAATGCCATCCCTAAGTGGCTATTGCAATTGTGCAACAAGAAACTTTTAGCAGAAGAAGAAAATTTCTATATCGCATTCACCAGTCGGTAACATTAATTAGTTTAATTAAATTTATTAACTACTCATTTTTTTCATTAATTATTTATGCACATATATTAATTATTATTTTTTACTGATTGAATTTACACATTATTTAAATTAATTGTTAATTCTTATATATTATTTTACTTGCATTATTATGGATCCTAATATGCCTAATGTTTATGTCGATGTTGATACATATACTATACCACGTGAATCTGTTGATTCTCCTTCTAATATCCCTTTTCCAATAGTTGGATCATCATTTAGGAGCAGAAGTAGTAGTTTTTGGGAATATTTTGAAAAAATATTTATAAATAATCTTGATAGCACAATTACATTTAAAGCAAAATATAAATATTGTGCATGTTTACTTAGTGCTGCATCTACAGGGGGTACTAGTCATTTAAAAAGGCATTCTGACAAACATTTACAAAGTAAACAACCTGATATTCGAAGTCAAATGCAATTAGGGGTTTCATCAACTGATAATTTGCAAACATTTTCATATGATCTTATACGTGCACAAAATTTTGTAGTTGATTATTTTATTAAAAAAGAACAACCTTTTAGTACTAGTGAATGTCTTGATTTTACCGAAATGATTCACGAAAATTTTGCACTGCAATATCAAAGTTTTTCAAAAAATACTACTAGAAACAGGATTTTAAAGAAATTTGAGGATATTAAAAGTGAATTATTTGATATCTTTAAAAATTTGAATGGAAGAGTTTGTTTAACATGTGATCTGTGGTCAAATAATGGTTTTGAATATCAATGTATCACTGTACATTTTATTGATAATGATTGGAAATTAAATAAAAGAATTATTTCATTTAAATTAATTGAACTTCCATACACTGGTCATTCGCTTGGTGTAGAAATAAGAAATGTATTATATGAGTGGGCTTTACAAAATAAAATATTTACGATTAGTTTAGATAATGTATCATATTATAATCAAACTGTAGCCCATTTAAAATCAACTTTACAATTATTTGTTGATGGTGATTTATTTCATGTTCTGTATTGTGTCCATATTTTAAATTTGATTATTAAAGAAGCTATGCATGTATACGAAACTTCTGTACTTGTAATAAAAAATGCAGTTGTTACTATTACGTCTTCTGGTAATCGAATTTCAAAATATAGAAAAATTTGTCAATGAGAAAATATGTCATTTAAAAAATTAATTTTAGATGTAGATAGTAGGTGGAATTCAACATATAATATGTTAAAAATAGCTTGTAAACAAAGAAGAGTAATAGATTTATTTTTTGTAATAACATCAACAGGAGGAGTACTTACACCCACTGAACTTAATTGGCGCCAAGTAGCCTTGTATAAAGATTTTTTAAAAGTTTTCGATATTTCAACAAAATTATTTTCTTATATATATATTCCTACTTCACCATTTGTTTTACATATGTTAGCAGAAATAATTAAAGTTTTCATAAAATATATGGGTAATGAACTTTATGTAACCATTATTACTTTAATGAAAGAAAAATTTGATAAATATTTTTATTCTTTGCCTCATCTATTAGGTTTAGCTATAATAATTGATCCTAGGTGTAAAGAAGTTGGTTTACAAGAATTTTTAGAGCGTATTTTCGCTGATCAAATACAGTTTGCCCCTATTATGCAAACATACAACAGATTATTTCAAGAATACAGAGTAGCTGCAGCTGCATCTGCATTTGTAAATACACCTACACACACTACACTAACAGTCCAATCTCGAGGCGGGAGATTAAGTATTTTCACAGCAATAAAAAGTAGAAGAATATCTCAACATACAAGTATAAGTAGTTCTAAACTACAACGTTATTTGGAAAGTCCGTCAGTGGATGATTCCGATAATTTTGACATTTTGGAATGGTGGAAACAAAATGAATCTATGTGGCCTGCGCTTTTATAGATGGCCCGTGATATACTAACCGTTCCTATTTCTATAGTTGTTTCAGAAACAGCTATTAGCGCCGGTAGACGGGTGCTGAGTGACTATAGGAGCAGGCTTTCACTCGAAATGATTAAGGCATTGATGATATCCAGGGATCATATGCACGCGCTTACAAGAAGACAAAATTTTAGTGAAAAAGAGTAAATTCAATATGATTTGGATGACATATCATCGGGAAACGCGACTGAAATGTCTGTCTCCTCCGATGATTGATCAACAATTTATTTTTCACTATTTCATTGCATTTCGTTTTTTTCTTGGTTTTTGTTTTTGTTTTTGTTTTTGTTTTTATTTTTATTTTTTTTGTATTAGATTATTGAAGTGGAGTATAATGCAAATGATTGGTAGGCTAGTAGATGCCAACCTAGTTGGGATGTACTTGATCTATAGTAATGCAATTGCTATACCATCATCAGTAATCTACACCTAATTTATTTAATAACATCAATTTTTGTAATATTTTATTTCATTTTGAAATAAAAATTATTTATTCAATAAATGTTATATAAATAATTTAATATTGTAATATTGAAAGTTTCAATTTCATATAAATAAAATTATTTATTTCGAAAGAAAAAAAATTACATAATTGTATACTTTTTTAGTTATAAGTTCACAATTAAAAAAATATAAGTCATATATAATTAAATTTAAATATCACCATAAAACATTACATAATCAAACAAAATATCTCCTTAATCGTAATTAAAATACTCTAGTATAATTTTTTTTTAAATTTTTTTATTTCTAATATTAAAAAAAAAGTTCGACTAGGCCTGACCCGCAGGCCAAGGCCCGAGCCCAGACCCTAGGCCCTATTACGAGTGGGCTTGGGCTAGGGCCTGCGCCTCACTTTTTGGCCCATGGGTTGTGTAACAACCCTCGTCACCGTTTACTGATTTCCTACTGATTACTGTTAAACTGAGACTGATTGATTGACTGTAACTGTTTGAATGCATAATCTATCTGTTTGACTGCCAAATTACCTGTTCTCGTCTTATGCTTTAAACCGCGAATTGAAGGCCTTATCGGCGGCCGAATCGGAAATGGATCAATGTTTTATGATCATCATAATTTATGTGAATTAATGGTATATTCAATTGAAAACTGATTTGGCATGATTAAATTAGATTAAAATAAGTTTAATCAAAGAGTTGGCTTATTTACATTAATGCCATTGTGAGTGGAGCACTTAGGCAACACATATATTGAACCTTATGAGCCTTATACACTAAAAACAAACATTTGCTCAGCTATTTCTTACTCCTAGCCGAATCTAGAGAGAGGGAGAGTAGGAGATTAGAGTGATTTCATCTCATTTGCTTGGAGGCTTAGGAGATTTGGAAGATAATTGCAATATTGAGCTTCTATCCTTGAACTACTAGACCTAAGGTAGTGTGACTACCCTCTTGTTTGTGAATTCAATTGATTCTTGCATGGTTTAGAGGATTATTAAAGATTAGAGCCAAGATATGGCTTATAATGTTGAATTGAAGCTCATCTCTTGCATGCATGGTTGTATTGAGGAATTTAAAGATGTTTTCATGGCTAATTGTTACATGCATGCTCATATTTATGTTTAAGTCCATGAATCCCTCATGCTTTTGTAAGGTTTGGCTCATTTGAGCTTGTATTTAAAGCCTTGAAGATGATTAAGTTCATGCATGTTTACATTGTTGAATTTTGAGTTGATTTCAAGGAAATCTTCACATGCATGTCCAAGTTCTAGCTAAAGTCCATGATTTCACCATGTTTCAAGAAGAAATGACTCATCTGAACAAGTATTTGAAGCTCTGAACTCAGTTGATTACATGCATGTAAATTGTTCATCTTGTTCTTGGAGTTTTCCTCAAAATGGTGTTTAATGGAGCTACCTTTGGGCTTTGATTTCTCAAATTGACCTTTGAAACATGTTATACATTGAGTTTTAAAGTGTTTTCCAGAAAATTAGCCCAAAAGGATCGAATTTGATACATTGAAAGTTGATTTTTGATCTTGGAGTTCAAATATGGAATTTCCAGATTTTGATCGTCCGCTCGAGCGGAGGAAGTGCCGCTCGAGCGGGGAAATCGAGCCCCAGCATCTCTCACTGCTTTACAGTCCGCTCGAGCGGGTATTGTACGCTCGAGCGGAGGCTTGTGTCACACGCTCGAGCGGGGAGTTTACGCTCGAGCGGGGACCTTTGTTGCATGTCCGCTCGAGCGGGGAAACCTGCGCTCGAGCGGGGAACTGTTTTCTGAAAATTCTGAAACTGTTTTCTGAGTGCATCTTTGCATCCTCATTCCATTCTAGGCATTCTTAGGCCTAGTTTAAGACATCTTAATGAAGATTTAGATGTAGAACACACCGAGGCAAATTAGGGATTAAGTTATTATCTTTCCCAACTGTGTAGCTTAGTGTGTGTTCAATTTGTTAACTGTGTAGGGTTGGCTTACCGAGGAGACGCTCTAGCTTACTGTAGCCCAGTACTCTGTGAGTAACAACTGTGTAAAGATACGTTCAAAAATGATTATCTTCTGAACTGTTTATGTTATTGAATTGTTTACCTTACTGAGCTGTCTACTTTATTGAACTGTTTACTGAATTGAACTGTTTACTGAACTGAACTGTACTGAATTGATACTGTTTACTGAATTGAACTGTTTACTGAACTGAACTGTTTACTGAATTGAACTGTTTACTGAATTGATACTGTTTACTGAACTGAACTGTTTACGGAATTGAACTGGTCACTGAACTGATACTGTGTACCGAATGAACGTATGTCTTATATTCTGAACTGTACTGTGGCATCCTCGGCACCTACTGTTTACTGTTACTGTGACAGAGAGATCTCTGTCGGTTCCCAAGTTTGGAACCACTACTGTTACTGTTATGATGGCCATTCTGTATTTCTGATATGGAGCAAAGTGCTGTACGGAACTAAGTGCTACACTGTGAGCCACCTCTAGAATCTACGGAACTAAGTGCTACAGTGTGAGCCACCTCTAGAGTCTGTGCGAGACACCTCTTGAATCCACAAGTACTGTACTGTTCTCTGGAATAGTACTGTTACTGTTACTGTACTGCTACTGATGGCCATCATTTACTGTTTGGTCTGTTAAGACCCGGTCTTTTAAGACCTACTGTTTACTGTACTGTTATGCCAATGGATGTACCACATATCACTATTTTAACTAAATGACTGTTATGGCCTGAAATATGAGCCACAAACTGATTGACTGATAAACTGACTGAAATGACTGTTTTCAATACCGAAAGGACATTCTTTCTTAACCCCTTTACGCATTGTGTTATTCACTGGGCTTTAGCTCACTGCTCATATATATATGTAGGTGTACAGGCACCGGACCAAAGCTAGACGCGTCAGGGTAAACTCCAGTTTTGTCAGCCAACCACTGTGCCTCACTGTGAGGTTCCAAGCCTGTTCAAGCTATGGCTTAGGGGTGTTTTATTTCCCCGTCTGTCTCTGTACCGTTTTGTATTATTGTATAGACTGTACTGTACTGTTTATTTGGGATTAAGTCCCCGTACTGAATGATTGTAAATATTGTGCATACTGTTCTGTACTGAATGTCTAAATGTATGAAAAATCTTTTTGGCATATAGACTGTCACAGCTCATTGGACATTGTTTATTTACTGTTCTGGCTTCCGCCATGCCCCTGTACTCTGTTTTACTGTATTACTGTTAAGCAGGCCTTCGGTAATCTCGGATTACTGGCCGGTTACGGTGCTAAACCCATAGGGGCGGGTTTGGGTCGTGACAGAGTGGTATCAGAGCGATACTTAACCACGAGTTATACCGCACACACGTGTCCAAGTGAGCTATAGGATGTCATAGAGAAGAAATTAGGGCATTGCATGAGCATGAAAAGTGTGTGTGACTATGATGTGAAAATTTTATGCTAATGTGATTAATGTGTTTAAGTATGCAACTGTCTATGCTGATGATTACCGTACTGCCTATGTAAACTGAAACCACCGGAACTTCTGGGAGGTATTGAACCACTGAAAATTGAGACTTGGATTTAGAAACGGAGAAAATGTGTGAAGTTTTCTTCGAAAAATGCTTTCCTCAATGTATCCGAGATAAGAAAGTACCTGAGTTTGAACAACTTGAAAGGTGATAAGACTGTGCTCGAATATGGGGTAAAATTTACCTAACTAGCTTGATAGGCACCCCACATGATAGATACTAACTACAAAGACTAGAAAAGAACTGAAGGTGGGTGTGACCTAGATATGATTGACTGAATCGACGTTTTACGACCGTCAAAGTGTGTAGAGGTCCTGGATAGAGTATAATGTCTGAGATAACGTAGCAGCATTGAAATATCCAAATCAACATCGCCAACTGAATTAGAAAGAATGAAACAGAAGTAACAGAAAGTGAAAATGACCTCCGTGAATGGAAAATCTCGGGCAATAGCTTTGACCAATGAAGGTCAAAGAAGCAATGTGAACAATGATATACCTATCTGTACTGTATGTGGGAAATACCACTGGGGCGTTGCCGCCACCTATCCGAAACTTGTTTAGACGTGGTCAGGAAGGACATTTGCCTAAATCTTGCCACGAACTCGACTGAACATGAACGAGTCTAACTCTAGACCCTAGTTCCGGAGAGTACTCGGAAAACTGAAAAGACTGACGTAGGTATTACCTGAAATAGATGAAACTGCTTGTACGAACGTTGTGTCGGAATCGTATATCCCGTAATTTGGTATAGACTGAGAACATCTTGACTGAACCGATTGAATTACTGGAATTATGAACCATATACTATGAGGACTGTTAGGACTTGTGAACAGCGAGAACTTGCGGAGTTAGGTCCTTGTATCATATTGCAACAACTGAAAGTGAACTGTAGGTATGACCTTTTGAACTGTACTAGAACTGTTGAACATGGGAATACCTTATGATTGACTGTAATTCGAGGAATTTGTACGACTATGATTTGTACTGCACTGTTACGTATTGACGGACATTATTGAATGAACGAACTTTTGAACTCGAATTATACACGTGAACGGTTTGTGTGTGGGACTGCTAAAATTGAGAACCCATATTGGGTTGTAAAGAGGAACTTCTGCTTATGAATTTGTGAACGAATGCCTACATGAAAACTGATTTTGAACTCACACCTGTATACATGTTTCCATGCTTGTAATACTGTTAAGACTGAGAGGAATGGACTATGAATAATGAATCTTTTGAAATCTACCGTTGATGCGGACTATATGTGCGACACTGTAAAACCTTATGTTAACATTTACCTATGCTATGGAAACTGTTTAGACTTATGTACATATCTGCTTACCTCTGCTTAAGGATGTTATTAGACTGAATAGACATATGACTGGTTACCTTAACTATCCTATCCGGAGAAACTATTTGATATTGTACACTGAACTTATGAAATCCGTATTGGGAATGTTAGTAGATTCTGAACATGCACATACATGACGATACCTTTGCTCAGAACGATTGTGATGTTGTTTGTTGATAATTTAACCGTTGGGACTATGACCCTGGAACTGCATGATTGAATAAAGATCCCAAATGATAGACTCTAGACTGTGAATTGTGATTGTGAGAAATTGACATGACTGTTTGATTGAACCTGCGAGCCTATGCTTTAGCGACTGTATGACCGATCTGAAGCCCTCGTAAGGCAACTCACTATTATGTGTCACCAAGAACCTTGGGTGATGTATTACTGTATACCATATGCTTATATGAAGGAATTATTGGAAATTGCTATATTGATTGTGATGCTTACCTCTCGATATGATTGACTGCATGCCTGTGCATTTGCCTGTAAACTTATTGGGAGGAACACATTGTATATGACCTGTACTGCTTTGATATGAACTGTACCTCATCTGGAAATGATAGGAATGGAACTGTTATCCGATCTAATCTGATAGAAAGGTGGGTTAATGAAACCCTTTGTGTAACTGATAGAATTCCTGTTGGATGCTTGTGCTTTGACCTTTTACTTGTAATGATTGGGCGGAACTTGCATCTGACATGACCTGGTCGAACTTTCATCGAATTGACCTGAGAAAACTCTTGTTGAGAACTGTTATCTGAATTGCTTACAATGTGGGAAAAAACTGGGTATGTAACATGTGATGACTTACCCGGTATTACTGTTATGACCATGAACTAGTTTGACTGGGAAAAGATTGTTTGGGTGATTACTGTACTTCAGGACTGATGGGATCTGTTGAGCACAGACCGGTCTTGATCATAAACTCTGACTGCCTGGAAGTATATGTAATCTGTATGACTGCTGTCGTATTGACATGTGTTATGACTGAATCTGTGAGAACTGGAACTGATGAATAGTAAATGAATGCTTACTTCAGAACTCCGCCTACCGCTATGGGAGTAATGTACAAATTCGCCTTATGTTTCTGATAACTCCCGAATGAACTAGATTGACTGTGATGGATCACCGAATTGAGAACCAAATTGAACTAAGATCGGGTGAACAACTCGGAAGAGAATGAATTGGAATTCTGTAACTTAACGGGGGAAATCACCTATGAAAAGGAGACCAGCGTAAATCTATAACCCCGATAAGTACTTAATATAAGTAGTGTGAATACTACTATACTGCAACTGTACTGTTATTGTATTGTTACCGTTACTGTACCGTATCTGTCCTGTACTGTACCTGTTCTAGTAGTGCTAATGAATGCACCGCGTATGCTCAAGTAAGAATTGTGGCATCTATGTATGCTCTGAACAAGAATGTGAAAATGAACATGTAACCGAAACTGTCCTTGACTGAAAAATTGAATGTGCATAAGATTCTGTTTTAATATGATTATGCTCCTGTTATAGGGTGAAAGTTACCTTTATGCTAGGTATTATCTCTGTTATTATATGTCACCTCGAGTTTGGAGGACCAAACTCTTTATAAGGAGGGGAGACTGTAACAACCCTCGTCACCGTTTACTGATTTCCTACTGATTACTGTTAAACTGAGACTGATTGATTGACTGTAACTGTTTGAATGCATAATCTATCTGTTTGACTGCCAAATTACCTGTTCTCGTCTTATGCTTTAAACCGCGAATTGAAGGCCTTATCGGCGGCCGAATCGGAAATGGATCAATGTTTTATGATCATCATAATTTATGTGAATTAATGGTATATTCAATTGAAAACTGATTTGGCATGATTAAATTAGATTAAAATAAGTTTAATCAAAGAGTTGGCTTATTTACATTAATGCCATTGTGAGTGGAGCACTTAGGCAACACATATATTGAACCTTATGAGCCTTATACACTAAAAACAAACATTTGCTCAGCTATTTCTTACTTCTAGCCGAATCTAGAGAGAGGGAGAGTAGGAGATTAGAGTGATTTCATCTCATTTGCTTGGAGGCTTAGGAGATTTGGAAGATAATTGCAATATTGAGCTTCTATCCTTGAACTACTAGACCTAAGGTAGTGTGACTACCCTCTTGTTTGTGAATTCAATTGATTCTTGCATGGTTTAGAGGATTATTAAAGATTAGAGCCAAGATATGGCTTATAATGTTGAATTGAAGCTCATCTCTTGCATGCATGGTTGTATTGAGGAATTTAAAGATGTTTTCATGGCTAATTGTTACATGCATGCTCATATTTATGTTTAAGTCCATGAATCCCTCATGCTTTTGTAAGGTTTGGCTCATTTGAGCTTGTATTTAAAGCCTTGAAGATGATTAAGTTCATGCATGTTTACATTGTTGAATTTTGAGTTGATTTCAAGGAAATCTTCACATGCATGTCCAAGTTCTAGCTAAAGTCCATGATTTCACCATGTTTCAAGAAGAAATGACTCATCTGAACAAGTATTTGAAGCTCTGAACTCAGTTGATTACATGCATGTAAATTGTTCATCTTGTTCTTGGAGTTTTCCTCAAAATGGTGTTTAATGGAGCTACCTTTGGGCTTTGATTTCTCAAATTGACCTTTGAAACATGTTATACATTGAGTTTTAAGTGTTTTCCAGAAAATTAGCCCAAAAGGATTGAATTTGATACATTGAAAGTTGATTTTTGATCTTGGAGTTCAAATATGGAATTTCCAGATTTTGATCGTCCGCTCGAGCGGAGGAAGTGCCGCTCGAGCGGGGAAATCGAGCTCCCAGCATCTCTCACTGCTTTACAGTCCGCTCGAGCGGGGTATTGTACGCTCGAGCGGAGGCTTGTGTCACACGCTCGAGCGGGGGAGTTTACGCTCGAGCGGGGACCTTTGTTGCATGTCCGCTCGAGCGGGGAAACCTGCGCTCGAGCGGGGAACTGTTTTTCTGAAAATTCTGAAACTGTTTTCTGAGTGCATCTTTGCATCCTCATTCCATTCTAGGCATTCTTAGGCCTAGTTTAAGACATCTTAATGAAGATTTAGATGTAGAACACACCGAGGCAAATTAGGGATTAAGTTATTATCTTTCCCAACTGTGTAGCTTAGTGTGTGTTCAATCTGTTAACTGTGTAGGGTTGGCTTACCGAGGAGACGCTCTAGCTTACTGTAGCCCAGTACTCTGTGAGTAACAACTGTGTAAAGATACGTTCAAAAATGATTATCTTCTGAACTGTTTATGTTATTGAATTGTTTACCTTACTGAGCTGTCTACTTTATTGAACTGTTTACTGAATTGAACTGTTTACTGAACTGAACTGTTTACTGAATTGATACTGTTTACTGAATTGAACTGTTTACTGAACTGAACTGTTTACTGAATTGAACTGTTTACTGAATTGATACTGTTTACTGAACTGAACTGTTTACGGAATTGAACTGGTCACTGAACTGATACTGTGTACCGAATGAACGTATGTCTTATATTCTGAACTGTACTGTGGCATCCTCGGCACCTACTGTTTACTGTTACTGTGACAGAGAGATCTCTGTCGGTTCCCAAGTTTGGAACCACTACTGTTTACTGTTATGATGGCCATTCTGTATTTCTGATATGGAGCAAAGTGCTGTACGGAACTAAGTGCTACACTGTGAGCCACCTCTAGAATCTACGGAACTAAGTGCTACAGTGTGAGCCACCTCTAGAGTCTGTGCGAGACACCTCTTGAATCCACAAGTACTGTACTGTTCTCTGGAATAGTACTGTTACTGTTACTGTACTGCTACTGATGGCCATCATTTACTGTTTGGTCTGTTAAGACCCGGTCTTTTAAGACCTACTGTTTACTGTACTGTTATGCCAATGGATGTACCACATATCACTATTTTAACTAAATGACTGTTATGGCCTGAAATATGAGCCACAAACTGATTGACTGATAAACTGACTGAAATGACTGTTTTCAATACCGAAAGGACATTCTTTCTTAACCCCTTTACGCATTGTGTTATTCACTGGGCTTTAGCTCACTGCTCATATATATATGTAGGTGTACAGGCACCGGACCAAAGCTAGACGCGTCAGGGTAAACTCCAGTTTTGTCAGCCAACCACTGTGCCTCACTGTGAGGTTCCAAGCCTGTTCAAGCTATGGCTTAGGGGTGTTTTATTTCCCCGTCTGTCTCTGTACCGTTTTGTATTATTGTATAGACTGTACTGTACTGTTTATTTGGATTAAGTCCCCGTACTGAATGATTGTAAATATTGTGCATACTGTTCTGTACTGAATGTCTAAATGTATGAAAAATCTTTTTGGCATATAGACTGTCACAGCTCATTGGACATTGTTTATTTACTGTTCTGGCTTCCGCCATGCCCCTGTACTCTGTTTTACTGTATTACTGTTAAGCAGGCCTTCGGTAATCTCGGATTACTGGCCGGTTACGGTGCTAAACCCATAGGGGCGGGTTTGGGTCGTGACAGGTTGGCCCAGCCCGGTCTGCTAAAAAATCGCGAGCCCACAAAACCCGAATAGGCCGGGCCGGGCCATTATTACACCCTTAGCCAGGGCTAAAACATTTAACCGCAAGCCCTGTTCAATTGGTTGGCTGATCTATGGGCTAAGTTCAACAAGTCGACCTTCAGGGGTTGTTTGGTTTTTGAGTTGGGTTAAAAAATCATAAAAAGACATAAAAATGTCAAAAAATCACAAAAAGATAAAAAAAATATATATATCCACAATTCCAAAGCTAAAAAGCCAAAAAAACTAATCAAGAATACCAAACGAACAAAAAAGTCCTAGGTTAAAAAAGTCAAAAAAATCAAAAAGCCAACTAAAGAAGTCATTACCAAACGAAGGCTCAATATTACTTTGATATTTTTTTAAACAAGCCGACATGCAACCTCTATCGGCCTACAAGCAGACCCAAATTTCAACAAATCCAAATATCCAAATTTATAACTCATCTTATATTTTGGTCCTTTTTTTTTTTTTTTTGGTATTAGAAAATCCTTACATCTTCCCGCAAGTTCAAGGTAGCAACCGTGTCGAAATTACTAAGGTGTCTTATTATTCGTTCTGAACTAGAGACTATAACTTAGGAGTTTGCCCTCTCAACATAAATTCCATTTAAATCATGACTAGCACAGTAGGAGAGAATCGAACCCATGCTAATTGCTATATTGATAGGAACTTTAGATCTCCCTTCTAACTAACTGTGCTGCGCCTAGAGATACTTAGTGTAGTTGTTTCTTGTAGCAATTAATGAGACCAGACCATTTACCTACTACCTAGTACCCTTTATTTTTTATTTTTTATTTTTTTGAGAACGAAACAACCATCATATATTATATCCTTTAAGTAGTAGTAGTAGTAGTAGTAGTAGTTACATTTTTGGCCAAATTATGTGCTGGCTGAATAACACTTTTGTCAACTTTACGAAGACATACATAATTCAAACACTTTGCATAAGCTAGAATATCTTGAACAAGAGTAAAAATGTGTCAATCCTTCTGACATCGTTGCTGTTGAAGCATCTGGACTAGTACTTGATAGTCTGTGTACACATTTATATGTTTAGTTTTTGTTGTACAACCCATCGGATTGCATCCAAGCATGCATGCGCTTCAGCTAGTAAGGCATTTGGTAAGGATGTCTTCACCGCAGCGTGTTTTTTGTTTAGCTGCTGCTGGTTGTCAAAGCAAATCCATGCAATTCCAACGTTGTCGGTTGGTGATTTCCATGAGCCATCTATAATGAAATGCCAAGAATCTATTGCACTGCTGGTGTCTAAAACATTCTACAAAATACAAAGGTTAGATGTGTTAGTGTCTTGATTATTTTCAGAAGTAGAGCAAGTTCCATTGCCTGTTTTATGAAGACATGAAAACATATCAAAGAGTTTCCTAGCTTCCTCTAATGTGTTCTCAATATTTGGGGAATTGTGATGGAAGACCACTTGATTTCTTTGTAGCCATATGGCCCATAGAATGGCAACCGATTGGATAACAATTTGAGTATCATGGACTTGTTCAATCCAACCCGTAAACCATAGAAAAAAGGATACTGGTACACCGATTCTAAAATCCAGACCCAAAGGCGATCCCCATGCTTACCCAATATGACTTTTGTACAGTTTCGAGTGATGTTTAAAATAACATAATTGCATATATCCTAATTTAATATATGTATGTCTTTATAAAATCTTAAATTAGAACATTTACAACTGTTCTTCGAAACATCATACAATAATAGTGTTGGTTTTTTTGGCTTTCGAAGGTTATTGTAATTTTGAGCGTGCCAGCAAGGATCAATCAGTTTTTACAGAATATTAATTACCAACCAATTATCAGACGATTGTGTTTTAGTTCTTTCAGCCTCAATGAAGATGACTTTTACTACTGGCTTTGTTTAGGAGAATTAAGAAAACAACGATTAAATGAAGAACAATTGTAGCATTTCATTAAGTAAAATGGAAGACTTACAATGATCCAAATCTGCCTCGTAGAGGTTTACAGCAATAAACTACTTGAAACTACTTCTATGAACGAAGTGCAGTGCAGGAATTTGAAGTACAGAAATGTAAAGAAACAAGAAATGTAAAAAATCGGAAGGAAAATAAAGTAGATAAAACTGATTTTTTGAATCTGAGTCTGGTGCTCTTTTTGGGGCCTTCTCTGCTATTTATACTTCTCAATGACAACCGTCGAAATGAACTTCTAACCGTCGAACCATCCCTCCATGATGGCTGATGTTCCCTTACAGTTAGCTCCACTATGCCATGTCTGCAGTTAGGCTTCCTTCCTGATTTTGAATTTAAATATACGTGTAACCGTTAAAGCCATGTCTTCTTGTATCTCTTTGTTGATCCAGTGCTATGCAGATCTATAATAACTAATATTAACTGCCACGTGTGTAATTATGATTGAAGATTTGAATTGTCTTCCCGTATTGCCCTCATCTTGCCACATGTAGAAATGTGATTGGTATATACAAAATATATAGCCAACAAATAGTAAATACTCATAAGAAGGTGAGGATGGCTCAAAAGCTTAGAAGATTTTATTGTCAAATCACTAGATTATTGGAGTTTGAAATATAATTCAAAGGGAGTTCGATTTGAAATTTGCATCTATTTTCCTCAAACTTATCTTTCACAAATTTTAATAGCAAGTTCTAATAAATTAGCTTTTAATTATCTTGATTGAAAAATGAACAAGGTTGACTATCAATTCACTCTTAACCTATAGTTTGACTTACATGAAAAATGCCAAGAACAATGCAATTCTTTGCATGATGGATCTGATGAAAATTGCAATTCAAATGACAAGTCACAAAGCTAGTCTACACATTGATTCCATTGAATCTCTTTAGAGGTAGGAGGTTGCTGTTAAAATGCACAAACATAATTTTTTTCTACAGTGACCGTATACATTGTAGACCTTGTGCGTTATAAAGAATCTTTTTACACCATGAGACTTGTCTCAATAATATGAATTATTAATTTTTTAAACCACAACGTATAGATCATACATGAAAAAATAAGTCGATTTGATAATTGTAACTATATTAGTTTATAACATTTATTCACAAAAAAATAAACAACAAATATTATTTGAAAATTGGACCATTCATTTTTTGAGAGACAAATGTAATAAATTAATATGGTTATGGCTATTGGATCGACTTTTTTTTTTGGATGATCTACGCTATGATCTAAAAAATGAACGATTTAAATTATTAAGACAGGATCTGTGATAAGTTTCATGGACTCGAACAACATGATTCAATTCACAAAGTGGATTGGAGACACCCTGCTGCCATAAAGAAATACTTGTATATGTAAATGTTTAACAATTTCTAAAACAAAGTGGCAGATCCAAACAACAAGAATTCGAAAAGTATGACAAAAATACACTGTAGCCAAAATGAAGAAAATATGGAATTATTTAATGATCAAAGTGGGAATTGGTTAATACTTTAGAGGATGCAAAATATATTCACCCTAATAACTATAATAAAATTCAACAAAGGTGTAGGAAAATTATATTTATTTGCCCTAATAACTATTATATTTATATTTTAAACAAAAAATTGATGAGTTCAAATTCATTTATACATAAGATTTTTCTTTCTAAACATAGTGAGTTTATATATACACATAATATTTATTGTGTAAATTTAAATAAAAAATAAATTCGTGAAGTAATACCAAATTTTTTTTTTTAATAGATTGAGTGAAGGAATACATTGCCAACCTTAGAAATAATATCATATCATAATAATCTAATAAAAGTTTATCTTATCAAACTATTCCCTCGTGTAAAATGTTGATTCTTTCTATACAACACATGCACCTCTTATCTCTTTCGAGCTTTGTACCAAATGCCATGTAATCCTATATATCTAGGAACATGTCTAATCAACTAAATATAATACTATTATACTAGTATTTAAGTGAACAACGACCAACCAAAAGAATGGAGCCACCAACAGCGGGATGGTTCAATGGATAAAATTTTCGAATTTCTCGTTTGAGGTTTGGGTTTAAATCTTTATAATTTTTTGTTGGGGTTAAACATACTTCTTAACGTCTGGAGCACGCAGGGGCTTAAGTTTCGGCCCCGACGTAGGTGCGGTGAGGTTCTCTACAGATATGCTGTAGGTGCTAAGGGCTAATACTCTCTGGCAGATATGTTGGAGTAGCCTATTTGCATATCCATTTTTATGAATCTAAAAAATAAAAAAAATGGAGCCAAAAAAAAAAAAAAAAAAAAAAAGAAAAAAAAAAAAAATGCAAAAGTTTCCTGTAGGGTTGGTATGGCAAGGGGAGGTTCATCTGGAATCTGGATTCCCTCTTGACTTTCATTCTTTAACTCCTTACTTGCAGGATTATTGAGCGCACTTTTGGGCTCAATTTCGATGATCTGAACCATTTATATTTTAAAATTTATTGAATATATTATACTTAAAAAAAATTAAGTTGATCGGATATAAACAAGTATCTGTTCGAAAAATTATTTATTAAATTTAAAAAAAAATTGTTTTTAGTTCGATGATCCAAACACATAGTTTCTGATATCCGATCAACTTGATTTTTTATAGTTATATTATACTCAATAAATCTTAAAATGTGAACGGTTTGAATCATTGAAATTTGGTCCAAAAGTGAGCCCGATAATCTTGTAAGTAGGGAGCCAAGGAAGAAAGTTGAGGAGGAGATGCAGATTCGGTTAATCTGGCCAATAGACGTCTTTTTCACTGCAGCCAACCAGTACATCCATCTCTTAAAGGTTGTGTCATACCTCCATCTACCAAGCACCATAAACATCCAAAATGGAAACAAGATGAATATGTGTTTTGTTTTTGTTTTTTAAAAAGGAGATGCCTTCTTTCTAATTTTCAAGTGGATCAGAGGATTTACTCTAGCTTGTAAGTTGATTATTTGAGTCTCATTTTAATAATCTGATAGGTTGATTTTGTAAATATTTATGTGTAAATTATTATGAGCATTGTTCTTTAAAATTAAAAATTAGATTCATTTCTTAATTCTAATGATGTAATAATTAATTAGAATATTAAAGGCAATATTTTTTTCTCTAATCATCAACCAATCATATCATTAGATTTAGTACCGTGTCTAAAAAGTAGACTTATATATCATTTTCTCATTATTACTACAAAAAAAAAAGAAGATTGATCTAAAAAATTTTGTAGCACGATTTCATTATTTTCAAAACATGGATTCGTATCCGTAATCTATATTTTTGAAAACAAATGTAATAAAATCACATGATTAAGATTATTGGGTTAATTTAATTTTTTAACTAATGATCTAAAAAAAAATTACAAAATAAATGAATTAGATTATTGAAGTGAGATTTGTAATGGGCCCATCAGCCTGGACTACATCCATCGAATCTACTGTGGATCAGAGGGAAACTTGATCCATTTTGAAAAACACAAAATAAAATAACTTATCTAGCAAATTGCCATGGAAAAATAATTTGAAAACCACACAGTACTAAAAAAAAAAAAAATAAAAAAAAAAATCAAAATTCAATTCTTTTGAAAACGAAAATGAAAAAAAAAAGGGGAAAACCACACCATAGTGAGTGTCAGGAAAAAATTTTACAAAATAATGATAAGTATTATAAATATTAATTATTAATATTATAAATTTTTGCGTTAATGAGTAATTAATTTTTTCTGCCACCATTGTCCAGCAATTGTTCTCCCCCCCCCCCCCCCAAAAAAAAAAAAAAAAAAAAAAACACAACGAACTGCTACCAACCGTCTGAAAGCAGGAAATTAACTGATGGCATTTCATAATTAATATTTATAGTAAGGGAAAAATTAAGGATTATGAAAATTTTTTCATGAAAATAATCGTGAAAGATTTATGATTTTTGATTACCTTGATTAGTGTGTAATGTTTTATTCTAAGTGTAATCAAAGAGTCACAAAACTTTCATGATTATTTTTATGATACCTAACATTGCTGTTAGAGTAATAATTTACCATAAACAAACAGGAAACAATATGGGAACAGCTGAATCATGTATGGACACATCACCAGAAAGCCAACAACATCACAAATTTAAAGAATTGGGAAAATTATACTGTAAAAAGCCAAAAAAAAAAAAAAAAGTGTATCTATAATATATATATATATATATATGTATTACATATTACAAGAGGAAAATAACTGGGTGGATAGCAAGCAAACCCAGAAATACATGACTCTAAAACCATATTTACAATCCTTATAACCTATAATATGTAAAAACCATAATTGCCCAAATCAACCAAGCACAACCAACCTATATATTTCTCCTCCTCCTCTCATAACGCCAAAGTTATTCTCTCTTTAAACACCATGGAAGGAACCACTAAAAAAAAAAAACTGAAATGTTATCTACTCAAAAAAAATATTCAGAAAAATACCATCAAATTTTTGATGCTTTTCTTTCTAATTTTTCCTAGGTACATAACACTTCCAGAGAAAAAAAATATATATATATATATATAATCTAGTAGTCATACTTAGAAGATCTTAGAAGATTATGATGGTTTATACAAACTCTTGTAGAAATCTGAATGCCCCTCACAATTGTAGAAGATTGGTGGAAGTTTTGTTGAGTCTGAGCTTCCACCGCCACCGCCACCGCCAATGCCACCAGTGCCACCACCTCCGCCACCTTTCTTTCTTCGCAGTCCCATCATTGATGCTAGAATCTTCACCTTCTTCACCACGGCACGAAACATCTTAGCTTTGATCTGACCCCTCCTTGGAGGAAATCTAGCCTTTTTTCCCTTTCCCATTTTGATGTCTTTAGCTTCCATTGTTGTTGGTGAGTTGGACACTAGAAGAAGGTCAGTACAAGGAAGAGAGTAAGAAAGCGAGAAGAAAATTCTTCTCTGTTTTCTTGGAAAAATAATGTGAAGGAAAACTTTTCGAGGCTACTCTCTCCCTGTTGTTCACACACACGCGCACACACACATGTATATATTGGGGGCTTCAAGAGGAAGAATAAGATTCTGTCAAAAAGATTCACACACAGTGTGAACATAGCTTGGTTAGAGGAAAATATCCATGTGCATTGGTGTGAAAGTGTTATGAACTCTTATGTATGGCGGTCTTTCTTTTATTTTATTTTATTTATAAAAAGATTTTTATTTATGACATAATATCAGAAGTTAAAATTGAATTTCATAGGAGTTAGCTAAGTCATGCAACCTCTAGTTTAGTTAAAAGCTTGATTCAGTCAAACGCCAACAAGCAACTCACTGAATTAACTCACTTATCTGTTTTGGATTGAATTAATACAAATTTTATCAATCAATGAGAAACTTATGCTTCTTTTGGCTCCTGCTTATAAGTTGATTCCCCCCCCCCTTTTTTGGGACTTATTTTTGTAATAGATCCCAATGTTCTATACATGTAAGAATTTTGGGCATTGTATTGGATTAATGACAGGTAATTTGATGCTGCTGGTGGCTTTTTTTCTAGTTTTGGTTTGTCTTTGGAATGTTGTCTTTTGTTTTGGTTAAGTATTAGTATACAATTGGATTTATTTTTTGGTATCAAACTAATTGAAATTAGAAGGTTTTATTATGATTCTCTGTGCACTTTTTCTTATTTCATTTTTTTTAATGATTGTGTCAGTATTTTATATTCATTGATTTTCATTAATAAAAGTTACTTCTTTTTGCTGAAAAAAAAAAGAAGAAAAGAAAATAAAAGAATTTTGTTATAGAAAAGAAGGGTAAGATTAAAGCTTTGACTTTTGCCATTTTTACTAAAGCATTGTAGGGTTCTAACACTAGAACAAAAGGTCCGAAGACTTTTTATATTATTTTATTTTATATTTATATTATGTAAGAACATGGAAAAATATCAAAAAAAAAAAAAAAGAAGTAAAGGAAATAATTATAAATTCATGTACAACAGTAATTTGCACAATTTAATACATAAATCACTTGTACTCTCATGAGTTTGTAATTACTTTCCAACTTTATGCCTTTTTATTTTCCCTTAGAACATCAAGGATGAAGCTCGAACCACACATATTGGTCATACATGTTTGAAGACAAGTTTAACAACAACGATACAAATCTAATTTGTTTGGAAAAAATTCTTATATTTCACTAAGGGTAGGAGTTTGAGTTCCCGTCTCCTATCTGTTACAATAAAAAAATAGGAATGGTATAGACACAAAATTCAAGTATAAAAAAATTAATGTGCGATTCAGATTCATTTTAGATATGGATTCCACTCAAATTTGAACCATACATTTTTTTGTGTAGCTTTTCATATGAAATCTGTACACATATCATTATTGTAAGGTAAACTCTAGATGATTAATCAAAAAAAATAAAAAATAAAAAAATAAATAAAAAAAAGAAGCAAAATAAAGTCAAAACTGACCAGCTTCCTTGTGATTGCTCAAGGTTCATGGATTTTTTTCCATGCAAAAGCTCAACCTCACTATTTTCCAATCACAACTTTAACGAAAATGCTTGGAAAAAAATCATTATCAAAGACAAGCTTTTGATAAAGATGTGATGACTGGCCGATTTAAACCATTGATATATTGATGTGAATTAAAAACATGTCTGATTAAGGTTCATAGACAACATTTTGAAAGATGGGAAAATTACACCTGTATGATCTCAAAACAAATTTCAAATAAGTGATGAAGCTTTTCAACTATAATAATCGAAGTTATAAGCTTTTCCACAACTTTGTAATTTTTTTGTTATCTTACTGATTCATAATTTTCCCTTGAAAGATGTGTCTATTGAAGTAATAATTGGAAAAAAATTAAGGGTAAACTATCCAATACGTCCTAATAGCTTGACTTAATTCCCATCAAGTTCTATTGAAAATAAGTCTTGATAATATTGTCGTTAAAAATAATTTTTTTATGACAATTTTTTACATACGTTGTTAAAAATTGACAATTAGTGACTTTTTTTCATTATGATTTTTTATAAATTGTCACTAAAACTTACAATTAGTGATTTTTTTATGATAATTTTTTCTCATAGGTCCTATTAGACAATAAGTCCATTTATTAAGATTTACACATAAGTATCTCAAAAATTAACTTGAAGAAAGCCATGAAATTTAGAATTTTTTTTTTCTTTTTTACCAAACTAGGTCCAGAATGTTATTTTCACATAGTTTCAAAATTTATTTCTCATACTCAAGTGGTCTAAATGAAGTCACCTTGTCAAAACAACTTCAAAGTAATATATTTTGAGAAGCAATTAAAAACCACAAGTATACACACTTGGGTTAGATTTACAAAAAAAAAAAAAAAAAAAAAAAAGCCTCTCGCGATATGGACTAATCTTTTATTTTTTTTCTTTTTTAGATCCGAGTGCCTTTAACATATTTTCCAAATCCAAGCATTGTGTAGATGTGTACGTTGGAAATAAAACTTCATGAAACAATTTGAGTTTCAAGAATAAATCCAAAATATCATGTATTTTGAGAAATACATTTTTAAAAAACTCAGATTTGATAAATATCTCTCTTTTTTCAAACGCTTTTCGTTTAGCCTGAGATTACGAGACTCGAATCCATTGAACTTGGATAACCATGATTTGTACCCTTTTGTTTTGTATTGTATTGTTTTATTTTGTTTTTGTTTTTTAAATACTAGAAAAATGGACAGTCAAAAGAGTTGATTAATTGTTGCACATAACAGCAAACAAGAAAGACATCATTTTCATGAGGGGCCTCTACAGTTCTGGCTTTCTGCTTTGATCAGATTGGCTTTGGAACTTTGTTTATTCAAAATTTTACAAATCTGTGCATAAAAAATGGTCCATATATGTAACTTGTGAAGAAAAACAGAACAATTCTTGAACCTCTTTGTTTTGTGTGGAGATAGATATTGTGAGAACTATTGTTCCATCTTGCAATTGCAACTCTGTTTTCATTTTCTGAAAAACACATATGCTTATTAATGTTTGAATGTGTTTTTTATTTTTATTTTGTTTTTGTGTAAAAAAACAAAATAATTGAAAGTTTGATTGCATATGATTTTAATTTTTGAGCAAAAAAAGTGTTTGAAAATTTGAACATTTAACTGTTTGAAGATGTTTCCTAAAAAAGTTGTTTTCATTTAAAAAAAAATTGGAATCAGTTCACCATTTCATAAATTGTTTTCAGAAATATATATATATATATATATATATATTTTTAAAAAAGCAACCCAACTTTAGGAAATATCAAAGAGTTATTTTCAAAGTTTTGAAGGTATTAAAGATATGAAATGATGAGTGTTTTTCATTTTCAAAATCTTTTTTATTATCTTATTTTTTAAACCTCCACCTAGGGATGGCAATTTAAACCTGGCCCGACGGGGACCGGGCACCCAGCCCCGATTGGAATAATTTTTTCTCGAAAAATATCTTCGATGGGCCGAAGATGGTATTCGAAAATGAATCCCCAACAATTTTCGAGTCGAGGACGGTGATACGTTCCCCAGCCCCAACCCCATTTTTTCAAACTGAAATTATTATTATACCCCTTTATATATATAACCAAACCCCAATACAACCTCACACTCTCTCTCTCTCTCTCTCTCTCTTTCCATAAAGAAGCAATATGTTAATCTCATTACAATAAATTTAAAAAGTATGTCCTAGGAATGGTGAGATTTTTTTTTTTATAATTATATTATTTAAGAAAGTGGGATGCTTTTAGATTTTATTTTTTGTTAAAAATTTTGACTAAATTTTCCATTTAATCTTCTTGGTTTTTTTAGAATATAAATAAATATTAAAAAAAATATACGAATTAGTTGATCCAATTGATTGATACGCAAAGTTTAATTCCATTTGATTTGGTTTGGTTATAAATAAATATTAAAATGAAAAATTTGTTTATAAATTTCATCTTGAGTAATGGTGATTTATTTAACCCTAAAGATTTTTTTATAGATCAATTAGTCCCATTGATTTTGGAAAGGTAGATTTAATATATTATTTAAAAATTAGATTTAAGATTATAACCTTATTTCTATTATTTTTTTATTTTTTTTTTCTTTTGTGCTAGAAAGGTAAGGTACATAATATATGAGAATCAAATTTGGGATGAATTTTTATATGTGAATTTTTTTTATTTGGAAAACATTTCAAAATGAGTACAAAAATGACTTGAAATATGAAATTTTGTAAACATTCCAAAACAATGTGCGATTCTTCAAATATTTCAAAAGGAGTGTAAAAACTCCTTAATAAGTTTTGGGCAAATGTATAATTTCAAACTAGAACACTCTAATGTAACACTCAAACGTAACACTCCAAAAAAAAATTTTAGTGTACTTTTTTTAAACGTAACACTCCAATATAATAATACAAAAAACTCCTTATGTTCGGCTGGGGGATTTGGGAAGGAATTTGAAAATGAAAAGGGAAAAGTTAGGTGAAATGTGAATAAAATATACCTTCATTTTAGTTTCACACATCTTTTCCATTTTCATTTCCCTTTTCAAATCCCTTCCCAAATCCCCTAACCAAACACAACGTTAGTGTAACACTCCAATGTAATACATAAATAAATTTCTTAGTGTACTTTTCTCAAATATAACCTTCCAAAAAAATGATGGGGGATTCTTTAAACCATTCCAAAAGGAGTACAAAAATTCCGTAGTAACCTTTGGGCAAATGTATAATTTCAAACTGTGAGTGTTACAATTGGAAAAAAGTACATTAAGATTTTTTTAGTGTTTTTTTGTGAGATTACATTGATTGGAGTGTTAGATTTCGGTCTGTTATATTGGAGTGTTACGTTTGAGAAAAATACACTAAGGGATTTTTTTGGAGTGTTATGTTATTACGTTTGAGAAAAAGTATACAAAGAAATTTTTTAGTGTGTTAAATTGAATTGTTATGTTATTGAAGTGTTATATTAGAATGTTACATTATTATGCGTATTGTGAGATTTGTTTCAAGATGAGGAAAAATTCAAAATCTCTATAGTACGGATTGCCTAAATATGTAATTTTACATTTAGAGAAACTCACTTTTATTCCAAAAAAATTAAACTCAAGCATGTAAGTGACTACTCTTTTATGTAATTTTCAGTTTAATGAGATATTTGGGTTCATAAGAAAAAATGAAAGATTAAATAATTTACAAGATCACATTTTTAGATTTATTGATACTTCATCCTATTAAAATCTACACCGAAAATCTTCAAGTTATCCAAGGTAAAATTACTTTGGTAATTGGCTTCCTCGATTAATGATTCTTTGTACTTGAATTTTTCTATTTAATATGCACACTTAACTATTAAATTATATAAAACTTTGAAAATATATTTGAAACATAATCAATGATAGAAAGAATAAAATGGCTTGTTTGGTTCCATATGAGATCACTACTACAAAAATAGATAAAGATCACACTTTTTTAGTGTGATGTATGTTATTTAATCACCCCTTTTAAGTTTTATTAAAGTGTGATCTTTGGGAGTGTGATTAAAAGGGATCATTTTTAATCACACTTTTTAAGTATGATTAATAACATTTAGATCACACCTTTTAAGTGTGATTAAAAATATTTAGATCATATCTTTTAAGTATGATTAAAAATATTTAGATCACACCTTTTAAGTGTGATTAAAAATATTTAGATCACACCTTTTAAGTGTGATCTTTGGAAGTGTGATTAAAAAGGGTCATTTTTAATCACACTTTTTAAGTGTGATTAATAACATTTAGATCACACCTTTTAAGTGTGATTAAAAATATTTAGATCACATCTTTTAAGTGTGATTAATAACATTTAGATCACATCTTTTAAGTGTGATTAATAACATTTAGATCACATCTTTTAAGTGTGATTAATAACTAATAAAATTTGTGATAAAAAAAGGATTCGACATATTTGAAAAATAATCAATATTATTTTTGTATGCACATTTGAAGAATGTAATATACACTATATACTATATTTTGAATCATAACCACATATTGAATAGAATAACGTCGTATATTTCATAAATGGAAATTAAATATTCAAAAGTATATACAAAAGAATTAAATAAAAAAAATTAACTGTGCTTACATATATTAAAAAATGAAAAAACTTAAAAAAACTAAGTTCTTTAATTCTTGGACCATATTTTGCATCTCTCCAAAAAACTTCTAACCTGAAAAATAAAAACACAAATTAATCCAGAAACCGCTGATGCATATGAATAAACTAAAAAATTAATTCAGCAAACCAAAATAGGAACATTAATCATTTCTACTTGATCTTAATCCTTTTTGGAAGTAACTTCCCTGTTAACAATTAGATGACATAGCAAAGTTCACGGTCATAAGTTGTTCATTAATGTACCTAAAACAAAAATTTTATATCAGATTCAATATCATTATACACTTGATAATGATGAAGAAGATAGTGTAGTTGAGCTAGTAGAGGTAGTTACTTGTCACGGACTAGTAACCGGCCACTAACTGTACCCCGTTGATCAACATGAGGGAAGTCTTCTGAAAGAGGGAAATCATATGGCCAGCTTTGGGTTTCTATCAACATCTGAATATATGCACATGAGATGAGATTGTTAATTTTGTTTGTACTGATTAGATTTTATGTTGTCAAAAATTTCATGCCCAAAGTAGTACATGTTCTTTGGCATCTTCCCAAAGTGTTAGGGCATCCTCTTCGACTGAAACTGAGTTTAGATAGATCAAAACAGGGCCAAACACCTTCTTCCATGGCTCGCCATCTCGCAATTTTATTGTCAGATTGTCCCCAGCATAATGGGTGCTGAAAAACATCTGAAGATAAATAACACGGTCCTTTAACATTAACATCTAGTAGTAAGGAAATTTGTAAAAATTTATTTATATATAACATTTTCCACTTATTGAAAGTGCAAGGTTGTGCCTCAATAGGATAGATTTAAGTAGTAGGTCATGTGCTTAACTAGAAAGTTATGCTCTGTTCTCCATCAATTCCTTTTTCAGTCCAATTGTTGTGAAGTAGTTTTTCCTATAGATGTCATCATCATAATACAAAACAATATTTGTTCTTTTAGGCTTCGTTTGGAAAGTGGGAATTGGTCAAGAATTTGCATCTACATATATTACTTTTTTCGTTTTTTTTTTTTTCTTGTCATGAAATTCATTTTGTAAATAGGCCACTGTGTTGGGCCAGTGAGTAAAATTGACGCCATTTGAAAGTGTGCTCTCTTGCAAAGCATGATATCTGAGTGATTAATAGCAAAGGATTGTGCAAAGGGAACAATATCGGATACTTACAGATAAGGTGGTTGGGCCAACATGCGAGGTGAGATCTTGCTTGACAGGGCCACCTGTACGGAACTCATCGCTGGGTGTGATCATCCAGAATCCAACAGCCGGGTTGGAGCATATCCACCCATGAACCCGATTGTCTTTGTCATCACATGAATATTGGTACTTATCATCCACCTACATAACACAACATCAAAAAAGAAAAAAAAACTAGCATATCTAACTACACAAATGCAATCTTTCCTCTTGTGATTGTCAAGTCTTCATAAGCAATGTGCTCCCAAGGTAACGATACAGACATCAAGCAGCACTTCAGGGGCAGCATCTCTTCATTGGAACCCTGCGTGGAAGCAGCAGCGGCATAGGCATGCTTTGCTGCCACAGACACAACAGATGCTGCTCTACGAAGAATTGTACCAATACCAATACTGAATCCTCTCTTAAATTCTGGTGAGGAAGGGCCTGAAACCTGCTTGCTTCGATCTGATATGGTAGTGCCAAGAGGCTCAGTAGATGACAATTCAGCAAACACAATATGTAAGTAACAATCTCACATAATAAAGATTTCAAAAAAAAATTACATAAAGCTTTCATATTATACTTCCCACAACGAATCAGATCATATATATAATATGTTCAACAAAGATTTTAAAATTAGAAACCAATATAGAGATGTTATGGCAGAATCCTAAAAAAACAAAAAATGGGAGCAAGAGTATTTGACCATCTAAATCACTGATAAATGGAAAGAATTATTATTATTTTTTTAATTATGTACTCAAATATCTAAGAATTAATTTTAGAACAAGTGATCACAGAGAGAGAGGTATAAAAAAATAAAACAAAAGATCTGCTATGTTCCATATTACAAGTTTTATACACAAATTCATTCACTCCTGAATAGGCAAGCAGGTTAAGGGATTACTCAGGGTTGGCAGAAAAATCATGCACACATTAATAATATAAATTCTAACATATCTTACCAGCTGAGCTAATAAATGAATAGAGAGAGAAAACAAAAAAATAACAGGTATCTCCTAGCAATTCCTTTGCTAGAAACATCTAATAAAACTGTTCTAGGCAGTATTTCAAGAAACAAAATACCATTGTCGTGGATCTTCAATGAGTATACCATTTTTTCACAACTGTCCTGGGGGAAATGAAATCAAAGAGAAAATGGCCGAAATTGAGGGGGGAGAACACCTCAAAGAATGTTTGGAAGATGGATTTTTTTTTCAGTGTAAACATGGGGGAAATTCACAAAAACTGCTATTTACAGCAAAAGACTTGGAATAATACTCAAGGAAAGTAGGGGAAAATTTTCTGAGTCTTCATCGGTTGAAAATTATTTTCTTTTTCTTTTTTCTTATTCTTTCAGTAATAGAAAACGGAGAAACCTACATTACCATCCTCAACTCAACCGACTCCCAACTCTACATAAAGCATTGTCATTTGCATATGATAATTGTTTAAGCCAAACATTAGCATGCTTCATGATTACAGCATCCATAGAAGAATAAAATTTACATAAGAAGATGTTCACATGGAAAAAAAAACAACAGAACACGTAAAGAAAGTTCAAGGGAGGCACAACTGGGTGAATTCTGCCAGAGAGAAACACAGGTATGCTAGACGAGTTCCTCAATTCTCAACAGTGCTCAAAAGAGAAGCCCAATTCAATCCTTAAATTCCTAAATAAAATTGACTCCTTGCTGATGTCTCATTTGCCTAAAATATGTGTGAAGATGCGTTCTCACATTGTCAGCCCAAGTATTTTTTTACCACGGTATGAGGCAATGGCCACTATTGCACTTAAAATGCTAATGCCTTGATGTCTCACAAAGGTCAGAAGGTCATACCGACTGCAATGAACCAACCAACCTCTAAATTGGTTGCTAACAGGAAAGATGAATCAATATTACACATGGTAAATACTTAACCAAAAATTTCTATTTCTTCAA
Source organism: Camellia japonica (assembly GCA_030407325.1). NCBI lineage: Eukaryota > Viridiplantae > Streptophyta > Magnoliopsida > Ericales > Theaceae > Camellia > Camellia japonica. The sequence goes on along the minus strand of JAPPVO010000010.1, from coordinate 109,891,509 downwards.
ATACTAATCTTACTGCTGGACGGTGCCAGAAGTCACGAAACCATGCAAATTTCTGTTGCACAAGGAAGGCAGATGACCCTGGTACTGATATGATCCACAAAGTATAAAATGAGTAGTAAAAGATAAGATCAAAGTATAAAAATTATCACTTACAATTTTATGAAAACATAAGCCAACCTTTTCCAATATGACGTCAAACCAAACCATAAGCACCTGTTTCTGGAACGGGAAAGGAGGGGAGTTTGGGGTGGATGAGATGGTCCAGCTATATTAAATAAGAATGGTAAGTTTAATAAAAACATTTAAATGAAATTCTGCCAACGGATTCCAAGGGAGTCAAGGTTCGCAAAGTTCCATTACTCATCATGAAATTCGAATCAATTCAATTCATATTCTTCACCAGCAAAAACATTATCACCAATAAAATTAAAGTAAAAAAAACTACAAAATATTAGAGGACTTGCAGAATGAGAAGGGAAAAAAAAAGATTTAATCAGCATTCTTTAATTAGCCAATGACCATCATGCATGCACCTAATTCCAACCCATGAAAGGTAACTGTAACATTTACCTATAGGCCACAAAAGTTATGATCTCATCATGCAAAAACCTTCTTTTCAGTCCAAGTAATCCAAACACCACATAAAAAAAAACTGCTGACAGCTCCTCAAATTGCACAAATAATGCTGTCAGCACTCCCTACCAAGGCCACAAAAGTTATGATCTCATCATATGTCAGCTATTTTTTTATAGGCAAAGTAATGATGTCATCATAATGTTATCTCAGCCATTTTTTTATATGCAAATTCAATAATGTCATCCGAGGGTGAGGGTTGAGAAGAAAGGCACACAATCAATAACAGCCAAAAAAATATAGAATAGCAAAGGATAATGAACAAAAATGGATGGGAACATTGTCCAATAGGGGGCCACAACTAAATATTTGGAGCATTGTCTAGTTGAGAAAAAATATAGAATATGACAATCTAATGGATATTACAATATATTATATTCTAAAAGAAAATATAACACTACGTTTAATTGTAATTAGGCTAAGAATATAATAGCAAACTCTAATTATCATTTAATAGCAAACTCTAATTATCACACCATTTGAAAAAGGAGAAGAGAAAAAAATTATAATCAACATATTAACAAACCTGTGAACTTGACTCTATACCCAGTAGTTTATGCAGATGACCAACATTGCCCCCCTGAAAATGCAAGTTCAAAAATATGACTACCAGATAAAATTATTATTCGAGAACGAAGTGAAATTCCACAATCATAGAAGAAATGCTCACAACCAAAGAAACACAATACAATCTCCAGACATTTTACTTTATTTATAACAAAAATAACTTCCAGTATTACTTGGAACACTCTACAACTCTTATTCAGAGTCTTTAATGGTAGTCTTAAAGTACATCCCACCTAGGCAGTTGAAGATGAAACCTACTCAATTAGATGAGGGCTTCATTCAACAGAATAACCCCTACATAACTTCATTCAACATCACTACATCTCCTTAGAAATATAATCAAAAAGGAACATAGGTGCACATACATGTTGCAAGTTTAAGAGAAATTTGCAGAGTTACCAAAATATATAAAATAGACATTACGTAGAGGGCATAGTTTCTAGTTACCATCGAAGCATTGTAGCATTAGTATCTTTAGAATTTTTTGTCATCAAGACAAAGTCGAAATTCTGTTAAAAGACATCATATAGTCATGTTAGGATATATCGTAAGAAATAATTCCAAAAACCAAAAATCATGTCAGGATATATCACATGAGCACTCTCCAGAAATCAACTATTTTCAGTTATTTTTAACTTATATATTATAAACAAAAACTCTACTAAATAATCTAACACAGAGATTCTCAAAATAAAAAATTTAAAACTATTCAAATAAACTACTTTAAACAGTCCCAATAGCAGGAAGAAGTTCCATTAAAATTGAAGCATCTAATTTTTTTGCAAGGACATGGTCACATGTATGCATTGCTAGGCGTGAAATGTTCTCTAGGCTACAGCTATCCTGTTCTCACTTTCAGATAAGCACGGGACAAATCTTTTTTGTTTTTACTTTTTGATCTTTTTTTTTTTTTTTTTTTTTGGGTGGGGGTGTTTATATTGTAGGGTGTTGCTAATAGTACTTTACTTTTTTTTTAATGAATTCGTATCCTTTTAATTTTTTTTATTATAATTTTATTTCATTATAAAATTTTAATTTTATTCCTTACTTCTCAAACTTTAATCCTAACAATACTCCAACTCCAGCCACCTCCACCTGACTTCATAAACAAATTGAATTTAAAAACTAAGTGAAAAATAACTTCCATTTGAGAATTAAATTTCAATACAACTCATGGTTGGATTAATAATTCAACTCCATCTCCATTTAGAATTATCGGTCTATGATCTAAATTTGTTTCATATATGACTCCACACAATGCTATTTCAATCTACACCACACAATTATTTTCTGGGAAAAAATCTGATAAACTAGATAAATCTAGGTAACTAAGATTTCTTTTATCTTCATATTCCCATGATTGCAGGCTATTTTTTTTAATTGCCAAATCAATTTTGGCCATTGTCAAAAAGAAGAATGTTAGCCTAGTGACTGGTATGACACATGAATTACGGAGAAAAGAAAATCCACCTGGGTGCGCATGGCTAACATTATGCTATGCCTCCTATTGTAAAGTAAAACATATATTATATTTATATTCTCCTAATTAATTCATGGTACCTTACTGTATTTTGCAGACTTTGATCTTATCCATTTTATGTACAAGGGAGAATTTTCATCACAAATTTAATCGCTATGAAGTATGAATGTAAATTTATAATTGTTTTAAATTAAAAAAACAAAAAGAAGATCATCACACTCATCACTAGACGATGTAATAGAATTTCTCTACTATAAATATGTAATGAAGATAATCACAATCTATATTTTGATTCAATATACTAATTAGTTTATATGGAAAGCCTATCGTATTCAAATTAATATTTTTATAATTTAGGATTTAGGATATTGGTCAGATTATATCTTATTTATATCTAATAATCTTTTCATTTTTAGGACCTCCCAATAAGTAAGAATTTGTAAACAGTGTGCAAAGATCTAGGGAAAGGTTTCTTTGTGAGTTGGAGGTGCAGGTGTTGTTGGGTCTTGCGGGGCTCACCACAGTTCCACTCGGATTATCTGACTAATTGTTTTTTGTTCAATTATGTTTATAGATTATTTATTAAAAAAAAAAATTAATCTGATAACAGTAGCCAAAATTCTGTTCTACCATTTATACTCTTCAAAAGCTCTCCAGTACAATCCAAACCCAAAATGACATTGCCTATGGAGCAATTGTAAACATAATCATAACTAGTTACTCTAGTTCAACAATTCTCACAATTCAAATCAAATCAATCATACACATGTATACAAGTGATAAAAAGAGCGAACCTTGAGGTGAAGAACACCGCCGCCTAAACCCCGATCACCGCCGGTGAACTCAAGCCGAGCTTCGTTATCGAAAAAGAAAGCCCCTTTCCACTCAATCGACCCATTGGTAGGGGAGACCGATCCGACCAACGACGGCAACAAGTCAACGGCGCTGTGGAGATTGTTGAGCACAGGCCACGAAATCTGCCGAGGAAGAGCTAGAAGGACATCGTTGACACTGAAGGGTACCTTCAGAGATTCCCCAAAATTCAAACCAAACACTAAACCTAACCCCATAAAGTAAATTAACCCCAGCAACCACATGCTATGAGCAAACACCATCGTCGTCAATATGTATGTACAGAATTGTGGTGATTGTGTATAGCCCTAGATTTGGGGTTTGAGGGAGGGAGGGAGGGCGTATTATGGGCGGAGAAGGAGGAGAGTTTGATCCATGGTTTGGGTTTGGACTGGTTCAAGTGACTGCTAGGGCTCGTTTGCCCTTTCGGCAGCTCCTCCGCCGCCGATCGAGAGAGATAGGGGGGGTAAGAAATTAGGGATTTTTGGGTTTGAAATTGGGGGGTTTTTTTGGTTTTGGGGGGGGGGGGGGGGGGGGGGGGGTTGGTTTTGAGCGGGAATGGGAAAAAAAAAGTGGGGGAAGGGAGCGGGAATGGGAATGAAAAATAAAAAGGGCGGGAATAAAAGATAAATTTTTTTTATCAGAAATGAAATTTAAATAATAAAATAATATCGTTTAATTTTTTTTTATGATGGGGTTGTCATCAAAAAAAATTATTTTTTGTTAAAATATATATTTTTTGTAGTTAATGAATTTTTTTAAAAAAATCTTTTTTTTTAGTTACTAAGATTGAAAATTTATTTGTTTCATTTTTATTTTAATGAAAAAAATATTATTATTTTTTATTTGGTAGAAGTAGGGGTAATATTTTAATAAAAAAAAATTTCACTAAAATTAAAGTTAATTTTCTGTGGTCAATGAAAAATATTTTGCTACGGCCTATTTTTTTTTGTTATTAAAAATCATAAACTAATTTTTTGTGGTAGAGGAGAGGGAGTAGTAGTAGTGGTGAAGGTGGTGGATAAGAGATGGTGGTGGTGGTGGTGGCGGCGAAGGAGATTAGTGGTGAAGTTGTGGTAGTGGTAGAGTAGATGAAGTGGCAAGGGTGAAGGAGAAGTAATGGTAGTAGTAGTGGCAATAATGGTGAAGGTGGTGGATAAGAGATGATGGTGGTGGTGGTGGTGGTAGCGAAGGAGATTGGTGGTGAAGTTGTGGTAGTGGTAGAGTAGATGAAGTGGCAAGGGTGAATGAGAGGTAATGGTAGTAGTAGTGGCAGTAATGGTAGTGGTGGCAATGGTAGTAGTAATGGTAGTCGTAGAGGTGAAGTGGCGACAGTGGTAATAATGGTGGTAGTGGAATGGCGTTTTGCAGTAATGGTGAAGGTAGTGAAGGAGATGGGTGGTGAGAGAAAGAGAGATGAGTGAGAGACATATAGAGGAGAGAGAAAGAGAGACAAAGACAGAGTGATGAGCGAGAGAGAGACAAAGTGGTCGCTAAAAGTGCATTTTCTTGTAGTGGATAGATAAATCGAGAGGGAGTTCAGTAAATAGAGAAGACGAAAGAGAGAGAGAGTGAGCAACGCGAACACAGAGAGAGAGAGAAAGAGAGAGAGAGGGACAAAAAGATAAAGAGATAGAGAGTGAGAGACAGAAAAAGAGACAGAGAGAGAAGAGAGATGAACGAGAGAGACAGAGAGAGAAAGAAGAGAGATGAGCAAGAGAGACAGAGAGAGATGAGAAATGAGAGAGATAGAGAGAAGAGAGATGAGCGAAGAGATAGAAAGAGAAAAGAGACGAGAGAAGAGATAAATGAGTGAGAGACACAGAGAGAATAAGAGAGACAGATAGACAGAAAGAAAAGAGTGATGAGTGAGAGAGAGAAAGAGGAGAGAGAGGAAGATGAAAAAGTGGGTGAAAAGATATAGACAAAGAGAGAGAGAGAAAAGAAAAATAGCGAAAATAGATAAACGAGAAAGAGATGAGCGAGAGAGACAGAGAGAGATAAGAGATGAGAGAGATAGACAGAAGAGAGATGAACGAGAGACATAGAGAGAAAGAGAGAGATAGACAGACAGACAGACAGATAGATAGAAAAGAGTGATGAGTGAGAGAGAGAGAAAAATAAGAGAGACAGAGACACAGAGAGAAAGAGAGAGACAGATAGACAGAGAAGAGTGATGAGTGAGAGAGAGAGAAGAGAGACAGAGACAGAGAGATAGGAAGATGAAAAAATGGGTGAAAAAGTTCCATGTCTAAAGCTTCATTTTCTAGTAGTGAGTCGTCTCTATCATTCATGGGTAGAATAGAGGCGCGGATTTAGGAATTGTATATTTTATATAAAAATCAAATTGAAATATTTTATACAATCACACCTATTTAGGGAGTATGATTATATATATATATATATATATAATTACACTTATTTAAAAAGTGTGATTAAAAAGTAGTAATGTATATATAATCACACTTTAATTAAAATGTGTGATTAAAAATATATATATAATCACACTTATTTAAAAAGTGTGATTAAAAAGTAGTGGTGTATATATAATCACACTTTAATTAGAAGGTGTGATTAAAAAATATATAAATAATCACACTTTAATTAGAATGTGTGGTTAAAAATATATATATATAATCACACCTATTTAAAAAGTGTGATTAAAAAGTAGTAGTGTATATATAATCACACTTTAATTAGAAGGTGTGATTAAAAAATATATAAATAATCACACTTTAATTAGAATGTGTGATTAAAAAATATATATATAATCACACTTGTTTAAAAAGTGTGATTAAAAAGTAGTAGTGTATATATATAATCACACTTTAATTAGAAGGTGTGATTAAAAATATATATATATAATCACACTTAATTAGAATGTGTGATTAAAAAATATATATATATAATCACACTTGTTTAAAAAGTGTGATTAAAAAGTAGTAGTATATATATAATCACACTTTAATTAGAAGGTGTGATTAAAAAAATATATATATAATCACACTTAATTGAAAAGTGACATAAAAAATAAATACTATCACACTCAATCAAATTAAGTGTGATTAAAATATGAATCTAATTTTTTTTATCACACTTCCAATAAAAGTGAGATCTTTTTTTTTGTCAAAGTGTGATCTTTAACTATTTTTCTAGTAGTGGATTTTTTTTTAAAACTATTGATGAAGAGACAATTAGCCGATTGGTTTGTTTGGGATTTCACAGAACCAAACTATTGATTGATTATATTTCAAATATTCTTTTCATCACCGTGCTAGAATTTTATTTTTTCTAAATATTTGGCCTCTAATATTTTTTTTGGATTATTCCTTATTGATGGAAAGACAATCGGCCTATTGGTTTAATGTTTAAATTTTATTTTTAACTTTTTAAAAAAAATTAAAATTAATTTATTTGAAATAAACCTCAAAAGACAAGAAATATATGAAAATAATGAATACTTTTTAATTTTTTTTTTATCAAACTAATTTTTAATTTTTAAAAACTCAACTAACAGTTTGTGGATGACAACATGGCAAGTGAGTAAGAACAAATCAATATTGGTGACGGTTTGATTTCACGGCCCGTTTGTTTTGCTCTCTCCGGGGCGAATTGCTAGTGGTGAATAGTAAATTTGGATGAGGGTAGCAGTTGTATTAATAACATAACAACAATTGTTGTGTCTTAATTTGAGGCTTATTATGAGTTTATTTTTATGATTCAAATTGTCATTTTGTAGGGTTCGTTGTGTACTTTAAGCATGTCAGAAATTATTTTAATTGAATATTGGTAACCATATGATCGAATTACATTTATCATAAAAAAAAAAAAAAACAAAGTTTTTCTTTTGAGAAATATTATAAAAATATGCAATCCGATCACGTAGCTATCAATATCCGATCAATATAATTTTTGATATGCACAAAATACTCGATAAACCCTATAAAATGAACAGTTCAGATTATAAAAATAAGCCCATAATAAGCCTCAAATTGAGGCACATCAGCAACCCCATACTTGTAAATTTGTATCGTATTTGTTTTGTTTATGGTTGTCCAGATTTGTAATCTATTCAGATTATAAAAGGCCTCACATAGCGGATTGATAGTGTAACAACCCCGGTTCGTAATTAACTACTAATCCGTAATTAAGGATGTTAATTAAGTGGTTAAAAAAGTTATGTATAATCTAAATACAATGAAAATGAAATATTATGTATCAATCTTATAAATAGTATATTAAATGGTTGGTGTTGTTTTTGTGCAAAGTGTGCATTAGACGATGATGAACCACTAGTGTGGACTTGAAGTCAAGGTCCGTGAGACTTTCCCAAACAGAGTCTGGAATCAACTGAGACAAATAATTTTGACTCCCAGTGAATGATGAATTCTTTCACATAATATATATAACTTTTGCTCTCTTTTCTATTTTCTATTTTCTTTACTTTGTTGCTCTTTAGTATGACACAAATGAGAGGAGATGAAGAGATAGAAGTAGAAATTAAGGTTGCGATAGAGTTGTATTTTGAGTTTGTGAATTTTGGAATTATGATTTGAGTGTAGAAAATTTGTTTGGTGAAAGAGTTTTGAATTGAGTGGGAAATTTTTGATGTGACATATGATATTTGATACAAAAGCTTACAACTCATAACCAAACACACAACTCAAAATTCTATTCAAAACTCACAAAAAAATTTTAAAAAATTCCAAAATTTTTTTATTTAAAATATAAAAAATAACATGTGGCATTTGTAATTAAAAAAAATGCACTGTTCTGATCAACAGGTCGGACGTCCGGGAGGACGACCGGTTAGCCAAAATTTTCCCGCCTTTGACAGAGTTATCAAAAGTGAGTGTGGAATTATTTTTGAAAACCATAAACAAATACCACACTCAAATGTAATGGTAGAATTAAGTTTAGAGAGCTATACCAAACAGAGCCTAAGCGTGTTTTTTTTTTTTTTTTTTTTCAGTGGTTAAAGAGATGAAGAGACTTGAATTTTAGGAATTTTCTTAAATTGAATTGTATAGCATTGAATGGATAAAAAATAAGTTCAAAAATTGATCTGATATCTCTTTCATGGACCAATTCTTACTATTTGATTATGCTTGGATGACAAGAATTATAGAGAAGGAATATGTGAATCTCATTACAATAAACTTAAAAAGTATGTCCTAGGAAATGGTGCTATTTTTTATTTTTTATTTTTTTAATTATATTATTTAAGAAAGTGGGATGTTTTTAGATTTTATTTTTTGTTAAAAAATTCTAACTAAATTTTTCATTTTATCTTCTTTTTTTTAGAATATAAATAAATATTAAAAAAAATATACGAATTAGTTGACCCAATTGATTGATACGCAAAGTTTAATTCCATTTGATTTGGTTTGGTTATAAATAAATATTAAAATGAAAAATTTACTTATAAATTTCATCTTGAGTAATGGTGATTTATTTAAACCCTAAAGATTTTTTTATAGATCAATTAGTCCCATTGATTTTGGAAAGGTAGATTTAATATATTATTTAAAAATTAGATTTACGGTTATACCCTTATTTCTATTATGTTTCTTCTCTTTCTTTTTTTTTCTTTTGTGCTAGAAAGGTAAGGTACATAATATATGAGAATCAAATTTGGGATGAATTTTTATATGTGAATTTTTTTATTTGGAAAATTTGAAAAGAGTACAAAAATAACTTGAAATATGAAATTCTTTAAACATTCCAAAACAATGTGCGATTCTTCAAATATTTCAAAAGGAGTATAAAAACTCCTTAGTAAGTTTTGGACAAATGTATAATTTCAAATTGGAACACTCTAATGAAACACTCAAACGTAACACTCCAAAAAAAATTATTAGTGTACTTTTCTCAAACGTAACACTCCAATATAATACTACAAAAAACTCCTTATGTTCAGTTGGGGGATTTGGAAAGGGATTTGAAAATGAAAAGGGAAAAGTTATGTGAAATGTGAATAAAATATACCTTCATTTTAGTTTCACACACCTTTTTCCATTTTCCTTTCAAAATCCTTTCCCAAATCTCCTAACCAAACACAATGTTAGTGTAACACTCCAATGTAATACATAAATAAATTTCTTAGTGTACTTTTCTCAAATATAACATTCCAAAAAAATGATATGGGATTCTTTAAACCATTCCAAAAGGAGTACAAAAATTCTGTAGTAACCTTTTGGCAAATGTATAATTTTAAACTGTGAGTGTTACAATAGAAAAAAGTATATTAAGAGTTTTTTAGTGTTTTTTTTGTGAGATTACATTGATTGAAGTGTTATATTTCGGTGCATTACATTGGAGTGTTACGTTTGAGAAAAATACAGGGTTTTTTTGGAGTGTTATGTTATTACGTTTGAGAAAAGTACACAAAGAAATTTTTTAGTGTATTACATTGAATTGTTACGTTATTGAAGTGTTATATTAGAGGGTTACATTATTGTGTGTAATGTGAGATTTGCTCCAAAATGAGGAAAAATTCAAAATCTCTATAGTACAGATTGCCTAAATATGTAATTTTATATTTAGAGAAACTCACTTTTATCCCTAAAAAATTAAACCCAAACATGTAAGTGACTACTCTTTTACGTAATTTCCATTTTAATGAGATATTGGGTTCATAAGAAAAAATGAAAGATTAAATTTACAAGATCATATTTTAAGATTTATTAATACTTCATCCTATTAAAATCTACACCCAAAATCTTCAAGTTATCCAAGGTAAAATTACTTTGGTAATTGGCTACTTGAATTTTTCTATTTAATATCTGAATGCACACTTAACTATTAAATTATATAAAACTTTTAAAATATATTTGAAACATAATCAATGATGGAAAGAATAAAATGGCTTGTTTGGTTCCGTATTGGATTTTTTTTAAAAACTATTGATGGAAAGACAATCAGTCGATTGGTTTGTTTGGGATTCCACGGAACCAAACTATTGATTGATTATGTTTCAAATATTCTTTCAATCACCGTGGAATCCACCCCGAGTAGAATTTTTCCTAAATATTTGGCCTCAAATATTTTTGTTGCATTATTCCTTATTGATGGAAAGACAATTAGCCTTTTGGTTAAATGTTTAAATTTTATTTTTAACCTTTTTAAAAAAATTAAAACTAATTTATTTAAAATAAACCTAAAAAAAAAACAAATATATGAAAATAATGAATACTTTTTTTAAATATTTTTTTATCAAACTAATTTTTAATTTTTAAAAACTCAACTAACAGTTTGTGGATGACAACATGGCAAGTGAGTAGAAACAAATCAATATTGACGACGGTTTGATTTCACGGCCCGTTTGTTTTGCTCTCTCTGGCGCGAATTGCTAGTGGTGAATAGTAAATTTGAATGAGGGGTTGCTGTTGTATTAATGACATAACAACAATTGTTGTGTCTTAATTTGAGGCTTATTATGAGTTTATTTTTATGATTCAAACCGTCATTTTGTAAAGTTCGTTGTACTTTAAGCATGTCAAAAATTTTGAAATCGAATATCGATAACCATATGATCGAATTACATTTATCATAAAGAAAATAAACAAAGTTATTCTTTTGAGAAATATTATAAAAAAATATGCAATCCGATCACGTAGCTATTAATATCCGATCAATATAATTTTTGATATGCATGAAGTACTCGATGAACCTTACAAAATAAATAATTCAGATTATAAAAATAAGCCCATAATAAGCCTCAAATTGAGGCACATCAGCAACCCCATACCTGTAAATTTGTTTCGTATTTGTTTTGTTTATGGTGGTCAAGATTTGTAATCCATTCAGATTATAAAAGGCCTCACATAGCGGATTGATAGTTTGGGCGATGAGATGATATTAGAAAATAATCTGTCCGGCTTAGGGTGTTACTGGACGACCGGCTAATCGTCCGGCCAAGTGCAATTTTTTAATGTTTTTTACTACATTTTGGGCAGTACATTTTGAACATTAATATTTAATTTTTTATTAAGTAAAAACCATGATTTTTATTTATTTTATTATTTTATATAAAAATAATTTAATAATCTTTGCACTAACAACTATTATCAAAACAAATATAATTTTACTTAATTTCCTCACTATCAATTCATTTCATTCTTTCTGAAAACAAACAGGCCCTATAACTTTAGAATTGATTATTAAATAATAATTTATAAGGGCACAAATTTAAAAAGTGCAAGATCATAATAAAATAAAATAAAATAAAAATTTAAATATAAGTAGTATTTTAATATTTAAAAAAAGGGTAAATTACAAATACACTCCCTGAGATTTGCTTAAAATACGAATTGCCCCATGTAGTTTGAAAAATTACAAATACCTCTCTGTCAGAATTTTTTATTTAATAGAATTAATTGAAAAAGTGAAATTTCTAACTGTTCACTAGTATTTGAATTATTAATTGAAATAAAATTTTAACATTATTAAAAACTGTTAATTAACTTTATGATTTATTAATAAAATGACTTATTTATTATGAAATTAAAAACTTTAAGGGTATAATATAATTTCTAAAACCACATAAAATAATTTGTAATTTAAATAAATCTCAAGAGTGTGTTTGTGATTTACTCTTAAAAAAATTAAACTATGACCTGTCCACTTTCACTTTTTTTAATCCTTTTTTTTCCTTGTTTTAATTTGAACTCAAAAATTCAAACCTCCCCGTATTACGCACTTAACATATAATCCATCGTAAATTCCGAAGTGTCCTCCTCTAATTACTCTCTCTCTCTCTCTCTCTCTCTCTCTCTCTCTCATCGCTGTTTTCAAGATAAAACACTTTTGAAATCACTCAAAGCAAAAATAGTTTTCCCCCATCGCTATTTTCAAGATAAAACACTTCTGAGATCACTCAAAGCAAAAATAGTTTTCTCCTTTGACAAAATCTACAATTGGTGCTTTAGGGAAATGGCTGAAATCACTGGTTGGTCTGTAGAAGACCCAATCAAACCACCAAGTAATCCATACTCTCAATCATCATTGACCCATTCGCTTGATTTTCTTGTTTTCTTTGTTTTTAGAAAGGGTTTTCAACTTCTTCTTCTTTTTTTTTTTTTGTAGGAAAATGTGGGTAGTAGTGGTAAGGGTCGAAAGTGGAGGCTATGGAGGAGTGACAAAGGAGGCCACGTGGCTGCGTCTAGTTCGTCTTCGTTTGGGGTAGATGATGTGTTCAGTGCTGTTGTGGCGACTGTGGTTAGAGGTATGACCAAAGAGTTCATGGTGGTCAGGCAAGAGTGGGCTACGATCAGAATCCAGACCATGTTTCGGGCTTCTTTGGTAACTCTATTTTTTTTTTATTTTTTTTTTCTCTCTTTATCACTCTGTTTACTCAATTTTTTCATAGCTATACATGTCTTAGCTATATGTATTTGATGGGTTTGTTTGGGATTGAGTTTTTAATTGCTGATGAATGAAATCGAATTCAATCATTTGACATAACCCCCTTCTATTCCCCCCGCCCCCACCCCCCCTCCCCCTCATATGCTCTTTGTTTTGGTTGGAAACATTTTCTAGAGAAAATTTAGATGGCGATGGCAGTGGTGATGGTGATAGTAGTGGTTACGGTGGTGATGGGTAGTGGTGGGGGTGGTGTGATTGCATTAGTAAGATCTTAATCTGCCTAAATAATCTTGTTTTTCCTAGATTTGATTTTCCGTCCAACCAAACACTAGAAGATTCCAATTTCTTGGGAGGGAAAATTGTGAATCAGTAATGTTTTTAATCGTTTTTTTACAAATTTATGAAAAAATTTAGAACTTTAATTATTAAAGTAGGTATTATTTACCACTGATTTGAATTTTTCTTTTTTGGAAACTTGATTTGCAAAAAAAAAGTTTCCAAAAAAAAAGTAGGAAAGAAAGAAAAGAAACCCGACTTGTATTTTGCATCTTTCCATTTTACTCTTCTTTCAAAAAATGGAAATATGGTTTTGAAAGCATAACCAAATATGCTAGAGTATTTACAAACAAGAAAGGGTAGTGGGATTTGCAGTGTTAAAGATTAATTATTCACTGTTGGTTTGTTAATATATATCATTTAATAACCACCACAAAACAACCAGTATTAACTTGCATATTTTATTTGTGTTTGTTTAATTCTGATATTTTATGAATCACGATTATCTTCCATTTTTTGAGTTTTTCTTTTCTTTGTGAAATCTATTTTTTGCTGATTCATGTTTATACAATGAATTGATGATTGAAGGCAAGACAGGCTTTGAGGGCATTGAAAGCAATAGTGAGGGTACAAGCGATTTTCCGAGGCAGGCAGGTCAGGAAGCAAGCTACTGTAACACTAACGCGAATGCAAGCTCTTGTTCGAGCTCAGGCTCGAGCAATTTAAGGATTTAAGCCACTCTTAAACCACTATTAAAAGATTATTGCATAAAAAATTATTGTAGAGAATCATAGGGGTTGTCACTAGAGATAACAGATTGTATTTTCGAAAATTTAAATATGAGTTTAAAAGGTACTTATGGGATTCGCAATTGTTTTTTGGTACAGTATTTTTTTTTTTTTAACTTTTTAATTTTTTTACAATAAAATTTTTGCTAAAAAGAGTTAATGTGTCTCAGATAATTTGATTTTTAATTTTTTTTTTTTTTATAACTTTTAATATCCTTCTCAGCTAGAAGAATATGTGAAAAATAAAAACTTTAGTACAAATTTAAAAAAATTGCATTAAATACTATTATACATATAACATGGTGTGTAACCATACTCACCATGATATATGAGTTAGATAAATAGAGAGAATGAATTGTGTATTGATTGATATATTATTGATTGTACAATGATTCTATATATAGGAGATGGGTGGAGAGTAGGTGGTAGTAGGTGGAGTGGTAGGTGGAGTAGGTAGAGTGGGGGTAGTAGGTGAGTTTACATTAACAGCCCCCCTCAAACTCAAGAAGGATAGGTACTAACCAACTTGAGTTTGGAGAGAGTAACAAAACAGGAAAATAATCTGACAAATAAAATAAAAATGAATAGGAGACACTGTATGGTCGTGTCAGACCGTTGTAGAAGACAGTTTACGGGGTCATGTCGGACCGTTGTAGAAGACAGTTTACGAGGTCATGTTGGACCGTTGTAGAAGACAGTTTACGGGGTCATGTCGGACCGTTGTAGCAGACAATGTTGTGACAGTTTACGGGGTCATGCCGGACCGATGTAGAAGCTAACCGGAATCAATGTCGGGACAGTTTATGGGGTCATGTCGGACCGAATGTAGAAGACACTGTGTGGTCATGTCAGACCGTTGTTGTAAAAGCTGACCGGAATCAAGGTCGGGACAGTTTACGGGGTCATGCCGGACCGATGTAAAAGAATGTGGTGGTGCATCAAGGTGGCGACTTAGGAAGTGCGCCATGGGGTGGCTTGGGTGGTTCACATGGTGTGTAACCATACTCACCATGATATATGTATAATACCCCCCCTCAAACTCAAATACGTGTGAAGAGAGAAACCTATTTGAGGTTGAAACAAATGGATTGATAAAGGGGAGCGGAACGACGCAACATAGGTTTTGTTTTGTTTTTTTTTTTTTGTGGTGGAAAAAAAATAATAATAAAAAAAAAAAAAAAAAAAAAAGAAAGAAAGATAATGGTGCAGTGAGGTATGGGTACAAAAATATGGACGTAGTGGGGAGTGGGGAACATGAGTGGGAGGAAAGAAAAGGAAAAAGGAAAAATGGTGGACTGCACTACGCATATGTTCCAATCACTGCAAAAAGCACTGGAGTAAAGTGGGGGATGATGGGTTGGAAAGTGTTATGTGGTGGATGGGGAAAAAGTAAAGTGAGAGAGTGTGTGGAGGATATTTAAAAAATGGTGAGAAAATAATAAAATAAAATGATGATGGGTTTGTAAAGGAGACAGAATGATGAGAAGGATTTGGGAGAGTGGCTGCTGGAGCCGGCCACAGGAGTTGGAGATGTAGGCTTCGAAGGCGTCGTTGCAGGAGGTGAGGAAGGAGTCACTGTAAACGCCCAAGTTTTTGGTCGGAGAAGAAGCCGGAGACTGAGCTCCGACGCCTTTCGTAGCCATGGTGTGCTGTGTATACAAAATGGAATTCTGATCAGGTTCTAAGCCGTCACCTTTGGCCCTTGCAAAAGCTATCAAGAACCCTGTGGAGTTGGACAGGTTAGAGAGAGTGGAGTGAGTGACTTGTACATTTTGGCCGATCTCGATGGATCGATGCTTGATCTACGAGAAGGCGAGGCCGTGGCGGAGGTGGTGGTGGGTCGCCGTTGCCGGCGGTGAACAACCAGGATAAGGTGATGTCGGAGGTGTACTTGGGTCGGCAGATCTGCCACGGGGTGGCGTGTGAGGGTTCGGACCTATTGGGTTCGAGTCGGTTCACAGTCGGCTCGCATGTTTGTTGCTGATGGTGGTGACCACGGCTGTCTTGAAGAGAAGTGTGCGAACTGGAACACGTACTGCTGGTTCTGGTTCGTGTAGCTAATTTCCGAGCACTGTGCACAGGGGAGAAAGGTGTTGGAAAGAGTGGGAAACCTCTTCACTACATGGGGAGCAAATTCCATATAATTATTCCATTCCCAGCTTTATGCTCCAGGAAGGTGATTTTACACTACGACGTGCTGGGTACCGTGCTCCAGAAGTGATTGAAACATGAAAGCACACTCATAAATCGGATGTGTACAGCTTTGGTGTCTTGGTTCTTGAGATGTTGGCAGGAAAACAGCCGCTCCAATCACCTGGGCGTGATGACATGGTGGATCTCCCGAGGTGGGTGCAATCGGTTTTGAGGGAGGAATGAACTGCTGAGGTTTGTTTGTTTGTTTGTTTGTTTTTTTTTTTTTTTTTTTTTTTAATGTTGAGTTGATGAGGATTCAACAACATCGAAGAGATGGTGCAGATGCTGCAAATCGCCATGGCATGCGTAGTAAGGGTGCCGGATATGCGACCAAGCATGGATGAAGTTGTCAGAATGATTGAAGAGATCCGGCAATCTGACTAGTAGCAGAGTTGTGGTGGTTGAACTCAACATAGATGCAGAGGATAAGTGGGATCCAACTGTTGTGATGGGATCTGGTGCTGCGGTGGTGAAGTGTTGTTAAAGAAGCTTGTCATGAAAGAAGAAATTAGGAAATTTTGGGTTTGTCCGGCGGGCGGCCAAGGTGAGGCTGCCGCCCGCCGGTGAAGCGGAATTACTAAGTTTTTAACTTAGCTCTGATACCAAGTTAGATAAATAGAGAGAATGAATTGTGTATTGATTGATATATTATTGATTGTACAATGATTCTATATATAAGAGATGGGTGGAGAGTTGGTGGTAGTAGGTGGAGTGGTAGGTGGAGTAGGTGGAGTAGGTAGAGTGGGGGTAGTAGGTGAGTTTACATTAACAAATACAAACAAAAATAAAAAGAAAATGACTTTTTTAACAATTGTCAGATATAAAGGAATTTTGTTAATTTGTTTCTTCTCAATTGTCAGCTAAATAAGTAAAAAACAAACAATTTGATAAATATTTAAACAGTAACCAAACGTTGTCCGAATAAGTCAGGTATTGCGATATGTATTTAATTAATTGGTGTTGCAGAAAGAGAGGGAAGCATATGAAGTGATGGTAGAAAGTGGGAAGCTAGTTTACAGACAAAGTGGGGAAGTTATGGACACCATTGAGGGTTCAAAGTGGATATTTGTACTCAGCACCTCCAAAAACTTGTATGTTGGTCAGAAGAAAGGCTTATTCCAACACGTTAGTTTTCTAGCAGGAGGTGCCACAACTGCAATCTGGGAGATTGGTTGCCCATAATAGCCTTCTTCAGGTATTTGAATGTTAGGGGCATATATGTCAAAAAAAATTTAATGAATGTCACGTTATGTGAGTCATAGAAATCAAGAGTAAAGATGTGTTTAGGTCAAGTTTGGCATAACCTAAATAATACAAAAAGTCAAAAAGTCACTATCCTATTTAAGTCATATCATCTTATTTAAATCACATCACTTCTCTAACACATCACATCAAACTCAACCCAAACCCAACCATATAAGCAATAAGTCAAAAAGTGTACTTTTTAAAACATCTCAAACCAACCCTTAAAATTATTATTCCTAAACCACACAAATGTGCAACCAAGCAATGACGTACATACCATTCATTTGTATTGGAGGTGACAATTTTAATTTGAAAGTGTAAGCTTGTTCAATTTTACTCTATTAAGGCCTCGTTTGGTAACATTATTTTAGTCTAAAAGTTAAAAAGATATTTAAAAAATCAAAAAACCAACAGCATATATCAAAAAGTCATATATTCTCTTTTCTGTTTACTTTTTGCACATATTTTCGTAAAAAATCAAAAAGTCATCCCAAACATATTAGTTTTTTTTTACATCATATTTTAGCCAAAAAATCAAAAAATTACTAAAAAAGTATGTTCCCAAATGAGGCCTAAGCTTCGTTTGGCATTTGACTTTTGGCTAAAAAAGCACAAAAAGACAAAATTTGTTACATAAGTCAATAAAATAAAATATCACATTCAAACCATAATCATTATACTTTTTCTCTCACAAAAGTCAAAAAAGCCAAACCAAGCGAGGCTAAAAAAATCCCAATACAAAAAAGCCAATACCAAACGAAGACTAAAACAAGTTTAAACCAGTTCAAACCCATAACAGTGGTGCTACATGCATTTACTAACACTAATTATGACATTATTATTGACCTCACTCATTATTTAAATTACAAATACTAAAAATCTCTTAAATTATGTCATATCATTAATTGACACACTAATTAGTACACTAATCGGTATATAGTATTATTCAATCCATAATTGTGATCAATAAATGTTTCCAGGTTGATTTGACAAAGGCCATTAACTTGTTGACAAGTAACCCTTCCATTTGGGGGGATTTGAAATCCAAAAGTTAAGAGACCTTTAGGTGTGGTTTGGGTTGTGGATTAGGTTGCTTTTTTTTATTAAATTAGTCCAAAAAAAAATGAAATAAATTACAAAATTAATAAAATAAAATGTTACATTTAAATTATAATTATTTCATTTTTTTCCTTATAAAAGTTGAAAAGCTAAAAAATCCAACCCAAACGAATTTTTTTACCAAAACTAAAATAACCAAAAACATTAGAAAGCCAAAAAATCAACCTAACTTCTCAAACGAAGCCTCACAACCAATGCTTTATTTGTTGATTTTTTTTTTTTCTCTCTCTAATTCTTCAGGCTATATGGCCATACAGTGGTCATTATTGCCCAACAAAACTATTATGAGAGTAGAAAGAAAAGAGAAAAGAGAACTCTTATATTCAATATATGAATGAATAGGTACACACTCATTTATATAGGAGAGAAGATAAGTATATACAGAAAATATACTATAACAGATATATACAAATAATATCCTAATATATCTTAGTATACTATATTACCGAGAACAAAATTTTATGGAGTTTATTAGTTGAGTTATGTTCGGGATCCTAAATAAATTATCAAATTTTTTATCAAATCTCTCACATGAGTGTGGGATTCACACACATGTAATTTGTGAGGTTCCCACATCCATGTGAAAAATTTGATAAAAAAAATTGATAATTTATTTAGGGTCCATAGCATTTTCCTTATTAGTTTCCTCGAAGAGCGCAATGTAGACTTGAGCAATGTCAAGGTATTTTTTGAACCCTCTTGGTTCTGTGCACTGGAAAATGTTTTTGAAATTAAAATTTTATTAATACTATCACCTTCATCTCCACTACTATTGTCATCATTATCATTACTGTGGGGACATAATTTTTGAATGACAACATGTGGCCGAGGTGACACCGAAGTGTCAGCCGAGGTGTCACGTGTCCTGGTCATGATGCCGAGATGATCTCGGCTAGGCCGAGGTTATCTGCGAGAATATCGGAATCCGAGATAAGCGGATAAGGGACAAGAGTCCTCAAATGGGAGAAGACTTCAGTTTGGGTAAAGATGAGACTCTTAGAGAGTTTATCCTAATCCTACTGGGAGTCCAAGATTAGCAGTAATCCTAAGTCCATTAGAGCTAGGCTCCTATTGGGACTAGGATTGTGTTGGCTATAAAAGGGAGGCACCTCCATGGGTCTAAGGTATGCTTTTGATATTCTGTCTAGTGAGTTAAGCACTATTGGTTATCTTTGAGAGATATGGAGTACTGACTTGATCGTCGGAGTACCCCCGGGTGGACGAACCACCGCCGGAGACTCTTCTTTCTGTTGCAGGTCAGACAGGTGCCATCTATTCTGCCAGTGTTCTCCAGCTGAATATTGAGTTGGCAGTGTGGTCAAAAAATCACTCATACAATTTGGCGCCGTCTGTGGGAAAGAAAGGAGAATAGATGGCCATCACCGTACAAGATCAACGTGTTGAAAATGACGAGTTTAGCGAAGATGGAGAGTCTGTCGACATAAACGGAATGAAGACCCTTTCAAAAGGGACGCGAAGACAGGGGGCATGAGCTCTCCCAAGGAGATGACATTCAAGTATAGAAGAGCTCAACCTGAGTGAGCAGATCCCAGATTCCAGAAGACAAGATCTCCGCCTGGATGAGCAGGTCCGAGAAGAGAAGAGCTCAACCTGAGTGAACAGATCCAAGATTCCAGAAGACAAGATCTCGGCACTTAAGTCCAAGAAGAAAAACGGCTCGCCGATGCGAGGCCGAGGCTTGCCATGTCGGCAGAATCAAACTCAGGTTGAAACCAATTAAGATCAACAGAGAAATTAAGGCTAACAACCTCGGCTTGAAACTAACTTCGGCGAACAAGATCACATGCACAAGCTTAATGTGAAAATAAGTCCACATTAGGGGGCAGAGAGTTATAAATGATGTTTAATACTTGTTGAAATTTGTAGCAATTTACAAGTTGAAGTTAAACCGAGATGATGTTTAACACTTGTTGAAATTTGTAGTAATTTACAAGTTGAAGTTAAACCGAGATTATTGTTTAAACTTGTTGAAATTTGTAGCAATTTACAAGTTGAAGTTAAACCGAGATCATTGTTTAACACTTGTTGAAATTTGTAGCAATTTACAAGTTGAAGTTAAACCGAGATCATTGTTTAACACTTGTTGAAATTTGTAGCAATTTACAAGTTGAAGTTAAACCGATGTTATGTTTAACACTTGTTGGAATTTGTAGCAATTTACAAGTTGAAGTTAAACCGAGATTATGTATGATAGCTCATACGCGTGAACGGGTTCTTGGAATTCTTGTTCTTTAAAGAGACATGTCGGCCTTAACGATGATCTCGACTGCGATACTTTAAGCCGACATACTGGAAAGTACCGATATAGGTTCCATCACCTCAGGATGCCGAGGTAATAGAACCTAGGGGGCAGTTGTGGGGACATAATTTTTGAATGACAACACGTGGCCGAGGTGACACCGAAGTGTCAGCCGAGGTGTCATGTGTCCTGGTCATGATGCCGAGATGATCTCGGCTAGGCCGAGGTTATCTGCGAGAATATCGGAATCCGAGATAAGCGGATAAGGGACAAGAGTCCTCAAATGGGAGAAGACTTCAGTTTGGGTAAAGATGAGACTCTTAGAGAGTTTATCCTAATCCTACTGGGAGTCCAAGATTAGCAGTAATCCTAAGTCCATTAGAGCTAGGCTCCTATTGGACTAGGATTGTGTTGGCTATAAAAGGGAGGCACCCCCATGGGTCTAAGGTATGCTTTTGATATTCTGTCTAGTGAGTTAAGCACTATTGGTTATCTTTGAGAGATATGGAGTACTGACTTGATCGTCGGGGTACCCCCGGCTGGACGAGCCACCGCCGAAGACTCTTCTTTCTGTTGCAGGTCAGACAGGTGCCATCTATTCTGCCGGTGTTCTCTAGCTGAATACTAAGTTGGCAATGTGGTCAGAAAATCACTCACACAATTACTATCACCATCATTGTTGTCGCCACTATCACCATCACCGTTATCGCCGCTATCAATACCCCAACACCACACCACGGCTGCCATCACGTAACCAACCACATGAAAATATTTTCTTTGAAAGATATTTTTGGACAAAACCAATTCTATAAAATATGTTTTTTGTTTCAAAATGTTTTTGGTCGAAACAAGCCAAATGAAATGTCAATAAATACCATAACACTTGAATGCTATGTTTGGATTATGAATTTTAGTAGAAATTTAGAAAGAAATAGAGAAAATATGTAAACAATATGAATAAAATAAAAGTTAATTTTCTTTTTTTTATTTTTTAAATCTATATTTAAATTTATAATCTAACCACAACAAAAATGAAATGTTATGTATGAATCTTATAAATAGTGTATTACATGGTTGGTGTTGTTTTTGTGCAAAGTGTGCAGCAGATGATGATGAACCATCAGTGTGAAATTGGAGTCAAGGTCCATTTTATCTTCTTGTTTTTTTTTTTTTTTTAGAATATAAATAAATATTTAAAAAATATACAAATTAGTTGACCCCATTGAATGATACACAAAGTTTAATTCCATTAGATTTGATTTGGTTTATTTAGGAAGTGAGTTGGCTTTTTAGTTTTTTGGCTTTTTGATTTTTTATCCTCGTTTGGGAAGGGCTTTTTGACTTTTTTGACTTTTTGTAAGAAAAAGAATGTAATGATTATGGGTTGGATGTGATGTTTTGTCATATTGGGCTAAAAAACTTATTTGTCTTTTTGTAACTAAAATAGCCCCAAACCCAACCCAACCCTTCTTCCCAAACAAAGCCTAAAATGAAAATTTTACTTATAAATCTTATCTTGAGTAATTGTGATCTATTTATCTTAAAGATTTTTTATAAACCAATCAATCCTATTGATTTTAGAAAAGTAAATTTAATATATTATTTGGAAATTAGATTTACGGTTATACCTTTATTTCTATTATATTTCCTTCTCTTTTTTTCTTTTGTTCTAGAAAGGTAAGGTATACAATTTATGTGAATTGGGATGGATTTTAATAAGAGATTTTTTTTTTAAAATTTTTTTTTTATTTTGAAAACATTTCAAAATGAGTATAAAAATGACTTGAAATATTGAATTCTTCAAACATTCCAAAAGAATGTGTGTTAACGCCCCAACTTCTGGGTTGTTAAATACGTACAACAATACAACACAAGTAGGATAGATAACCAAAACATCATAATATACATATATAACCAGAGTTAATATCACAGATAATTCGTTTATGTTCCATTACAGGATTACCAAAACATTGCCAAACCAAAAGTCAAAAGGGAAAAAAACAACTAGTCTAAGTCTTCATATGAACCACAGCTCCAACACTTCATCTTATTTGCCTTCGAAATAACCTTCACCATTGTAAACTGCTTCATCACCTGGCATGACATGCCATGAGTTTGGAATGCCCAGTAAAAACACACACACTCCCATTTCTTCTATCAACCAATCAACCATACACAAAACAAATTGGGTAACATAACATACAATATTATAACAAGGTTCTATGAGTTAGCAATTAGACTAGACATCTAGAATCCCCTAAAGAGATTCTTCTACCCAACCACAAGAATTGAACACCGGACTATTCAGAACTCCCCCTTTTGCTGCTTTGCAGATCTTACCACCTATGCCCACCTCCCGGTTATTTACCGGTCAATGACATTGATGGACCTCAAAAGGGACGGCCAAACAAGTGGGCTCGCTTACACCCAAATCGTGCCTAGGACTCGCTTATACCCTGCACATACCATATCAAATCGTGCCTAGGGCTCGCTTACACCCTGCACATACCATACCAAAGGGCTCACTTACACTCTGAAACCACCGCATAGAGTCTGAATACATCTGTGTCAACCTAGGGGCTCGCTTAGACGGTTTGCGCAAGACTTAACTCATTTAGTTTTAATGCCATCATAATTCATGTCATTCATATGTATAAATTATTCCACAACACTAATGTGAATGTCACCCATTGCCAATCCCTTATCATTTCCCATTTATTAGATCTTTTGCCAAGCAAGTTAGTCACATTCGGTAATTCGGTAATATAAAAGAGCATGAGACAAACATAAGAGAGGAAATATAACCCATGATAAAAATACATAAGTATGGTAAAGCAAGCAAACAACATTAGGAATGCTTTGAAACACTTAAAGACAAATAAGACAATAAAACACAATTTCCAGCACTATCCAATTCTGCAGGGCTAACAATAATTCCTTGGTAAAAACACTTCTAGGTGAAATTAGGGGCTGAAATTGCACAGAAACAATAATCAACCTGTCTAGTTTTAGTTCCAATTCTTAGAATTTGCACAGCACCTTCAGAAATTCATTTACAAGCTACATTCGAAAACCTGTCCAGATTTGTCACCCTTTGGGAAAACTAGCTTTCCTCTTAATCTACCCGATGATTTTCACCCAACTAAATTCTGTTGGAAAGAGGACTCAAAATTATAAATTTTGACAGAAGAACCAACATGAGATGATTTTTCTGGAATTTTATAAAATTGAAAGAAGTGGACTGTTTTTCAGAGACTCAGGACCAGATTTTTAAACACAATATCCAAGCCCTAAAATCACACAAGGAGGGGCTAATAAAATTATCACAAGCTCTAAACATACCAAATATCCTAGATTAAATTCAGATTTGAGAAATAAATAGGTTTGATATTTCTTTTAAATTAGAGAAGTTGCAGCAGTGCATAATTTGGCAAATTTGTAAGGCAAAGTCACTAAATCAAACCCACACTTTCATACACATCAAAAACCCTATATACCATTAATATGCAACACAAGAGGGTATCTAGACAATATGATGAGATGGGTGAAAGAATTGGAGAAGACATGGAAGGGTGTGTTCTTACCTTGACTCAAGAAGGCCCCCTTTTCTTCCCTTTTCTTTTTTTTCTCTTCTTCTCTACTTCCCTCTAATCACACTCTCCTTCTCTCACCCTCTCCTTGGCTGCTGGTATGTGTGTGTGTGTGGAATTGAGACAAGGCTCTCAATTTATAGGAAATAAGCTTGGTCTTAGCTTAATGACTACGGAAGGCATAAATATCTAGATATTTTTTTATTGTGTTTTCAACCAATTTTCCACCAAAATATTATTTATAACACCTATGTACATATTCAAATAAATAATAATATTCTATTTAAATAAATTATAAATATTCAAATAAATAATAAATGAAAGAACAACAAAAACAAAAATAGAAATAAAAATAAAATGTATGAATTAATTTATAAACCAGGAGATAAATAAATAAAAACCAAGTTTTAGGCTATTTCCAATTATAAAGTAGTGTCTTATGATTTAATTATGATAATATACAGGAAAATTATCCTTTATTGGGACACTTCGCAGACTTTTACGAAATTAGGAGCTAAAATGCTATTAACCTAAGTCTCAGGGTTACACATGTAATTATGAAAAATTAGGATCTCTACAGTGTGATTCTTCAAACATTTCAAAAGGAGTACAAAAATTCCTTAGTAAGTTTTGGGCAAATGTATAATTTCACACTGTAACACTTTAATGTAACACTCTAAAAAAATTTCTTAGTGCACTTTTCTCAAACGTAACACTCCAATATAATGCTACAAAAAAACTCTTTAGTGTAACACTCCAATGTAATATACAAATAAACTCTTTAGTGTACTTTTCTCAAATGAAACACTCCAATGTAACATTTCAAAATTCCAAAAGGAGTTCAAAAATTTCGTAATAACTTTTGGGAAAATGTATAATTTCAAACTGCAAGTGTTACAATTGAAAAAAATATATTAAGAGATTTTTAGTGTTTTTTTGTGTGTTACATTGAAGTATTATGTTTGAGGTTACATTGATTGGAGTGTTACATTTGAGTGTGTTACATTGAAGTGTTACGTTTGAAAATAGTACACTAAGGAGTTTTTTTTTTAGAGTGTTGTGTCATTACGTTTGAGAAAAGTACACAAAGAAATTTTTTAGTGTGTTATATTGGAGTGTTGCGTTATTGAAGTGTTATATTAGAGTATTACATTTTTTGTCCGTAATGTGAGATTTGTTCCAAAAAGAGAGAAAATTCAAAACCTTTATAGTGTAGATTGCCCAAATATGTAATTTTATATTGAGAGAAACCCACTTTTATCCCTAAAAAATTAAATCCAAACATGTAAGTGACTACTGTTTTATATAATTTTTACTTTAATGAGATCTTTAAGTTCATAAGAAAAAATTAAACAATGAGTAATGCTAGAGATCTCAAAAATTTACAAAAAAATCTACTAAATGTCTCACATGAATGTGAGACTCATACAATGTGGGTCTCATGTGGGTCCCACACCAATGTGACACATTTGATAGAATTTTTGAAGTCTCTACCATTTTTATTAAACAATTCACAAAATCACATTTTAAAATTTATTGATATTTCATCTTATTAAAATCTACACCGAAAATCTTCCAGTTATCCAAGGTAAAATTACTTTGGTAATTGGCTTCCTCGATTAATGATTCTTTGTACTTGAATTTTTCTATTTATATATATGTCAATGCATACTTAACTATTAAATTATATAAAACTTTTAAAATATATTTGAAACATAATCAATGATGGAAAGAATAAAAACTTTAGAGGCAAAAAAAATCCCATACGGAACTCTTCAACAAAACTATTTGTCCCAATTCCTTTATGAAATTTTTTTACCTTCGCTCACCGTGGAATCCACCTCGGGTAGAATTATTCGTAAGGGTTCGGACTGTCTCCGGTCTAGATCTGAGAGAGTTCAGTTCAGTTTGGTTCATTGAGCTTATTTTTGGGTCTCTTTTCGATAATTGGGACTATTCACATTTTAGGGTTTGTTGAATATATTGTTCGTGTAAAAAATCACGTCGATTGAATAACAGATACTATATATTTGGATCATTTTTGTCTGCAAAAAAATGGACGGTCAGAAAATTAACGGTTCATAAAAAAGTAATTCGAATATATAGTATACGTTATCCGATCGATTTGATTTTTTACAGGGATAATGTACTTAACAAACCCTAAAATGTGAACTGTTCAAATTATCAAAAAGGAACCCAAAAATGAACCCAATGAGCCGGACTGGACCTTCCAGTTCAGATAGTGGAATGGAGGCAAGCCCCAACCTTTTCGTAAATATTTGGCCTCTAATATTTTTGTTGGTTCTTTCTTATTGATGGAAAGACAATCAGCCTATTGGTTGAATGTTTAAATTTTTATTTTTAACTTTTTTTAAAAATTAAAAATTAATTTATTTAAAATAAACCTCAAACGACAAAAAAATATATGAAAATAATGAATACTTTTTTTTATCAAACTAATTTTTTATTTTTAAAAACTAAACTAACAGTTTGTGGATGACAACGTGGCAAGTGAGTAGGAACAAACAAAAATGTTTCAGACCTCTAAATGAGAAGCTCTAGAGGTGGGTCCCACCTTATAATTTGATGTTTTTATTTGTGATTTTGTATTTTGTATTTTTTTTATTTTATTTTATGCATTGCCACATCACTAAAGTTAGCATTATAGCTCAAACTTTAGTGCTCTCTATCATTATTGCAGGAACAGATCAATATTGGCGACAATTTGATTTTACGGCCCGTTAGTTTTGCTGTCTCCGGGGCAGACTGCTAGTAGTGAATAGTAAATTTGGGATGAGGGGTTGCTGCTGTGTTAATGACACAACAGTAATTGTTGTCTTAATTTAAGTTTTATTAATGGCGTATTTTTATGATTCGAATCGTTCATTTTGTAAGACTCGTTGAGTACTTTAAGCATGTCAAAAATCATATTAATCGAATATCGGTAGCCATATGATCGAATTACATTTATCATAAAAAAATAAACAAAGTTTTTCTTTTGAGAAATATTATAAAAAAATATGTAATCCGATCATGTAACTATCGATATCCGATCAATATAATTTTTGGTATGCATAAAGTATTCAACGAACCCTACAAATTGAATGGTTCAAATTATAAAAATAAGCCCATAATAAGCCTCAAATTGAGGCACAATAGCAACCCCATGACCGTAAATTTGTATCATATTTGTTTTGTTTATGGTGGTCCGGATTGGTAATCCATTCAGATTATAAAAGGCCTCACATGAGCGGATTGATAGTTTGGGCGAGGAGATTATATTAGAAAATAGTCCGTTCGGCTTAGGGTGTTACTAGACGACTGGCCGATCATCCGGACAAGTGCAATTTTTTTATTTTCTTACTACATTTTGGGCAGTACATTTTGAACATTAATATTTAATTTTTTGTTAAGTAAAACCATGATTTTTACTTATTTTATTATTTTATATAAAAATAATTTAACAGTCTCCACACTAACAGCTATTATTAAAATAAATATAATTTTACTTAATTCTTCACTATCAATTTTCTTCATTCTATCTATGAAAATAAACGGATCTTATAACTTTAGAATTGATTATCTATTTTTGAATACTGATAAGACTTTTGTCTCTTTGTCAAAATGTGGACCATTAGATTGATTCAATCCAAGGGCTGAAAATGTCTCTCTCTCACACACTCATTCCTTTCATCTCTTTCTTTCTGATTTCAAATTTTGAACACACCTCTCTCTCTCTCTCTGTCTTCATAACTCTGTTTTGCTCTGGTTTTTTGGTCAATACGCAAGACAACACTCTTCGAAGGAGAAAGAGAAGAATAGAAATGTCGAAAGAGAATGTGTTTATTGGGTCAATCGATCAAGAAACCACCAGCACTAGATTCATTCTCTAAGACAAAAATGCCCACCCAATTAGATCTCACCAGGTCGAGTTCACGCAGTTCTACCCACAAGCAGGATATGAAGAACTCTCTCTCTTTCTCTCTCTCTGTGATTGCTCTGTTTTTTTATTGTTGTTTTGTTTGTGAATCTACAGATGGGTAGAGCACGATCCGATGGAGATTCTGGAGAGTGTGAGGATTTGTATGAGCAAGGCAATTGACAAAGCCACTGTAGATGGGTACAATGTTGACGGTGGACTCAAGGCAATTGGACTCACCAATCAGAGAGAAACAACAGTCGTTTGGAGCAAATCTACAGGTCTCCATCTCTATAACGCCATTGTTTGGATGGATGTTCGTACCAGTTCTATTTGCAGGTCCATTTCTCTATTCATTCATTGATTCATCCTGTTTCTTTTTCTTTTTTTTTTTCTTTTTAATTATTATTATTATTTTGTCATTTTGTTTGTGCAAATTGAAGATCTGGAACGATGTTTGCAGTTCTTATCAATACCCATTTCTTGAATTGTCTGATTTTATATTGGGTTTTTTTTTTTTCCTGGGGATTGTGAGGATATTTTGTTCTTTGGATGTGATTTTATATTGTTTGATTTTATCAAAAACTATTGCATGTGATGGCCTACCATTATTTATTTATTTATTTATTTTAAAAAAAACACAAATTGTAAATTACACTAACTTTTCCTGGTATTTGATACATAAGTTTTTGATTTTTTTTACCGAATCACTATTCATCTATTATATTCGCATATGGTGCTGATCATGTGCAAGATGGTAAGCATGCACTACTAAATAATTTTTAGTTATTTTCGCATCTACAGATGCAAACACAATAACACAATAACTATCATCTATTTGGAATCACTTAAAATATACTCATTTTTCATAATTAATATTCCAGTTAAATTTTTTAATAAATTAGGTTGAAAGTGGGAAATATATAAGAGTATATATATAATAATTCATTTACATAATAATTTAGAAAATCAAATTACAATTTTTTATTTTTTATACTTAATCAATTAGTTTCAACGATTGATTGATGACACTTTACTCCTCATGATTGATCAATTGGTTAAAATCTATATAACAAAACAGGTCTGTTTTTTATTCCTGATGGGACTTTTGTCCCTTTGTCAAAACATGGACCATTAGATTGAATTCAATCCAAGGGCTCACAATATCTCACTCTCTATTTGGTCCAAAATGTAATCACCTTACATTTTCAACACACTCTCTCTCTCTCTCTCTCCATCGGAGCCCATTCTTGTGCTTCCCTGTTGGAGCCCAACCCTTGCTGGCGACCATACCCCAAACCCCCTATTACTCTCTTCATTTTCTCACTTTCTCCCTCCCTCTCTCTGCCATCCCAATTGTCATCAACAGTGGCAGCCCCAAACCCCATAATTTCAAATTTTGAACACACACACCCTCTCTCTTTCTCTCTCTCTCTCTCTCTCCATCGGAGCCCATTCCCGTGCTTCCCTGTCAGAGCCCAACCTTGCCGGCAATTGAACCCCAAACCCCTTATTACTCTCTCCATCTTCTCTCTTCCTCCATCCCTCTCTCCACCATCCCAATCGTCATCAACAGTGGCAGCCCCAAAGACGAAGACTGAATACAAGGGTGTTCAACAAAGGAAAAATCTGGTAAAAATATTGTTTAGGTGAGCAAACCCATCTTATTTAAGAACCAAAATTAAAACCCGTGCCTGTGTATTTGGGAACCAAAATTGGCTTGACAGCATATACTTCTATATTGGAATCCTATGCCCGTGTATGGATTTCATGAAGGTAAATGTCCAAAAGACTTCACAATTGCTTGTTTCGGATAATTATAAAGCTTTTTTAATATTTTTATTTTTTTAAAACCTATTTTGCTTTGGTTTATCAGTTCTCTCAGGCTGCTAACTTCTCTTTTGCTTATTTGGTTGTATTAATTTCCTTAATGTTTACAAATGGAGTGCTTATTTGGGGGATAATGCCTATGATGCTTTATTTTGCTTCACTTCACATTGTGTTCATATGATGCTTTTTAGTTGGTTTATTAGACATCAGTAGTTTTGGGAATGAAAATTTTCCCCATTATATTTTGGGAATGTAAACATCAGTTAATACACTTTATATTTGAGCAAACAATGGGGAAAATGGAAACCTGGGCTTTGATTTTTCTTGAGTATTTATATTTCTACCTTGGATATCTTTTGTTTCAATAATCTTTAATTTCAATAATCAGCAGGTTTGTCCAATTTAATTGCTTTATTGATGTTTACAGTTTGTGATTGAAACATTGTGTCTAAAGCATTGTGTCTGATGTTTACAGTTTCTGTGATTATTTCTTTGGTTGGTTGTGTAGGAAATTTATAAGTTTGATCATTATTTTTATTTTTTATTTTTTTACATTTTGCCTCAGTTAAATCTAAACCACATTTCATTTTTCTATAGAATTCATGAGTTAATTTTTTAAATTAATTGATTTTTAAATTCATACTGTTTGATTTTTTAAATTCATGAGTTCATTTTTTAAATTCATACTTTGGTTTGAATTTGTGGTATTATACTGTTTCAATAATCTTTAATTTCCAGCATGTTTCAATAATCTTTACCCTTTCTTTCATTGCTACAATGGTTGTATTCAAACCCATTCCTCATCACTGCTTCGGTGGTTCTTCGTTGCTTCACTGACTCTTCGTTGCTTCGGTGGTTCTAATTGGTACGCATCAAGATTGTTTGCCTTCAGGTACCACTTCTCTCTTCCCCTCAAGGTCTCGGTCTTTCCCTCTTCCCAACCCCACCCGAAATCCCTTCCCAACCCCACCTGGAAATTTTCTTTGTTGTTTAGTCATTTATTGATTGATTTAATAAATAAATCAAACATTTTTTGGGGGATTAATCAAGAAATCGTACAATAATAAAGGGCTGTTTTGGCCAATAAGGGTTTGAAAAATTTCTATCCTATTTGGTAAGAAATCCAAGAAATATTTTTATGTCCTGTTTGGTTGCTAAGAAAGTGGGGGATTCATCAACAAACTGATGAATCTAAACAGATGAATCACATCTATCAAGAAAGATGTATCCACGAAATTCCCATCATACTTGGAATCTAAACTGATGGATTGACCTTTAATAAAATATATCTAGAGTTAGGTGTGAGCATACATAGCTATTTGTTAATAAAATATATCTAGAGTTTTTTTTTTTTTGGTGTCATCATGTATTGTTGTTAATTGGATTTGTTATTTAGTTGCTGGTAGTGAACTTGATTTGGTGAAATGTGTTGTTTGGAGGATTTGGATTTGTTGCAAGTTATTTGTGTTTTGTCTACCATGAGATAATTAATTTTGCCTACAATTCACTACAAATATCAGTAGTGTTGTAGGCATGAACAAATTTTTTTATACATTTTAATGTGAATTGATGGTTTGATTCACTATATTTTTTTACACAGTTTGGTTTGTATCCACCATGTTGGTTTCTATTGTTTGTTTCATGAATAATTACAAAAAATAGTGTTCTAGGTGTCATTAATTAGCTTTCAAAAGATGCTTTATTCAAATGTGTCATTAATTAGCTTTGTTACAGTTCTTCACTCAATTTTGAAGTGCCATTAAGACCTATGGTAAATATAAGATATCTTTGTTGTTCATGGTTAAGACGTTTTCCTAAGGTAAATATACATTTTCCTATGGTAAATATGTTTCTTCTTCATCTTTTGTCTTCCTTTAGCTTCAGTTTATATATATATATATATATATATTTTTTTCTTTTTCTTTTTCTTTTTGTTTTTCTCTTCTCCCCTAAAAATCATGTCCCTTAGTGTAAATTACACGTGAGTTTGCTTAGTTGGTGAACTTATAGAGTAGTGAAAAGAAGTAAAGAAAACTTTACGAATTTAAACTACATTCTATTAGCTGGAGCATTATATAAAATTGTATGAACATGGCAAAACAGGTTTGGTGGATAGATAACACCATTCTCTCCTCTGCTTTGGCCAAGGCCAATGGAAATAGTAGCAAATAGACAATCATAATATGGCTATTTGCCATCTTCTTGAAGGGATGATTAGATAGAGCATTGAGTAGATAACCTGTGTGATGAGATGATATTTATAATTTATTGCCCATTACAAACCAAACTAAATGAATTTAGAAATTTTAAGAATCATCAATCTTGCGTTTTTCTTTGTTATGTAAATAAGGTTTGTTGTTACGCTTAATTTTGATTTTTGTTTATCCATCATTGTCCAAGAAGAGTGATTGAACAATAACTGAGTTACAAGTTTGAACATAGATTTGTGAATATAATCAAAGTTGAGCCTTAATCAAAGTATCTGAGTGCATGATTGCTCACCAATTTCTAAATAAAAAAATTCAACTCATGATAAAACCTTGCAGTATGATGAGTTTCTTCTTCTTCTTCTTCTTCTTTTTCTTCTTCTTCTTTTCATATGCTTAGACTTGAATAAAATTTTAATTGGCAACCTCATCCCTACTCTAGATTTTCTTGGTTTTGTTTAAGAAAATGTAATCTATGTGGATTAGCTATAAAGTTCAGTATAATACTTCTTATGTATGAATCTATTAAGGGTATTGAATCATGGTTTTAGGTAGAGATTTAAATTTTTTCTTCTTTTTCATTTTTATTTTCTTTTTCAAATCCATATTCAAGTTCATGATCCAAACGCAGTTTAAAAGAATTAAATTGTTGGTGTTTAGTTTCCTGCACAAGATCATAATGAATAAGACATTGTTGGTGTTTATTTGCAATTTTTCAATTACATTTTAGTAGTTTTTGCTTTTCTTAAATTGAATGGCAGATAGTTTGAATACTAGGGACAAAAAAGGAAGCAAAACCAATTTATAGAAGAAAAAAATAAATTAAGTAATACCAATATTTTGAACCAAGAATTTTTAGTGTCTGTATATGATATACCTAAAACAAATATTTACTCTTAAACCACATTTTTTTTTAAAAATCTTTTCCTCCTCTTTTTTCTCTCTCTCTCTCTCTCTCTCTCTCTCTTCTCCCAAAAATGAAAAAATCTTGGAAAGTCAATTCTTAGATCTTTTTACGGATAATAATTCAATTCTCATAATATTTTCTTATGTACATTGAAATATTTCTTTCTCATATCTATCTTTTGTCAAAAAAAGGTTAGCTTAGTTATATCTTGGAGATGTTTTAGCGGTCGACCACCCCGTGGATGAATTATTTTTGATGAAACTATTTGTTGGTTGTATGGAGCTTGACGTTATGAATATATATTTTTTGTTTGCTTTTCTATCTATTTGTCCACTTTAGGTGCAAAAGTATATATTTGTTGACTTTACTACTACATATGTTTTTACTCATTGGCACCCTTTGCCAGGTTGAGGTAATGTGGCATATCTAAAAATTTTAGGATTTATTAATTTGTAAGAAAAATGGTAAGATTCATTAACATTTTCTTCTGATGTTGTTGGAGTCAGATTGTATTACCAATACCTGAAAATTTTAGACTAATTCATTATTTTTATTTAATGTTTGGAGTCAAATTATTATTTTCAAACTGTGTAGATGTGCAAATCTTTTGTTATTTGTTAATTTTAATAAATAGATTCTACAAAACAAAGTAGTAAGTGATTGATGTGTTTTATTGATAGTTTTAGTTGGAAACACAACTCATTTTGATAAATTGTTTAATTTTAGTAAAATTTGGCGGCGGAAAATGATTGGTGGGTTATTAGTTTGGCATTTGCATATCTATATGACTTTTTATTAATTCCTTCAATGATATATTTTATTCATGGTCTATGAATTAGCTTTATAACTTTTGTCACTAATGGGCCTTTTTTTTTATCAATAATGGGCTCTTTTTTTTTTGGGTCAATAATGGGCTCTTTTCATGGTATGTGATTGGTGGGTTATTTGGGATATGTCCTGCTTAAAAGTGTTTCAAGTTGTTTGGAAAATGTCCTGCTTATATCTGTAATCTACACCAGCCATTTTTTTATATTTATATAGGTTTTTAGAAACTATAGAGTTATAGTCTAAATGGGATGGGATTAAAGTTTCTGAAAATTTGTTTTATGTGTTGCTGGAAATTGATTTGCTTCTCCTGTATTTTGGGTCTTTAACAACTTCTAACTTAGTTCTACGTAGATTTGCTTCTTTCTACTTCTCCTATATTTTTTCCTTGCTATGTAACCTCTTTCTTACAAGATGTTTTGTATTGAATTTTTCTCACTTATTGATTCATATATATTGCCAAAGGCTTACATCGTTTTATATAGAAAAGGTTATACATACGTTCAATGATATAAGATCCATGAACCTAAACAACCTTACAACTAACTAANTTTGTATTGAATTTTTCTCACTTATTGATTCATATATATTGCCAAAGGCTTACATCGTTTTATATAGAAAAGGTTATACATACGTTCAATGATATAAGATCCATGAACCTAAACAACCTTACAACTAACTAAGTATATGAATGTAATCTAGACAATGTACTTATAAATATAAAATACATGAATATAAAAATACATGAATACAAAGAATGTATGAACTCAATGTATCCAATGCTACAATGTATCTAATGTATCTAATGTAAATATGGCATTAATTTTAACAAGATAGGGTACACATTGAAACAAATTTAAACTTGTCAATATACTTTCTATGATCCATTCTGTATTTTTAACATTAGTGATAAGTAATTAGTTTAAAGTATTTTTCAATAACACCTAATTATCTTCCACTTGTTAGAAAAGAACAATGTTGTTCAGATTATTGGCTTAGTATATACTGAACTGTATTTCATTAAGAACATTTAATAATGCACAACTATATATTATATATATTTTTTTTTTATGAGTCTTAAGAAGAACATATTGAGTACATTATTTTTTGATTGACAAAGAAAAATTTCTTTAAAAATATGAAATTAAAGATGCAAAATATTGATGTGTACCGAGAGAGGTTCGAAGAAGAGTGAACAAACTCCTCTACTACTGCAACTAGCACCCACACATCTTGAGTACATTGGGGAGGGAAAGGAAGGTTGGCATGGATTGAAACTCAGTTGTGAGTGGCAATGCAATTTGAGCGGGCTCATCTCAAATCTAGTTTGAAATTTTTTGATTTGGGCAATATATTTTTGAATTTGGTGTAGGTTTCAGCATAAATTTAGACTCTAATTAAATCCACGCCAGACTAGATGGAAATATCAAACAATCAGACCAACCTAAGGTTCTATTATATATTTAAATATTAAATATATATAAATTATTAGTTATAAATAATGTTAAAATCACTGGACAATTAGATCATATTTATTATATATCATATATAAGTAATGTAATACAAAATTGTATGCTTTCATTTTTCATTTAGAATTGGCTAAGTTTATCACAGTGGTTTCTCGATTCTCATCTCTCTTCTATGTCTCTCTTTCATCATACAAATTAATCAATTTAGTTGCAAAAAAAAAAAACTCAAATTTGTGGATAGTTCAAGCCTAGCCCGAGTTCATTCACAAACTAGTCTTGTTTACAAGTTGCGTTTGAAATAACTGTTGATACAATTCGGATTGTGACTTAATAACCTCTCAACTCAACTAAACTTGCTCAGTTGCACCCTAATTCTGATTCAGGTGACAAAAGGCTTGCCACTTGGCTACCCGTCAGCTCTTTGGATTAATGAATTGCTTAAGAAATTTAGTAACCATCTATGTTTTAAGTGGAGGACATACCTCCTTGATGGTAAAAAAATAAAATAAAATAAAAAGAGGGGCCCTTACTTTTCCATACCAATATACTAAGGGCATCTCTAATTTTTTACTAAGTCCTTCATCAATTTAAATTTGATAAAAATTTTGGTAAAAAAAAAAAAACGTTCAATCATTTCATCAAACTTGTATTAAATCAAATGAGAAGCAACTTTTTTATCAAATCAATGATGAACAAAATTTTTCACTAGATTTCTAACAAATCTTTTTCCACTTAAGTTTGATAAAATTGTTAAAAGATTAAGGATTGTAGCTGGTTTTTTGCACCAAAATTAATGAAAAGTGAAATTGAGGATAAGAAAGTAATTTTTTTAAAAGATTTTGATAAAAATTTGATGAAAGGATTGGAGTAACTCATATCAAATCAAGTTTTTTACTCAAATTTAAAATCAAATTAGATGAAAATTTTGGTGAATGATTGGAAATAGTCTAATGAAATGAAAGGGTAATACATTAAACAACCATTTTGACTTTAAAAGGTATGAATTTTAGTCATGATACTCAAAACTTTTCATTATTTATTGATACAAGTCTAGTGGAGTAAAATTTTAATTTCATTTTATTTTATCAGTAAAAAAGAGAGATATTTGTTGATGTGAACATAGAGTTGCCTGCCATTGATAATGAGATTGCTACCACAACTGACCTAAAGATAGCTCCTTTTTTTAGGTTCAAAGATGATCCAACCCAATTTGGAGGTTTCCTTTTTTCTTTCCCTGAATTCTCGCAACATCTTTTGTCATCAATAAAATTCTCTTTTTTTTCTGATAAAAAAAAATGTGAACGTAGATTTAAAGTTAACATTGAATTCCTCATGTATCATTTCATAACCTTAGGTCTCATTTTGTGAGTTAGCTAAATATTAATTTTTACGTAAAAAAGCCTTTAAAAATCTAGTTTTTGTGTGTGTAGATTATGTTTGGTTTGGTTTGACTTTTAAAAAAAAAATTAGAATTTTTTTAAAAAAACTAAAGATTTATTTGGTGAAAAAAATAAAAAAGCAATCATCATAGAATTTTATCTTTTGAGGAAAAAATAATTTTAAAATGTCTTTTAGTGTTTATTTTTGTCAATCAGTTTCTATATTTTCACAAAAATTCAAAATGTGTTTTCTAAAAATTAAATCAGATAAATTGACTTTTTAACATAATTAAAATAGACTTTTTAACAAAATAATTTTTTTAGCCGATAAATTAACTTTTAAATCACAAGCAAAGGGAAGCCTTAAGATCTTGTATATAAATTGGCTAGCTCTTAGGACCACTCTCTTGTAGTAGTCACAGCAGGAGCCAAGTTGCTGCACCATCCATACACTAGCTACTAAACCGGGAGCTAGATTTGAGGTTTGAAATTTTTTAAATTGCACGTGATAGAATCAAACACAAATCTAAAATGTAGGATTATAAATGATCCGAACCAAACTAAATTTTTGGTATTCAGCTCAGTTTGGTTAGATATATCGAGCTTAAATCAAGTTGAGCTCAACTCATTAAGTAAATTATAAACAAATCCTTGAGCTTGAGTTCAAAAAAAATTATAACTTAAATTAAATTCTTATGAGAGAGAGAGAGAATTATAAGCAAACTATAAAAATATATATATGTGGGACATAATTTTTGAATGGCAACACGTGGCCGAGGTGTCACCGAAGTGTCACCAGGTGCACGTGTCCTGATCATGACGCCGAGGTGATCTCGGTTAGGCCGAGGTTATCTCCGAAGATACCGGAGTCCGGGATAAGCGATAAGGGACAAGATCCTAGAACGAGAAGAAGCTTCAGTTTGGATGAAATAAGACTCTTAGAGAGTTTATCCCAATCCTACTGGGAGTCCAAGATTAGCAGTAATCCAAAGTCCATTGAAGCTAGGCTTCTATTGGGATTAGGTTTGTGATGATTATAAAAGAGAGCACCCCCATGGGTCTAAGGTACCTTTTTATATTCTGAATAGTGAGTTAAGCACTTTTGCTATCTTTAGAGATAACTGACTTGATCGTCGGAGTGCCCCCGGTGGACGAACCACCGCCGGAATCTCTTCTTTCTGTTACAGGTCGTTCAAGCGTCATCTATTCTGCCAGTGCCCTCCAGTTGAATACTAATTTGGCATGGGTCAGAAATCTACTCACACAATTATATATTATAAATAATAATAAATAAATCAAATAAAGTTATAAACAGAAATAGAAGGTTGGGGACACACTCCTACTTAAGTGGGAAACCTATTGACCTTGACGTCGAAGAAGACAACTCAACAAAAGACTCGTGATAAGAATCACGAGAGAAATACGTCGGCCAGGAGGGCGACGTACCAAAAAATCAGATCAAGGCAGGTATTATAACGAAGAGACCTCCAAGTATGGAAAGATAATGCCTTGAGGGACGAGAGATGAAGGAACTGGCAAACAAATTGGCGACCTACAATCGGTTGTCAATTTCATGATAGAACAACGTTATGCAACCAACGTTTCCGTTACAAGATACGCCAATTCCAGCGACCAAAAAAGATGCCCAGCTAGGGGGGAGAGGACAATTCTGCGACCCCTCAGCCGATAGAACCGAGAAACACTCTCACCGGCTTCAAGGGAGTCGGGCGAGAGAGAATCAAGAAGGGGAGATTCACGGAGGACCATCGCACCAAGGAAGCTGACCCCAAAAACATCGCATGTTCAGGGAAAGAGCTGTGTTTCACGCAACCAACGGAGAAAGGTCCAAAAGGACTCACAATGATACCGGGACAGCACACCAAAAGGCTGAAATCCGTTGATACCGAGCTCCTGACGGACCAAGGAGGATCTGAGGGGCTACTTCCAGAGGAAGCAACAAGATGCCGAGTAACCTCTCCGGTCAAGCCGAGAACACCGTTCTTGGTGGAGTTGGAGAAATTTAAGCCCCGAAAAGGTTCAAAAGTGAGGTTACAGATATGCGACGGTAAGTCAGACCCCAACTTTCACGTCGGCTTGTACCTGAACTAGATGGCATTGTACATTAGGAACGAGCCGTTGCTCTGCAAGGTGTTCCCCTCTTCCTTCGAGGAAATTGCATCAGATTGGTTTTACAAGTTGCCAAAAGGAACTGTGAAAACCTGGAAGGCTGGCTGAGATGTTTGTGGCCAGGTTCGTGACAAACAAGTTACAACCATTGAAGGTGGAGCCCTGATGCCTTGAGAATCAGTGAGACGAAAGCCTTAGGGCCTATGCCAAAAGGTATTATGAGGTATTCAACCGAATACCAGGATGCAACCAAGAGGTGGCGGTTGTGTCATTTAAGAACGGATTGAAAGATACTGCCTGCTTCGAAATCACTAGCAAAGACATTGCGAAAAGCATAGAGGAGCTTATGGCCAGGATAGAGAAGTATGCCAGAGGCCGAGGAGGACAGCCGGGAACAAAGGCGTCGAAACCAGAGAAGCAAAAAGGCTCGCCGAAACGAGGCCGAGGTGATAGTGGATCAACAAACAGAGAAAGGATTAAGGGCTGCACAGGCAGTCACAACCGTATTTCGAATCCCTATCTACAAAGTCTTGGAGAAAATTCGAAATCAGCCCTATTACAGAGCACCAGCAAGGGTACCGGGCGAATTTTTGGGAAAAGCCTTGGCAAGCACTGTGCTTACCACAATGAGGCTGGACATCTGACTCAGGGGTGTAGAGCCCTTAAGACACATCTAGAAGACCTAGTAAGACAAGGCCATTTAAGGGACCTGGTGGACGAGGCCAGGATGAGGGAAGAGAGGCAAGACTGCCCTAGGCACCAACAACACCACCCCACCAGCACCACAACCACAGGCAGCGGACCTCGAGCTAATCAATGTGATTCACTCGAAGGTGAATGAGAATGAGATAAGGGGGGAAACCCAAAAGTAAAACACCTACAACATGTGTATCAGGTCGGAAGAAGAGACCAGAGCAGACAAGAGCCAGAGACCGTGGTGTCCTTTACTGAGGAAGACCTTGAGATAGTGTGCAATCCACACAACGATGCCTTGGTAATTTCCCTCCAGATTGGAGAGATGCCAAGTGAAGCGCATCTTAGTTGACCAAGGCAGCTCTTGTGACATCATGTATGTCAGGTGTTACAAAGGAGCTTGGCCTTCACCAAGACGACTTGGAGCAGTCCAATGGCCCAATGGTTGGGTTCAATGGAACGCCAACGTGGCCCTGGGAGCAGCAAGTTTGGAGGTGCAGGCTGGCACCAAGAAGCTAAAAACATAGTTCATCATAATTACCCCCTCCCCTTACAATGTATCCTGGGAAAGCCATGGTGCATGCAATGGGGGCTGTTCTCCTCAACATTGCATCACTATTGCGGTTCCAACAGACATGGAATAGAGGAGGTCAAGGGGATCAGTTGCAGGCAAAGAATTGCTCCATGGCAGGATGAAGTCTACCTACAACATACGAAAAGCAAGAAACACGGAGATCGAGGACGAGAATGTGGAAGTCCTGGATGACGTCGGCAAAGAGCCAGCCGAGAAGAGTGAAAAAGCTCTGAAGAAAATCCTTGTCCAGCAAGGGATGAAGAACGCTTCTTTCTTCTCGGCTCAGGCTTAGCCGAGGAAGAGGAAAAAGAGTTAGAGGCATTCCTGAGAGCAAACCTTGAGGTGTTTGTATGGACACCGTACGAGATGCCAGCATTGACCCGATGGTCACTTGCCACAGACTGAATGTAGACAGGTCGGCCAAACCTGTCATCCACGGGCAAGAGAGGCCGACACTAATGCATGTTGAGGCAGTAGAAGAGGAAGTAGATAGACTTCTAGAGGCCAGAGCCATTCGAGAGGTAAATTACTCGACATGGCTATCAAACACAGTGGTTGTGAACAAAAAGAATGGTAAGTGGAGGGTCTGCGTGGACTTCACCAGCCTGAATAAGGCTTGTCCCAAAACAGTTTCCCATTACCCAAGATTGACCAATTGGTGGATGCCACTTCAGGGCATAGAAGGATGAGCTTCCTGGATGCCTACAGGGGGTACCATCAGATAGCTATGTACCCCCGATGAGGAAAAGACTGCATTCATCACCCCAAAAGGGCTATATTGCTATAGAGTAATGCTTTTCGGGTTGAAAAACGCAGGAGCAACTTACCAGAGGTTGGTGACAAAGATGTTCAGACATCTAATTGGCAGTCTTTGACATCCTTAGGACATATTGGCTCCGACTCAATGCATCGAAGTGTGCATTTGAGTAGGGTCTGTAAGTTCTTAGGATATTTGGTTACCAAAAGGGGCACTAGGCTGCCCGATCAAATTAAAGCCATCTTAGAATTGAAGAGCCCAACATCGGCAAAGCAAGTGCAGATGTTGACCGAAGGGCTGCAGCCCTAAACAGATTTATAAGTAAAAGCTCTGACAAGTGTAACCTTTTTTTAGCTTAGTAAAGAAAGCCGCAGACTTCTTATGGACAGAAGAGTGCGAAGCCGCCTTGGCCGACTTAAAAGTATTTGACCACAGCTCCAGTCCTCTCAAATCCATATCTAGAGAGAGTGTTCTTATACTTGGCAGTTTCAGAGCATGCAGTAAGTAAGTAGTAATAGTCAGAGAAGAAAAGAGAGCAAAAGGCAGTTTACTACGTGAGTAAAACCCTGGCAGATGCAGAGACCAAATACCTACCCTTGGAGAAGTTAACACTGGCTTTAGTAATGGCCTCCAAGAAGCTGAATCACTACTTTCAAACCCACAAAATTGTGGTGTTAACTGAAATCCTTTGAGTCCCTGTTGCAGCAGGGAGATCTAACAGCAGAATAGCCAGATGGGCAGTAATGTTGGGCCAATACGACCTGGAATTCAGACCCAGGACAGCAATCAAAGGACAAGTCTTAGCCGACTTCGTGGCCGAGTTCACACCAGACGCCGTCATACATCAAGCTCGTTGAGCCAAGGTATACAAGTCCCAGTGAGCAAGGAAAAACCCAGCAGGGGACAGCAGAACAAAAGAAGAAGAAAACTCAGGCCCTGCAGTATTTACATCGGCGACTCTTCCGCTGTTTGTGATGGAAGTTCAAACCAAAAGGAGCGGGGCAGGAGTAACTACTATATCTCCAGATGGGCAAGTACTGGAGCAATCCATTCGTCTGGGGTTTAAGGCCTCAAACAATGAAGCAGAGTATGAAGCACTAATAGCAGGATTAAAGCTGGCAGCAGCCATGGAAGCTGACGAGGTAATAGTCTTCTGTGACTCCTAGCTTATAGTCAACCAGGCAACAGGCGAGTATGCAGCCCGAGATGAAAGGATGTCGGCCTATGTAGAGGAAGTGGCACACTGATGGCATTGTTCCAAAATTGCCGACTACAGCAAGTCGGCCGAGATGACAACAGCCATGCTGATGCCCTGGCCAACCTGGCTAGTGCAATGAAACCAGGAGAAGCAAGAACAATAATGGTCGATTACTTGCCAGGACCAAGTATAGAACCACCGAACACAGAGCATGAAGCAATGTGTGTGGAGATGAGACCAAGCTGGATGGATGTAATAATAGTATTCTTTCGAGATGGGAAGCTGCCAGATGACCGAAAAGAAGCCACAAGATCAGACTGAAGTCGGCAAGGTTCTGTATGACAGCAGAAGGACATCTCTACAAAAGATCTTTTACTGGACCCCTTCTGAGGTGTGTGCATCCTACACAGGTTGAAAACTTTCTGTACGAAATACATGAAGGAGTATGTGGAAGCCACGCTGGAGGCAGGTCACTTGCTCATAGGGCCATTACT
The DNA here is from genome assembly GCA_030407325.1 of Camellia japonica. Classification (NCBI taxonomy): domain Eukaryota; kingdom Viridiplantae; phylum Streptophyta; class Magnoliopsida; order Ericales; family Theaceae; genus Camellia; species Camellia japonica. Next base: position 109,848,761 of record JAPPVO010000010.1, on the reverse strand, counting down.
CAAGGGTACTGGTGGCCCTACATGCAGAAAGATGCTGAAGCACATGTCAAGAAGTATGAGAAGTGCCAGAGGTTTGCACCTTTGATACATCAACCAGCAGCAGACTTGAACCCGGTGTCCAACCCTTGGCCATTTGCCCAATAGGGCATGGATCTTGTTGGAAAACTGTCTCAAGCAACTGGACAAAGGAAGTACCTGCTGGTGGCAACAGATTACTTCACCAAATGGGTAAAAGCTGAACCCCTCGCCAAGATTCGGGACATTGATGTGAAGAACTTCATCTGGAAGAAGATCATCACCAGGTTTGGGATCCCAAGAGCAATAATAGCTGACAATGGAACACAGTTTGACAGTAAGCTAATCAAGAGCTTCTATATAAAGTTCAAAATCAAGAATTATTTTTCCACCCCAAGTTTTCCTCAAAGCAATGGACAAGCAAAAGCATCCAACAAAGTTATCTTGGACGGGATTAAGAAGTGGTTGCAAGCAGCAAAGGGAAAGTGGGTGGACGAGTTGCCCAGTGTACTCTGGGCATATCGGACTACGCTGAGAAGATCAACGGGGGAATCCTCATTTGCCATGGCTTATGACACAGAGGCAATAATTCCATTGGAGGTTGGCATCCCAGGGATCAGAACCCAGGCAGTAAAAAATGGGACCAATGAGGCATTCTTAGCCCAGATCTGGATCTGCTAGAGGAAAGAAGGGAAAAAGCAGCAATTCAGCTGGGGCATACCAGCAGCAGCTTGCAGGGCTTATAATAAGAAGGTGAACCCGCGAGAGTTCCAAATTGGTGACCTCGTCCTGAGAAAGGTCGTAGGCAACAAGAAGGATCCCAGAGAAGGCAAGCTTGGCCCGAATTGGGAAGGACCCTATAGAATCATCTCGATCTTGGGCAACAGGGCATATCGGCTTGAGGATTATGAAGGCAAAGAGCTGCCAAGACCTTGGAATACTTACAATCTGAAGTTTTTCTATCACTAGATCTTATTGTTTTTCAAGCTTTCTCTTGTTATTAGCCGAAGTATTAATAAAAGTTTTTAGATTGATTTTTAAACTTGTGTATAGTGACTAAACAGGTACTTGATGATGTTTTCTAATTGAAACATGACGAATAACTTAGACTTATTATATGGCAGAGTAGAAACTTTACTTGCATATAATAGAGTTGAACTAAGTTGGCAATATTTCTAAGCAAAACATGACGAATAACTTAGACTTATTATATGGCAGAGTAGAAACTTTACTTGCATATAATAGAGTTGAACTAAGTTGGGTTAACCTAGACTTGTCATATCGGCAAAATCGGACACAGATTGAAGCCAAGTGCATGCCAGTCAGATTAACAAAGAGACTGAGGTTGGTAACCTCAGCCAGTCTTTATTTGAATCTAACCTCGGCGACAAGATCAAAAGCCACATGCTTAATGAGAACCCAAGTGGAACTTAAGTTCACATTAGGGGCAAAGAGCTGGAGAATAATGCTTGGGAGTTGGAATTTACAAAAAAGATGGTTTAACACTTGTTGAAATTTTGAGAAAAATTTACAAGTTGAAGTTAAGCCAAGGTTATGTTAAAGGAAGATGGTTTAACACTTGTTGAAATTTTGAGAAAAATTTACAAGTTGAAGTTAAGCCGAGGTTATGTTAAAGGAAGATAGTTTAAACGCTTGTTGAAATTTTAAGAAAAATTTACAAGTTGAAGTTAACCGAAGATTATACTGCATAATAGAAGACAGAGGTCTTGCGCGAAGTGGTAAGTTGTAAATAACACTTGTGAGAATATTATGAATATCTCCAAGTGTTAAGGACATAGCCGAGATAAACTGTTAAGTGGGTGTAGCCGAAGTATTCCACACCGAGAGGATTACACAGTTAAGGTGTACGATTGAAGACATATTCAAAGTATAAAAGTCATACAAGAGTACGAGAAGGACAAGCATGAAACATTCAAAAGAAGAAGTTCTATTCATGTTCAAAAGAAAGGGCACCTCGACCTACAAAAAGTAATTGTTCGGATTACAAAAGTGGCACGTCGGCCAAATTAAAGCTTACACTGTTCCAAAAAGAAGAAAGATAAAGTACAAGGTACAAGAAGTAAAAGAGAAGCATCAAAACTAAACTACTCGACGTCGTTAACCGGTTGGGTTTGGGGCTCAGAGGACATCTGGGAAGACTTCTCGGCAGCCTTCTCAGCCGCGAGCTCAGCATCGATCTCTTGAAGAGTCTAGTCAATGCTCTTCTCGGCGATAGGTATGTCCGAAGTTGTCTCAGGAGTGGCATCTTTGGAGACCTCGCCCTCCTCATCCTGAGACAAGTCTACGACTTGCTCATTCAGAATAGGGGACTTGGCCCTAGCAGCATCCTTCTTTTTTCTAACCGAAGCTTCATCCTTGGACTCAGAATCGTCATCGGATTGGCTTGGAGTTGGAGGGAATGGTAGGGGGAGGTCGCCAGCATTTTTGAGGGGGGAGTCCTCAGGGACATCAAGCTTTTGAGGGCAGCCATCCAACCAAGGGTGAAACCCTTGTTGCATGCCTGCTTCACTTGCTTTTTGTAGTCCTCATTGACGTCGGCCGCCCCCTCAGTATACACCTTCTCATCGGCGGCCTTGATCTCGGCCTCTTTTGTGGCCAGGGCATCTTAAAGCTCCTTTTGGGCCCAACCACCTTTGCCTCGGCCTCCGTCTTTTCGGCCGTAAGGACCTTGGCAATGGCCTCTGCAGCGTCAACCTTTTCCTCGTCCTCGTCTTGAGCCTTCTTGGCTGCGTCGGCCTAATCTGCCAAGGTCTTCATCTTTTTCTTGGCCTTGTTGATAATCTTTTGTAAGCCAGCAGCCTCTTTGGCCTTATTCGCCAACTCCTTTTTAAGGGCAAAGGCCTGCATCGCAAAGGAGTGGCTATGCTGGATTGCCTAGAAGGAATGGAGAGAACAAGTTAGTAAAACTCTCAAAGTATAGATAGCAGAAAGAAAATGAAAAATTACAAAGTGTTAAGGGCTTACTTGGAGGAGCTTGCAACATCAGAGCAAAGTTCTCGTACTCGCTCAGCCCGGCGTTGCGCTCGAGATCGTTGGAAGGACAAGGGGTAGAGAGGGCAACGCCGACTTCAATGTCTCGGCGTGTCGCCAGCTCTAACCGCTTGTCCTCAATTGTAATGGGGGGAGCCCAGGGGCATCTGATTTCATAGAGCCCAGGTTGTTGCGGCTTGGACTCGCCTCTTCGACAGTTGATTGGGATGGTTCGGCCTCAGCGGGCCTCTTCTCGGCACAAAAGTGGTCTTCTCGCTCTCGCCAACTTTGAAATTAGCAAGGTTCCTTAGTGTCAATCTGAGTCACCGTTGCCTTAGGCTGGCCTTCTTCAGTCTTTTGGGCTTTGGTTTTGGTTGAGGCTTGCTGGTTGAGCGTTGACAGTGTCGGGGATTCAGCCAAAAGGTCTTCTGCGACAGTTTTCTTGCGACCCATCTCGGCAGATTAGAGTTCGGCGTCGTGCGTTTGCGTTGAGATGGAGGAATCAAGTATGGAACGAGGTTGATGGTTGCTCACTGATCGAAAGTTGATCCCTGATCTGGCCGAGATGATGAAGTTGCTGGAGGAGTTGTGGCAAGGAGGAGATTTGCTCTTCTTCTTGGGATATCGGGAAGGACCGACTTGTATGTTGGGATGTAATTGAGCAGTAGGGGAGCTCTCGCTTGTGAACTCAGATCCAAACTTCTTCAGCCCTTGCTCGGGAAGAAGGAATTACAGAAGTCTTTTGCCTATTGTGGAAGAGCTGCAAAAGCTTAGAACGTATAGAAAAACAAAGCATTAAAGACTTGAAAAACAAGTGTAACATTGCTCTTACCATTACCCTCTACATACTTTCGGCTAAGAGGGTAGAGGTGAAGGTTCATCATCTGGAGCAAACTCCAGATTCCCAGACATGAAGTAATCGTCCCGGCTCCCTTTTAGAGTCTGGGAGGTCGCAACAATTTTGTATCTTGGACCTCGGTTTGAAGTAGTAGAATAGCTTTCTCTAACTTAAGGCCACACATGTGTAGCATATTGAATGTCGGCTAAGGTTACCTAGCTTTCTCTTTCTTGGCTAGGGCAATTATGCGTTGATAACTCATAAGAGTTGATGGCAGTTGCATTGGTTCAACTTGTAGTAATGGAAGATTTCTCGGAAAAGATGTCAAGTGGAGCCTAAGTCCAACTCTACGAAAGCTACAACTGGGAAGGGCATAGAGTCGGCTGTGGGCATGATGGAGTCATCCTCCCAGCCAACTAATATGGACGTCGGCCAGATGTCAAACTCCTGCCTAAGTATTCTAACTTAGTTGGGTGTCTACCCTATGCTTCCACATACCCATGATATCGCTTGGGGAAAGGTGTTGGATTTCAGGAAGAAGTGTTTTTGTGAAGGTTTGAAGGACCTCGGCCAAAACCTAAATGTGTACTGTGGTAAGAATTTTTGAGGATCTAAGGGGAATTTGTTTCAGTTCTTCCTAAGGTTCATAAGTTCTACAAACAAATCCCAAACCTAAGTCTAGGCAAATGAAGATTGAAAGGCAGGAATTTGGAAAAAACACAACAAACAGAAACAGGAGTGCGATTCAAAATCAAGAACAGTGTGAATCATCAAGAACACAGTGATAAAGTTTGTACAGGTGTGTGTATATTCAAGAATGGATTGGGCAAAAACAGAGCCATAAAACAAACATGCTCAAGTAATGATGGAATCAAGACACAAATTAAGATCAAAGACATGAGCAAACACGCAAAGGCAGCGAGACAGCAGTGGAGTTCTTTGAAGTAAAACAAGAAATTTAAATAAGAGGAACAGTGGCTTACCAGAGGAGTGAAGCGGTGTTGAGTAGCCGGAGTCAGTAATGGTTGCAATCGAAAAAGGTCAGCGAAAGCTTCACCGGAGGGGAGGAATGAAAGCAGTTGCAGAACTTGAAGGTTTGAAGCAATGACGATTTGGGAGAGTAGAGAGAGAGTTTGCACGAAGATGATGGTAAAAAAGTGAAAAGAGGAGAGAGAGGATGGTTTTGATCAAACGCGGAAAATGGCGGCAAAATACCACAATGCGCCTAAAGAGACGTGCTTGTCAGACGGCACACCCAGACGCAAGCGACTTAAAGGCGCGTATCAAGTACAATCCAGTGAAAGGAAGCGCGTGCTTAAAACGGTTGGGTTGCTGTGCGTACAGCTTTCACGGTGATAAAACCCTTAAAGTTCTTGGTTTAAAGAAGCAAGGACCTCGGCTAGGAGGATGATCTCGGCTAAATAATTTAAACCGACTTAATTATTTGCTCTAAAGGCATTTTGGGGAAAACAGATTACAGATCTTGGTCATATTGAGTCGACAGTCTTGACTTTGGCAATAAATAATGGAGTTAGCTTAGCCGACGTGCTATGAGATCAAAAAATATAGGTTCCATCACCTCAGTATGCCGAGGTAATAGAACCTAGGGGGCAATTGTGGAGACATAATTTTTGAATGGCAACACGTGGCCGAGGTGTCACCGAAGTGTCAACCAAGGTGTCACGTGTCCTGATCATGACGCTGAGGTGATCTCGGTTAGGCCGAGGTTATCTCCGAAGATACCGGAGTCCGGGATAAGCGGATAAGGGACAAGAATCTTAGAACGAGAGAAGACTTCAGTTTGGATGAAAATAAGACTCTTAGAGAGTTTATCGCAATCCTACTGGGAGTCCAAGATTAGCAGTAATCCAAAGTCCATTGAAGCTAGGCTTCTATTGGGATTAGGTTTGTGATGATTATAAAAGAGAAGCACCCCATGGGTCTAAGGTACCCTTTTTATATTCTGAATAGTGAGTTAAGCACTTTTGCTATCTTTGAGAAATAACTGACTTGATCGTCGAAGTGCCCCCGGTGGACGAACCACCGCCGGAATCTCTTCTTTCTGTTACAGGTCGTTCAGGCGTCATCTATTCTGCCAGTGCCCTCCAGTTGAATACTAATTTGGCAATGCGGTCAGAAATCTACTCACACAATATATATATATATATTAATAATAAATTTCATAAATCAAATATGTAAGTTTACATAAACAGAAAAGTAAAATAAAATAACAAAAAATTATTTGATATATTATTAAAAATAAATATTAATCATTTAATTTGTGTTCACAAGTCTTATTAAGTCGAGCTTGGATTTACTTGGGCTCAGCTTGATTACTAAAGGAGCCTAAAAATTAAGATCAGACTTGTTCATTTAATAAAAATAAATTATAGCAATGAATTTACTTCGCCATTGGAGAGGTGATTTGGGGCATCTATATATATATTATATATATATTTATAATAACAAGAGTTTTACTTAATTATTGGAGAAGTTCTTATCTTTTATGCATTTGCTTCACATAAATATTCTAGGAAAAAAAAAATTATGGACACGTAATCAAAAAATAATAGTAGTCATACTTATTAGATAGATAGGGAGGCATACAATGAAGAGGTAGTTCCACTTGTGATACTCATATTTTCTATAGTCGATTTTGTCATTTGATTTGTGTTTGTAGATTTATTATTTAAGGAATTACAAGCAATTTGAAAATGGGCAGATCAAGTTGAATCAGGTGACTTCTTATTTGCCATCCATTTTAATTTAGGCAGATTGAAAAAAATCAATTCGCATCTATCTGTTTAGTTAACGGATGTGGATTGAGCAGTCTGTGTAAGTTGGCGGGTGGATGTGGATCGGTTGGCGGGTGCGGGTTCTGTTTTGGACATTTTTCGAACTATTTTCTAGTAATTTTTTTTATTATTTTGATCCTAAGATTTTTTATTCTTTATTTTTTATAATAAAAATAAAGACCAAACTTTCATAAGCATAACATCATTTTCTTCGAGTTGGGTCGAATGGCCTCCCATCTACCATCCATCAGAATTTCGGCTGATTGAGAAAAATGAATCTACATCCTTTCACTCATACCATTGAAAGAGTGTGACGGATTGATTCAGACCATTCAGTTTTGACTAGTCGGATGAATGCTTGCCCAACTCTAACTCACTTTATTCTACATATATTTCTATAATCAATTCTGTAATTTGATTTGTACAGGTAGAATTATTTTTTGACGAATTACAACCAATTTTGAAGGAAATTAAAACAACTGATCTCAATTTTCATAATCTGAAATGCGGGAATATTTGTATAAGTTTCAGTGTGTTTTCAATCTGTTTTTAGAAAATGACATTTCAAAGAAATTCCTTTTCTTTTCAAGAGATGTGTTGAATGTACTATCTATTCTATCATATACAGCACACAATACTGGTTTTTTTTTTTTTGGAAATTTTGTAACATTTTTTTTTCTTTTTTTCAAAGTTAACATCAAAATCATTTTAGTAATAGAATCACTACTAAACAGTTGCAGTTATAACCCATCTTTCCCATCATTAAACTATTCAAATGTTTAAATGTAAAATTACAAACGTATTGCATTTACAACAACCACTAATATCATATACAATGATATATGAATTCTTACAGCAGATATAAACTCGCTATCAGGAAAAGGATGTAAGCTGAAGAAAAATCCATGAAATGTTCTGTTTATTCCCAACTTTTTTTGGTTCTTATAGTTTGTACAACTTCACATAATTGTGAGCTTTCCCCAATTTTCAATGACCTCCTCTTTGGACTTGTGTTCACAACTTCACACGCAACCTTCATATCTCATGTATGTACGATTAAGAGCATCTTCACTTGGTGTAGTAATGTTAGGTCATTCAAAAAAATTTAGAAATACAGAAAAACTGATAACAGAATTAAATATGACTTTATAATATGAGGTGAGTTCCATCTTTTTATGAGTATTATACTCATGTGAGATTGTTTCTCGTTTCGTGATTGGTTGCTGTATAAGAGAAATTATATATTTTCTATTCATCAATAGAAAGGAACACTTGTATTTGTCTAGTTAGTTAGCCGCTCATGTGCTTCTGTAGCTTTGTTTAGTTTGGTAAATCCTGGGACATGCCCTTTGTATTCTTGTATTTGCCCGTTTGTTGTTTTATTTTATGACTTCTTCACCCAAAAAAGAAAGGAACACTTGAAAAAATGTTTTGAATTTCCCTACTATAAAATTTGAGATAAATGGGATCAACCGCATCACCCACTTAGGGTGTAAAACGAATCAAACTACTAAAATTTGACTTGTTTTTAACTCATTAAAAACTTATTTTAAAATCAACTCGTTATCTAACACACACACACACACTCTAAAAAAAAACTCAATAATTTTTAAATTTCAATTCGAACTTGATAAACTTATATATGCTATATAAAATTAAATTACTAAGTTAGACTCGATTAACTTAGTACTCAATTCAACTTGTTCACAAGTATGAGAGCATCATATAAGCATGCACAGTTTCTGCTCCAAAAACTAAGGCCAAGTCGAGTGCCACAAGAATTTCCACCATGGATTGGTTATAGAAAAGAAAATTACATACAAACTAATAAATTTTATAAATTTTTCTTACTTTTGCAATGATAAAATCTCATAATCTAAAATAGAACCCGCTTTAATGATATAATTTTGTTCCACAACGATAAGTAAAAAGAAGTTTGCAAGATTTGTTAATTTGTATACAACATTAATCATCAAGAGAATGCCAATGCAAAATTTGACATTTACATGACAAGGACGTTACGTGTTGCCTGCCTCCTAATAATTACTCATCTCGCACTTTTTCTTTTTCTTTTTATTTTTTGAGAATTTAAATATAGTTTATATATTTAGCTTACTCCTAAGAGTGAGAGTGAGGGCAGGGAGCTGACAGTTGCAACAAATGACATGTTATATAAATATAAGCAAAAGAAGCGCTGCAAGCAAAGATGAACATTAATTTAGAGGCCACTTTTCATTTCAAAGCACCAATTATCTATAAACATCAATCCAAAACTTGTGATATTGTGATCAATTTTGCAACAGTTCGACACGAAACTAGACTTGACAGAACTACATTGCATAATTGACAGATAAATGTGAAATAAAACCCTGTTAAGATACTAACAACAACAAAAATTGAGTAATAAACTGCGGCGAAGATAAAGAGCATAATTATAAAACGAACAATTCAAGTGAGCCCATAAAATAAGGCTCTGTTTTACTTTACTCAATAACCTTCAAGACATTCAGAGCAAAGACTTGTACTATTTGCTCGCTCTTACAAAGCAAGCCCCTAAGAGTTGAATCCAAGTTAAAATTAACAAGCAGCTACGCTGTGATTCTCGACCGACCCTTTGCGATTCTTCGTGCAATGACCCGCCGCCCACCCTTGGTTGCTTTGCTGGCCATGTGTTAAAGACATGCATTAATCATACCATAAAAGTGATATATACACTATTCTGATCTCCATATGCGTACGACTTAATTGAAAAATAAACCTACTTCACATAACTAGAAGACAGATCTTTGGTCACATGCACACAAAGATAAAGCAAGGAGAGTTAAAAACCCAAGAGTTCCTAGAATAAACCTTAAGTTGGTTTTTACACCATCATTTAACAAAAAAAGGGGAACCAGAATTGAAGGGCACACATCTGAGCTTTAAAAATGCATATATACATGTGTTCATGCGCATATGAGAGAGAGAGAGAGAGAGAGAGAGAGATGTACCGAGCCAAGAATCCATGCGTCCTCTTCCTCTTGATGACGCTAGGTTGGTATGTTCGTTTGGGGAACAAGAGCATTGGATCACTTGATGAAGGCCCATCCACTGAAAAAGAGAGCAACAACTTAGTTCACATACAAATTAAAGAAGGGGCAAGATATTATTTTTTTGAGCAAGTATAGTTTATTAGAAATGGTGAAAAGTCAACAATCCATCTAACACTAGTGCAAGACTTGCCAGCTCACCTAGGAAAGACATGTTGGACGTTTTTTTTCTATTTCTTTTTCTTTTTCTAGGTGGTTAGCGGACTTCACAATGACACACCAGGAACTTATATACAGTCAGATTAAACCCCTGTAGCGAATAAAAACTTGCCATAAAGGGTTTGGACAATTGGACAATCCTCCTAAGACCTAAACAAAAGCAGAGCTTTCATAGAGCAATTATTGCAGAATTGGACCATCGTATCATAAGACATTGCTTGGCTGAACTCAGGCTCAGGGAAGCATCAATTCCACAAAGCAGTATAACAGTGAATCAAAAGAGCCCTTACCAGGCAATCATGCTGAAAAGCTAAAAAAAATATGAGCCAAAAGAGCCCATCCAATCATCTGGAAACTATAACAGTGAATCGAATCTCTGGCCGACAAAATTAGGTTTACCAAGGTAGCATCATGTTGTTTAACCTCTCATTAACAAAACTAGAGATTCTTTCCTCATCACAAAGTAAAAGCTACAGGGGGAATTTTCCCAACTGTTTTCCTTCCTATGCATGCCATCTTAAAGCTCTATTCAAAGTCCTGACAGAAACAAACCTGACCACAGCTAAACACTGCTCATATAAAAATGAAAGATGCAATTGACCACAGCCAGAATTTTACTTCCCCCTACCAAGCTTATGAAATTACGTCTTTAGTAAAGAGATGGTCATTACCTTCTCACAGACTCTACGCAAAATAAATATACTGAAAAAAATAGTGAATTGCCCAAATTGAGGAAGGGTGAAAATAGAGAAATGTTTTTTTTTTTTTTTTTCTTTTCTTTTTAACATTTTGGAGGCACAAAGATAGTTGCAAGGGGAATTTCAAATGAGTGCTATTATTAGCACCCTATCAATTATTTTGGAACCCCCATTTCCTTGGACCCCCACTTATCAATTCTAAAACCCTTAAAATTTCTTTTCTCCTCCAAATAATACCAAAATTATCCTTATAAAAATATTTCACCCATTCAAATGCACACCCCCACACACCCCACACCCCAAAAAGCCTCTCTCTCAAAACCCTAACAAAACCCACGACGGTGGAACCTCCCAAAACCAGGGGAAAAAAATTGTGGTGATTAAGAAATTTTTACTCTGTTTCATTACGAGGTCTTTCAATTTATTTGATTTTTTTTTTTTCCCATTATCTCTTTTCACAAACACAACACAATCCACTTTTATGCTTCTCTAGTTGATTTTCTGTGATTCATCCATGATTTCACTGTACTTGTATCTCTCTATGTGAGCAAAATTGGACAGGATTTCACCCTCCGGTCAACCAGCCAGTCGACCACCCAAGGGTGGTCCAACCTCCTTTGTTTGCCTACTTCTGCTGCTGTTTCTGCTTCGGTTATCTGTTCCCGAACAAATAAGAAACATTCAGTTACCTATTCCTAAACAAATAAACAATGTTCAAACCTGTAATCCCGAATTTCGGTCATATGTTCGAAAATTTCATCCCGAAAAATAACCTTTTTATTTGCTATTTTTTTCAAGAAACTTACCCTTATAAGGCCAATCTCCTCTAAGTTAAGAATATCATTAAATTTATGGACCTCTTCTGAGTTTTTATTGTTGTACTCCTCTCGTCTCATGGAGTTGTGGTTGCCGGAAAAACTTCCACTCATTGTCATTGCTGAAGAAGTGTATGTAATCAAATGGTTACTACCATTGTCGCCGGAATATTACCACCAAAGGGTTTTCAAGATTTAAGAATGGGTAGGTTTTGAAGGTGGGATTTGAGGAAAATGGATGGATGGTGATGGAGGTGGGTAGCCTCATAAACCCTAACTCATGATGTAGTGGGTGTGTGGACTTAATTGTGAGATTAGGTATTCCAAAATTTTTGATGTCCTTTTTAGTAATTTCATTTGAGATGATTATTGTAATAAATAAATAACAAAAAAACTAAAAATGAATGGTCCAAAATAATTAATGGGGTGCTAATAGCAGCACTCATTTCAGATTTTTAATCAGAAAAAATGTGCAAAGCATTCTGCGAAACCAAGAATGCACAGAATCATTCTGTGCAATACAGAATCACATTCCTCTGCCTAGTCTATCTACCCTTACAGCCAGAGGGTCTTGGGGATCAATTATATTATATATGTGCTCCAATCTCCCATAGATGTATCCAGAGTTTTAAAAGGCTTTCCTGAGACTCGCCTTGATGCGCGCCTCGCCTCGAGACTAAGGTAAAACGCATCAAGGCTTTGATTCTTAGGCATTACTCCCCAAAGGCTTGCGCATCACAGTTTGAGACATGCGCCTTAAGTGCGCTTTGTACGCTTTTTGCGCATAAGCATCTGAGGAGTACGCACATGCAGAGGTTGTCTTGGGGTTTTGTTAAACTTAGTCTATTAGATTGTTTAAACATAAAAAAATAAAAATAAAAAGAAACTTGTTTTGCAATTATATTCTATAGGGAAAATTAAGTAAATGATTAATCCAAAAAAAAAAAAAAAAGCACAGTTAATGGTCGAGTGAGAAGCTCAATCACTAAAGTCAAGAAAATCAATCACTTTCAGTGAAGGACAACTTCTTTTTATGTAGTAGAATGTTCAAAACCTTAAGGGAAAAGTATTTACACCTTTATAATTAATTGTTTTTATTTTTTTACTATTTTAAAATATTTAATTTATTCACTAAATATTAAAATTTGAAATTTGAAATTTGAAATGCTTATGCCTCAACGCCTTGAGGCTTACACCTCGCCTCATGAAGGGTAAAATGCCTCGAGGTACGCATTCGCCTTTAAAAACTTTGGATGTATCTACAATTGAATTGGGAGAGGCATGGATCTCTATTTGCCCAAAAGTCCCAAAAGAACAATCATTTGAGAAAATGGTTGGTAAGGCAGACCTATATACACACAGCAAGCAAGCAAGTAGATTTTGTTGGTATGCCAGCAAGCTCATAGCTCATGGTGAGATTCATGTCATAATTAAATCTCGATTCTACCTCACTATAATTTCTCTGGATCTGGACCCAACCAGGGAAAGGTATAAGCAAAAATCATATCTTGGTCATTATACCAAAGAAAAGTGGTACTCCCAGACCTTGCGACAGCAACCTACATTCTGTTATTGTTTCTTTCCAGCACAAGTGTACAACCTAGCAACATACATAGGATCAATACAAAAGAATCCGGGAAGATCTCCATGAAATCTACAGAGTTGCCTCCCTCCCTGGGGGTTGCATGATCATACATTGTATATTTTGCACCAACTCTTGTAGTGATGTATAACTGTTTAAAATCGAAATGGGAGATGACGCCCTTGATGTGATCCAATCTCCCCTAGGTGTATCTAAAATCGAATTGGGAGAGGCATAGATCTCTATTTGCCCAAAAGTTCCAAAAGACCAATCTAAGGCTCATAATAAAGATTAAGGCAAATTTATTTACCAAAAAAAAAATTAAAGATCAAGGCAAATTTCACTTTATGCTTTATGGTTTGACTCATGTGCAAATAATCCTCTTGTCATTTGAAAATATGCACATTGCCCCTTGTGATCTGTCAACCAAAGTGCAGAGATAGTTTTCCCATTCAAGTTAATGGTATGTGAGAGCCACGTGCCTATGTAGGAAGTAAGCCATTTTTAAGAGAAAAATACCCCTTATACACCTTCAAATTTACAGGGGGGAAATGCCATTCTTCTTCTTCCTCTATCTACTTCCCCCCTATCCCCTGTCAGTCTCTCTTGCTCCACATCCCCTAGCCTTGCATACCAAGCACAACGCCACCCTCAACCACTAGGCGACCATGGCAGCACAAAATGAACAGATCTTTAGCCCCCAAAAGCATGCAACACTGGCAATTCTCTATCATGAACCAATTTTCATCTCATTGTCCCAATTTTCATGACACAAAAAGGAGCTTCTAGAGAAGTAGAAAAGATTTTACTATATAACCCTCTTCGCTATAGTGGAACAACTGGTTTTGAGCATAATTGGCTGTGGAAAGGTTCCAGTAGGGAAAAATATAGAAATCAAGAACTTAAAAAGAAAAGGCACTAAAACAGAATAAAAAAAAAAGGAATAGAAAATACAAAAAACTAGAAATCAATTCATCCTAGTTGAAAGGGGGAAATATTGGCTTCTACTGGAGGTGGCAAATTGAAAATGCAACTAGTCTTCGTTTCAATCAACCATTCCCTTAAGTTTCAGTGAATATTTGGGTGAGTTGTGCACCAAACATAAGTGATATATATGTTTAGAGAAAGAAGACGAGAATTTGGGTAATTATACAGGTGCTATTAACAAAAGCTAGGTGCACAAATCATAGGGGCAACGTGTTCAAATGATATGGGGGTCATCCGCACATACGCCAAACCAGGATGACATAAAGTGAAATTTTCCCTAAAGATTAAAATATTTGAAGTTGACTCCCCCTGTGGGCCTGCATGATCATACATTGTATATTTTCACTAACTCTTACAGATTTATATATGTAACTGTTATTATCTTTTTGGGCTATTAGATCTTCTACATGCATGGGGATATATGGTCATTAGACTCATTACTAAATTTAAATCAACATTTGTATAGTTGTGCCTATGTGTTACAAAAAAATGCTAAATGCTAATACCCTAACAAATTATGTATTGGAAGTTGGAACGAATGTTCCAAAACATAGTACACTTCCGTTCCAAAACAGTAAATTTAGTAATCCGATACGATGGCAAAAGTTTTTTCCAATATATTTCCTTAAATATTACCTTACGATAAAAAAAAAATCAAATATAATAAACTAAAATCTAAAGTGAGTTAAGTTTTGACAAGACAAAACACCAAAAATGGAAGAAAAAAAATTAAAAAAATACATTTTATTAGATGTCTATAGTTATAAGAAAATTACTCAAGAAGTATCTGAAATTCTTAAATGTAATATATACAAGTCAAGCCCTATCTACCATAATTTAGAGCATGTGGCTTACCGGGTTCCCATTCCACGTACTGAAATGATCCACGTTACAGGTAACATAGGTTCTACCATTATTTCATTGAACAACTAAACAGAAATGAACTGTTAAAAACAAATTTCCTCCAATTCACATATTTTACAAGGTAGAAATTGAAAATCCCTATAGCTAACGCTTCAGTAACATTGATCACTGCATTCATGCCAAGAAATAATCAGATTCTACAACTACAGAGCTCACAAATGTCAAATTACACTCTTTTTCGCTTGTTTTAACAACACAATTTGAATCTTTGACGTTGTAATTTGTAATACAGACAAACAATCCACCAAAATCAAAAATTAGAGAGAGAGAGAGAGCACCGTCGGGTAAGAAGAATCGGAGAGAAGGAAGGCCGGAGGGGTAGAGAAATCCATCGGAAGAAAGTCTTTTGAGGGGATCGGAGTCGTTGTGGGGGAAATTGAGAGAGGTCTGGAACTTGGAGAGAGAAGGTGGGAAAATCATGGGAGTGATTTCGAGGCAGCTCGATGCAATCAGATGGTTTGAGCTCGTGTTCTTCTGCTGTTGCTGAAGCAATGGATTCAACAATCGATTCATCAGAGAAGCTCCGGTCCGAACTAGGGTTTTAGACGCCATTTTTGGGTGAGCTATCCCTGTGTGTGTTGGAGTTTCTCTGAACCCTAGAGAGAGAAGACGATTTGCAGTAAAGAAAAAGAATAATGCTATATCTAAACAATTAATGTAATATAATTTTAAAAGTTTTGAGTATTTATAATTTGAATAAATTAATGTATTAATTGATGATGTGATATAATTTAAAAGATTTTTAATATTTGTAATGTGATTAATAAGTATGGTTAATAATAATGTCATCAATAGTGTTTGTATGCTAGTTAGTATACTAATAGGTGTATGTAATATCACTGTTATAATTTATATAATAGATGGGATTAATAATAATGACATACTACTAGTTAATAGTATATTAATTGGTACATATAACACCATCGAAAAAAGGAAGAGGACTGCAAAAGATGGGCTTGTTTAGTTTATTTTTGGGAGAGTTGTTTTTTAAAAAAAAATTCAAAATTTTGTTTGGCTTGTGGTTTTTTTCAAAAAATTTCTAAAACCACTTTCTCTCTCTTACACATCAATCAATCACTTTTTCTTTCTCTTCTCTCATTTTCAATCACTTTTTCTCTCACACACATCTACTCAATTATAATAAAATATCAAATCATCTCAAACTCCAAAATTACTTTCAGAATATACAACTAAGCAAACCAAAAAAATTTCTAAATTCTCTTCCTAAATTTTTTTTCAAAAACAACTCTCCCAAAAACAAACCAAACAAGCTCAGAAAATCTGACAAAGCCCATTGGGCCTTTGATTGTATTGGGTCAGGCTGGCCCTCTTTCGTTCTGTCCACTTTGTGTGTGTTTTTTTTTGGATCACCAATGCTATGGGAAAGGGCTAATTGTTAACACTAATACATATTTCAAATCAATTACTTACTGATAAATTTTAGAGTAATAGTAGAGATCTTAAATAATTTATTAAATTTTTTAATAAATTTTTTACATGGATATGGGACACATACACATGTAAATTGGTGTGGATCTCGTAAGAAATTTGATAAAAAATTTAATAGATTATTTAAAGTTTATAACATTTTTTAAAATTTTATGAATAAAATATGGTGTTATAAAGATGAAAGATAAACTCATTTAGTGAGTGTGGCTGTTCTTTATTTCTCAAGAATACCACGTTAGCAATGTCATACTGTGTTATGAAAATATTTAATAATTTTTCATGTAAAACATGTGAAGGGTGACTTTTTTTTCTTTTTTTTTTCTAACGAGAATCCTCTCTAAGGCAATGTCATATTCGAATTATTGAACATTTGAATTTAGGATTTCATCCTGAAGACTCTTAATAAGTAAGGGGGTGTTTAGAATTTATTTTTTTGCTAACTTTTTGTTGGATTTTTCATCTTACGTAAATTTCTTTTAAAAAACTTTATACTTTTAGATTTTATTTGAATAGACGGACTAGAAAAGTAAATATATATGGAGAAAAAATCAACTCTTTTGACCTTTTTTCTTGTTTAGTAAATTTTTTTTCAACTATTTCAAAAAAATTAAATCTTCTCAAAAGTAATAAAAATAAAAATAAAAATAAAAAATTGACAAAAAATTTATTTTAAAATATCAAAAAATCATTCCCCCAAGTTACTCTTACAAGTTGGTGACAAGACTTCAAAAACACATTTAATACACTTATTCTTAAAAGTGGAATCTATGACCTCTCATACGGGGAGTCATGGTGGCCAAAGACAATGTTAATTAAATTAAATCAATTTATTAGTGACAAATAATATTCAACTTTTGTTACCACAGTATTATTGAAAGAATGGAGAAGAAAGCACTTATTAAAAAGAGTATATGATACCTAATAATACACTAAACTAACTATTCCATATTGAGAATGATATACAGAGTCAATGGTTGGCTTTAAACAGACTAACTATTCCATATTGAAAATGTTATTCAGTATTTTCAAGGCAACACTTGACATGAATAACACCAACTCTTCTTTACCTAAACATTTTATTTATTTATATTTTTTTTCAAAATTATCATATACATGTGGTTGCTTGCCATTAATATTCTCATTGAAAAGATAAGAAAATAGTTAGTTCCCACTTACTCTATTATGTCAATAATTATATCCTTAGGGAATTAATCACTCTAATTAGCTTCCACACTATTTGGTTATTTTTACTTCAAACAAAAAAAAAAAAAAATCATAGAAAAGCTTAATTTGGATAACTTTTTAGGGTATAACCTTCACGACAAAAATAAACAAATAGAAAGATTTTTAGTCCAAGGAAGGCTTAACCTAAAAACACATTTGAGTAATGTTACAAACTTAAAAATTATCCAAATTTTGAATTGTGTAAACCAGATTCATTATTGATATGGACCTACAATACATCAATCTCCGTCATACACTCACTCTGTGGATAAATTTATGGAAAAAAAATCTTGGATTTGCATCTTTTCTGAAAACATTTTAGTATTTTACCCTAGAAATTGAAGATCAATAATCCTAAAACAATCAAGGAAATCTATTTCGTTTCCAAGCACCCAATAATGTCGCTATAGTTTGTCCACAACCCAAGTTCATGTTGGATGCCTTCTGCAAAGAGCACTAGAAAGTCTGCAAATACCCATGTGATGATTGATCTCTTTTAAGCTTTTTGTTTGTTTTTTTTTTTTTCTTTGTTTCAAAGTATTTACAAATAAGGTACAATAGGCTATGTGGTCCAAATTTTAAACTTGATCACAAAGCAATTCTGGAGAATCATCTTCAATTGCAAATCTCTTGATGAGGTTCCTTTCAACGTTCAGCCAGTCCCACATGGACCACGCTTGCTCAGTTACAAGCATTTATGCCCCCACCGGCTTAGAACAATTCCGACACTAGGTTACGATTTAAATTAATCAAAAAGTCATATAAAAAAAAAAAAATCAAAGATTCATTCTCATTCTCTCTACTTTTTTCAGGTCTCTAATATAAAAAAGTCAAAAAATACTCTCAAACACTTCAATTTTTTTCACCTCATCTTTTAGCCAAAAACCCTACTAAAAAAATCACTTCTCAAACAAACCCTAAATAGGCATTTCGCCTAACCACTTTGTAATCCAACAACACTCTACTCTTAAAATTGATTTGGCTACTCTCTAACTCTAAGTAGGGAAGACAACAGGACAAGTTTGTGGTAGGTTTGTAGAGCAAATCGGGAATAAAGCAAATCGAGAAGGTGGTGGGAATATTAATAAAAACCCACAGAGGGTGGTGGATAGAATGGGATGGGAAAGAAAAACTCGTCTCCACCCCACTTCCTCATTAGTGCAAGGAAAACCAGCACAGGGAGAGGCAGGGGATGCAGGGGCCGAGCAAGATGAGAAAAAATTGTCATCCCCACAAAGACTCTCCAAATGTAACTAGCTAAGAGATGATAGGCATAATGCTTACCGTGTTGCATATCTTGTTGGTGAGTTCCATTTTGTGCCAAAACTAAGCTAAAATGCTCTAAATGTCTTGTGACAGGGTCAATTTTCGTTTTAAATTTCCAACCTGTAATGGCACTAAGTTACAGTACTTAGTCTCAGCCAAGCATGCACGAATTACCCACTATAAGTTTTGTAAGCAAGCAAGCATTCACAAGTAGATTACAGGAACCGTTCCCAACCTTTATTATCACCAAATAATAGAAAGATACATAAGTATTCGTACAGATAACATAATCTGTCTAAATCCCTCTATGCCTTAACATTTATAGTCATTTTACAAATTAGTTATAAGCAGTTGACACCCACAACTGCTAGGGCAAATTCAAACCAACAAGGCTGCTGCATGGTGCTTGCCGACGGGGACGTCAGCTTGAGAAACAAATTACAAACTACTTAGAGGCTTTACCGACGAGGACGTCGACTTCTTCTGGTAGGGGTGGTTTGTTAGCACCTTAAGACTTGGACACTCAGCTTGGCATGTGGTGGCACCTTGCACCTATGTCAAGGTCCAAGTCAGGCATGAGGGAGGCATGCCTAAGTCAAGGTAACAATGTGGCAGTGGCAATGCCACCAGACCCAAAGGCGAGTAATGTTTCATGTGGGCAAATGAACGGCTATACTTAGCCCGAATGCTGCTAGCAGCATAGACTTGTTGGGTCAAACAGATCAGTGGTTGTTGGGTCAAACAGATCAGTGGTTGTTGGGTCAAACAGATCAGTGGGCATGACACTTTATGGCAGACCAAGACTTACAATTTCGTGGGTTAAACTCAGGAGGGTTCAAAAGGCTGAAATGGATGAGCAATTCATAACAGTTCCTTGGCATGATGCAAAGCTGACAGACAGGGCAATTTATAGCAGTTATGCTTGCAAAGAGTCATGACAAAGCCTGCTAGAATTAAGGAACTGGTCCAAGACAGTTCCAGGCAGTTTCCAGCATTTTCAATCTGCAGCAGCCTTGTTGGTTTGAATTTGCCCCAGCAGTTGGGAGTGTCAACTGCTCATAACTGATTTGTAAAATGCCTATAAATGTTAAGACATAGAGGGATTTAGACAGATTGTGTTATCTATACGAATACTCATGTATCCTTGTATTATTTGGTGATAATAAAGGTTGGAAACGGTTCCTGTAATCTACTTGTGTATGCTTGCTTGCTTACAAAACTTATAGTGGGTAATTCATGCATACTGGGTTGAGACTAAGTACTGTAACTTAGTGTCATTATAGGCTGGAAATTTAAAACGAAAATTGACCCTGTAACAATTTGGAGATGCTTTTATAAAAGAAACCAGTAGTTAAGTCGGATGTTCTATCCAAATCTTCCCCTATTTCTTATCACAAGCCAGCTCTGTATCACACGATGAGGTCCCTCTAACCGATCGTGTGATGGAGAAGAGCCTTGGGATAGATCCTATGACCATCAAAACTACACAAGTCAAACTCATCAAAATTAGGCCCTATGGCCATATATCAACCATAATCTCGAATGCAAACAAATTCCATTGTAAAGATAACACCATTCCTTGATGTTTCTTAAAAATCACAACCATTAAAAATTAGAAATCCAAACACAACACTATTCCGACAAACCTACGGATCAAATAATTCCGACTGAACCATTTTCAGTTACTATAGGAACAAGTAAAACTACACAAAACCGACCTCCCAACTGAGAAAAGACGGAAAATGCAGACAAGCAAACTGAGAATCTTGTCATCGATGCAGAAAAAGCGGGGATGGACATTTTACAACATGCCAAAGACCTAAATCAATGGTGGAAGCATTTGCTCCACAACAAAAATAATAAAATAAAAGAACTGAGATGAGAAAAGAGGATAACAAAAATAAATAAAGAAAGAGACAGCTAAACTCAGAACCAACATGCATGTGTAATAGATAATTAAACAACAACAGATCTCAAAATGTACATGAATTCCCTGAACATGTTGGTCACTGTTCCCCCTGAAGTGCAGAAGAAATCCATTCTGAAGCAGCTGTTTGAGTGTCAGATTCTACATGTGGTGAAATAGAGAGTGGAGTTACTGCAACCTGTTCGGAAGTAAACACAGGAATCAGCAAAATAAGAGCTGGTTAAAGGTTTTTAGAATCCGAACAAACATGACTTTTACTGTCTGAGTAAATCAAATGAGTCTACACTCATTTCCAAAATGTTTTCACAATTTTCATGTTCTTATTACCATTACCACTTACGCTCCATTTGTGCACAAAACAAACAAAAAGATCCAGCTTATAAATTCTGATAACAAACCCTATAAAGCTTTCTTTTGAAATAATATGCAGAACACAACCAGATCACACAATTCCCTATCAGCATGAAAGTAAACGCTACAAATTAGATCAAAACCATTTTATTTTTACATGGCTAAAAATGCCCCCAAAAACAAAAAGAGATCGTGCAAAACTCACAAATCCATTTTCAAGTGCTCTGAAATCGAGATCCTCATCCACATCTTCCTGCTCCTTGTCCACAAACTGCAAACACCAAAGATTACCTGAGTCATCCCTTCATTAACAACTAAACCATTAACAGAAAAACAAACGGAGACCAGTAAAAAAATGGCAAGCAAAATCACTATACGTATGAAGAAAAATTTACACGATGGATCAGAACTTAGAAAACGTATGCTTCAACTACTCTGCCAGTATTTCATTGAACTTGTTCTTGGATGCACTAGGAATATTACATTGTAGTGAACTTCTACATAGATTAAAAATAAATAAATAAATTTGTAAATCTAGCTTCAAATAATAGTTTTAATTTTCAAGTAAGACTCCAAAAAGGAAGTACCTTCGAGAGAGAAATAGAAAGATCATTCTGGAAAATATTGTTTCATATGTGTATTAAGGCAACTAAATACCATTTGACAGCAACTTCAAATGATTCCTACATTGCTTCTAAACAAAGCCCTAATAGACACTTTTTTTACCTCTAATCGAAAGTACTTCATTGTTCGGTTAGAATCAGATTTTCCTGCAACTCCAACTGACTCAACAATCTCAATATTTTTTTTCTGCGTGATCATACGTCGAGCTGCACCCTGAAGGAAACAAAAAGGTGAAAATTTGAGAAAGACAATGAAAAGGTCACAATGATCCTCATGGTAAAAGGACAACTTATTCAATCTAGTGAAAAACTACTCACAGCAGCAGAAGCGTCTCGACTGAGCTGAGCAAGCTGCATGCCAAGGCTTTGCTGATTGGACATGAAACGCCCTGCAGACCTGTTGGCTGAGATGGCTAGCCAGCTTGGTGTGGATCTCCAGAGACTTTGCTTGGTCAATTTAAAGCCCTGTCCAGAAAATGAATGAAACACAAACATATGAATGAAAGAAAACATTTTTAAAGAATACAGCCAGGAAGTATTTCATATTTTGAAAGAATAAGAGTATTTCAGAAGCCACTGGAATCGTAAAACAATATGCATGGCACAGTCAAAAAGATCAGGTTGTATCATATCAGCACAAGAGAGATTTGCACCATTGCCACTGATCTAATGCCACGTGCAAATGGTGTATTAGGATAGCAACCATTTAGGTGGTGCTTGCTTAGGAATGATGCCCCTTGCTGCAAGACTAAGGAGCAATGAAACCTATCCCGCTGCAGTGCTCTACAGTCAAATTTTCTTTTTCATTATAACATGGTGACCAAAGACGCATTTTCCATGATATTAAGTCATTTTCCATTTAGGAAGAAAACAATGAACAGGAATCACTGAAGAAATGTATGTTCTCTTTTTTTCTTTTTCTTATTTTTGAGTATATCGAGAACAATTTATATAATCTAAACTAGGGGAGGGCGTATTGGAGACAGGAGGGGGAGAGGGTTGAACCCCTGACTGGATGACAGCCTTACAAGTTCCTAAACATTGAGCTACAAGGCTTGCACCACGCTGTTCTTTATGAAATGTTTAAAATTTGCCAGCTCTAGCTCAGCAAGTAAAGTTAATGTAATAGGAAAAACATCATAAAGGGAGGTAATATCATCATCTGCCAACACTATAGATGCCAGCCAACCAATCAATTGATTAACCAAGGGAAATTATATGAGCTAAATTTAATAGTATATTATCAATAAAGGACATGCTCTGTGAAGTTTGCCAAGCATTTCATCAATGTATTACAGTGTTTTGAGTATAAAAGCCAAAAATCTGACATAAAATACTTAAAAGAGGCAAACCTTGTTTTGCAGAGGAGATGTTGGAACTTCAATATTCAGTAAGCAACTTTTGGGGAAAATTCCCTTCTCTATATCTCTTATGGCTGCGTTTATTAAAGGTAAACTGACAGCCACAGCATCCTTGAAATCACTATCTTGACTTTCATCCTTGTTCCTGAAATAATTGATGATAACAATATGTTAGACATATCAAGAGAGATAAGAAAACAACAAGAGATAACAAGAGTAAAGCACCAAAACCCACCAGTTCAGTGAAATTGACATAGATGGTACACCACTCATCAATGACTCTCTAGCTCCAGCTACAACACCTGAATAGAACCTGGAGAACTCCCAAGCAATAAACATAATTGATAATTCTTCAACACCATACATAAAACATGCATTAAAAAATAATAACAAAATTCAATTCAACCCCCATTCGCATCTTAACAACTTCAGCAAACTGTCGAGGATAGAGTGCGAAAAATCCACAAGCAAAAAAATTATATATATATATTGTAAGACGAGCCCAAAAGTAAAATTATCTAGGCAAGCTGGATGATCTAGCTACACAGAAATCACAAAACCGCATGCAAATTACTTACATGTGATGGCCACAACTTGAACCCTTGTTGATTCCACTTATTACCTAAACATCAGATCAAAAACTTAAATCATTGGACAATGACCAAAAACAAAATGCATCAATAATCCCATATATGACAGCATACCAGCAGCGGCTTTGACCAAGAAAATAGTGCCCCAGATAATGCTAATGACACACAATCCACAGGAGTCCCTGAATGAAAGAGTCAACACCAGACCCTAAATACCATTAAAACCGCAAATAAAGCACAAATTTTTGCATCAAATTTGCAGAATTTTAAAGCATAAAAGATTTAGCAACACAAAATAAAAGATCAAGCTGCAACTAATTGTCAAAATCAACACAATTCAATCATTTAAAACACTGTTAGAACAAATCCCAAATTAGGATACATAAAATCGAATAAGATCAACATGATAAGCCCATACCAGAAACTTCATAAGCTGTAGCCCCACTGATCTCGGTGGAAGTCACTGCAACTGTTTCTCTAAGCGTCACAGAATGACCCGACATTGATTTGTCCCTACAACCAATCCACCAACATATTAAAAAACTGCAAGTTCACAGATAAGAGAGAGAGAGAGAGAGAGAGAACCGGAGATAAAATTAAGAGAATCAAGCAACCAATAGAAGAAAAAAAAAAACAAAAACAAAAACAAAAACAAAACAATTATCATTCATAGATTCAAAAACCAACACTACAAGTCAAAGAAACTCGCACACCCAGATGAGAAACTTGACCAAACTACACACACATATACAGCAACAAAATAGAAAGATTATAAATTTAAAGAGAGACCCAAAATTGTAACCTGAGATAAAATTAAGAGAAACAAGCAACGAATAAAAAAACAATTATCATTCAGAGATTCAAAAACCAATACTATTATAAGTCAAAGAAACTTGCAATTTTAGCTATACAATTATATTTATATAGCAGCAAAAGAGAGAGAATCGAAATTTGAAAGATAAACCCACGATTGAGGAGCGCAGACATGGACATTGCAGAGGCCTTCACGGACCAAAGCTTCAACAAGGAAAGTAAGGCCAGGGGAGTCAATTCCATCGCCATTGGTGACCAAAACAATAGGCTTCAAATTATCAGAATCGGAATTGGGTTCAACAATATCGGAAAGCGAAGGGGCAGAAGAGGGTTCGGGGTTCTTCGATTGCTCGTCGTCGGTGCCCTTTCTGCTGAGAAGAACTTCCTGGAGATTGGAGACCAGACCTGGAGGCAAGAAATTGTTCTTCATAGCAGAAGTGGTGGTCATTTTCTAGAGAGAGAAAGGGGGTGATGATGAGAGAGATTGAGAGGGGTAGGTTTGTGGTGTTGAAGATTGGAATTGTGATCAAAACCCTATAGAGAGAGAGAGAGAGAGAGTAGTGAAAAGAATAGGAAGAAGAAAAGAGGAGTTGAAAATGGAAACTGGTAGCGATTGATTTGATGCGACAGAGAGAGATGGATAGACCGGTAATTAGGGCGTTACTTAGAGAGAGAGAAACTGTTATATATTACAGAGATCGAGGAAGTAGGGCCACCGCTCAATCGCACCGATTCATCTTGCTAATCGTGGATCAGTTTGATTGGAGCTTTTGAATAAGAATGATATTATACGCACTAATTAGGATATTAATTTAGGGCAAAGCACCAATAAATTTCAAATTTAAAAATGTTAACCCATTTAGTCTTGAAAGTTTTTTGTTGGACTAATAGGTCCTATTTCTCAAGAAGCTTACTATAGGCATTTTTTAGATTTGCCTTCTTTTCAAACATCAAACATTATTCATCCAACATCAAACATTAGATTTCAAACATCGTTGAAAATTACAATAATGTTTCAAACATTAGATTTCAAACATCTAATGTTCATCAGATTTCAATAATGTTTGAAATTATAGAATGAAACATCATATTCATTTACCATCATGAACATCAGATTTCAATAATCTAATGTTTACCATCATGAACACCAACGTCAGAACATCATGAACAAACATCGTGACAAATTAGATTTCAAACATCAAAAATTAGATATCAAACATCAGATTTCAAACATCAAAAATTAAAATAACGTGAAAAATTACAATGTTTGAAATCAGATTTCAAACATCAGATTTAAAACACCGTGAAAAATTACAAAAATGTTTCAAATATTAGATTTCAAACATCTAATGTTCACATCATCATCATAACAATTTTTTTTTATCAAACATCATCATAATAATTTTTTTGATCAAACATCATCATAACATCAAAAACATCTCAGATCTCACATCAAACATTATACATCAAACATCAGATATATTATTGGTAAAAATTTTCGTGGGTTTCGATATATATATAATTCGTCAACAAGAAAAAAGAAAAAGGTTTTGGGTGTGTTTGATCAATTTGGTTTGTGGGTTTTTGTGGGTATAAATTGGATTCAACAATGGCCGCTGGATAAGAGAAGAGTAACGATTTCTATCATGTTCTGGGTTTGAAAAAGGAATGCACTGCGACAGATCTCAGGAATGCTTATAAGAATCTTGCACTGGTCAGAAAACAAATCTTTTTTCTCAATTCAATCAAATAACATTCCAGAACAATTTGAAAAATCACTTTCTGGGCTTCTTCATCGTTTTTCTTGTGAGAGAAACACAGATTCAATATCAAATTGATTGGTGTTTGTGTAAGTAAGCAGTTACATTAAAATAATCTTAATCTTATTTTGATAATGATGTTTGATGTTGTTTGATGATGATGTTGTGAGGTTTGATGTTATTTTGATGATGATGTTGTGATGTAAAAAAAGAACTAAATGGTTTATAAAAAAACACTCAGGACTAGATGGAGTAACATTTTTCCATATGGGACTTATGAGTAATTTCTCCATTAATTTATGTATCAATTAATAATATGATATAATTTTAAAAAAAATTAAGATTTGTAATGTAATTAATGAATAGAGTTAGGTCAAGTTTGGCATATAACCAAAAAATTAAAAAGTTAAAAAGTTACTCAAAAAGTTAAAAAGTTAACACTATTCACCAAAAATCAACAATTACGGCTGCACAATTCTCAAGTCTAATTTTTTCCTACAAATCAATTTTTACAATTTTTTATTACACATTTTTCCATAAAAAGTCAAAAAGTTAACCCAAACATCCATATTTTCAACCTCCATTTTTTAGTCCAAAAAGACAAAAAGTGCACTTATTTAGGACACCCCAAACAATCTCTTAATGATATTATCATAATTAATGTTAGTATATTAATTAGTGTATATAACATACTATTTGAATAAAATTATATATGTATTAATTAATACATCAATTGATGATGAGTGATAATATATACACTAATTAGTATATTAATTAGTGTATCAACACTAGTTATATCATTATTATTGATATCACTCATTATAAAATTACAAATACTAAAAATATTTTAAATTATACCACATCATCAATTAGTATACTAATTAGTACACTAATTAATGCATATAACATTAGTCATTGACGATATGATATAATTTAAGATATTTTTGATATTTATAATTTGTATAATAAGTGAAGTCAATAATAATATCATAACTAGTATTGGTACACTAATTAATATATATAGCACCACCATTAAAATTTAGAACTATTTTGAAAAGTGAGTTAAAAATCACTTCACAGCTTTTAACATACTTTTCTCCCTCAAAAAAAACTAAAAAAATTAAAAAACAACTTTTAATTATTTTTTCAAAACACCTCTTATATAATAATGATTCATTTATATAAATATTCTTTTGAATCTCATGAATAAAAATTTTACCAATAAAATTTCAGACTCTTATCGGCAAAATTTCATTCAGAAGGTTTAAAATTATCTGAATAACTTATTAATTAAATTTATAATTCATATTTGATATCCTTCTATGTTAATATTAATATATGTTTTTTACTTCTGCTGAAATATCAAAATAAAAAATCAATATAAGAGAAATTTGTAATATAGAATTTATTATAAATTAGTGTTATATATATGAAAAACATTATGTAAAATTAGTTAATGTTATATACATAAAAAAAAATATTATGTAAAATTAGTATTTATATTATGTGAATATTTGATAATTGTTTAAGATTATTCTTCAATCAACTAGTAAATTAAAATTGCCCAAAACATCGTTTTGTTATTTATTAATAAGTGATTGAGACTCCCTCCAATCACCACCCCCACCACCGCCCCTCCTCCCCCCACACACATGGTAGATGGTGATTGGAGAAGAAGGGAAAAAAAAAAATTGCCAATCAAAGAGAGAGGGGGTCAAGGGAGTGGGGAAAAAAGGGGGTCCGGATCATTTTTCTTTGGTTTATAATTGTACCTTCAAATCGTATCGAACCATATCACGCACTCTCCTAAAAGAGGTACGTGATTTTGAGAGAGAAGGGAAGAGTGTTTTTAGAGAGAGAAATTACATTAGTTTTTAAAAAAATTTAATTCACATAATTTAATTTATTTTTGTCAATAATTAGGGTTGCAAATAAATTTAGTCAAGCCAAGTTGAGTGTTCAAACTCGACTGGTTTATTTATCAACTTTGAAAATTTAACTATAGTTTGGCACGTAATATTCAGGCTCGAGTTTAGTTTGAAATTTGACAATGATTTTTTTAAATAAAAATAAGTGATTCGAATTGACAATGGCTTCCTTCCGGTCCTAAATTGGACGGGAGGGTAAATTGGACGGGGGTGTTGTTGGGCTTATGAGAGCTCATTATAGGTTCCTTTTTGATAATTCGAGCCGTTCAATATGTAAAACTTGTTGAATACTATATGCCTATAAAAAAATCAAGTTGATCGGATATCGATAGCTACATGATCAAATCAATTTTGTATTAAAAAAATAGGCGTGAAAAAATAAACGGTTGACAGAAAATTGATCCGATGAAATAGCTATCGATATCTAATCAACGTGATTTTTAACAAGCATATAGTACTCGACGAGTTTTATACATTGAATAGTTTGGATTATTGAAAACAGGACCCCGTAGTAGGCCCAATAGTGCCTCCAGTCCGATTTGGAATTGAAAGGAAGTCAGGCCCATTCGAATTTATTCGAGCTCGAACTCAATTTATTTATTAAATAAGCCTAAAAATTTGACTTCAACAGTTTTATAGAAACTCTTAATGAGCCAACCTTACAAACAGCTCATTTCATTTGTAATCATATAAATGAAAAAATAATTTGTTATCTCGTTTATATTGAAATATATATTTTTTATGTATTATTGTGTTTTCACGTTATTTATATAAGTTTCGGTCTATTTAACAATACTATAAAGGGAAGTTTGTGTAATTATGTTAAAAATTTGAAATTTTGAATATTTGCTCACAATCTCAAGGAAAATCAATGTAATTCACCCAAGAAATATGAAGTTTTTATTTTTTGTAAATAATTTACAAAAATATCTATAAAAAAGTACTAAAGAAAAACAAATTTATGTCTTTACAAAAAATTCCCAGATTTCTTCTACAAATATTTTTTTGTTTTTTAGTAATTTTTTACAAAATTTGTTTATAAATATTTAGATTAGAAACACTGAAAAATAAAAATCACCAAAAAAAAAATACCATCTCATTAGAAGAAATTCACCCAAATTTATCAGCACCGTGTAATAAACAAAAGAGGAGTGTCAAAATATTCTCTAACTTGCTGCACTCATCAATTTTTAATTTTGGATTCCATCAAATTTATACATTTTTCTAGTTTTTTTTTTTAATTTTTACTTTATTTTAAAGATTGGATAAAAATAAAAGCCAGCAGCGTACAGGCTTTGTTTGGCTTGATCTAAAAAAGTCAAAAAGTCACTATCTTATTTAAGTCACATCACCTCTTTAACACATCACTTCAAATCCAACCCATATTTCATAAAAAGTTAAAAAATACACTTATTTATATCATTCCAAACCACGCTTTAATATGATAAACATCAAACAAAACTGCACTGCAAATTCGTACTCCCAGGTTCGCGACCGCCAATCTAACCAAACAGTAGAGATGTTTGGGAAGTGAGTTTTTATCTAGATTTTAGTAGATGTAGGTTTTTATGAGATAAAAAATTTTTAGTGTTTGGGAAGATAGTTGAGTTTTTATGTGGTTGGATGTGATATTTGTGAGAGAAAAAGTGAAATGATTATGGGGTTGGATGTGATATTTTGTTGGATGTGTTTTTTTTTGTTTTGCAAAACTTTTGTCTTTTAGTGGTTTTTATGAGATAAAAAATTTGGGATGTTGCTTCCCAAACACCACCAGTGAGTAGCATTTTCTTAGGTGGTATTTGAGAAGCAAGTTCCCAAATTTTTTTCTCATTTTTTTTATTAAAAGACAAAAGTTTTGCAAAATCAAAAAAAATACATCCAAACAAAATATCACATCCAATCCCATAATCATTTCACTTTTTCTCTCACAAACATCACATCCAACCACATAAAAACCCAACTATCTTCCCAAACACCAAAAATTTTTTATCTCATAAAAACTTACATCTAATAAAATCTACATAAAAACTCACTTCACAAACACCATCTTAGTTTATTATGCCTCCGTTTGCGAAGTGGGTTAGTTTTTTTACTTTTTAATTTTTTTAATTATTTTAATTTGGAATTAAAAAATTTGATTTGGAATGAATTTTTGGTTTTTTAGCTTTTTAGTGAGATGTCTTCCTATTAAATTATCAAATTGCCTCTTTTTGGCTTCTTTTTTTTTATTATTTTGGGTTTGGATTTGGCATATTTTACTTAAATTTTTTTTTTTTTTTTTTTTTTTTTTTTATTTTGGGTTTGGATTTGGTGTATTTTGCTTAAATTTTTTTTATTTTGGGTTTGGATTTGGCGTATTTTGCTTAAATTTTTTTTATTTTTTTATGTTGGGTTTGGATTGGCGTGTTTTGCTTAATTTTTTTTTTTAATTTTATTTTGGGTTTGGATTTGGCGTATTTTTCTTAAATTTTTTTTTTTTTTTAAATTTATGCTTTTGTCTTTTTTTTTTTTATTACATTAATTAGTTCTTGTTCTTTATTTTTATTGGTATACAATAACTTTTTTTTTTATTTATGTGTTTCATTTATTTGTAAATTACGTGGCAAATGGTAATTTATGTTTTCATGTTTTTTTTTTGGACGATGCACCAATAAATCCCAAATTAATAACTTATACACTATTTAGTCCTAAAAGTTTTCTTATAGACTGAAAGGTCCCATTATAGGGAAATTGACTATAAAGGGCATATACATCAAACAAAAACATCAAGAACATCAAACATTAACAAAATATCATCAAACATCACCAACATTAATCATCAACGTATGAACATCAAATATTAACAAAACATCAAGAACATCAAACATTAACAAAACATTATCAAACATCAAACATCACCAACATTAATCATCAACGCATGAACATCAAACATTATTATAACATCAAGAACATTAAACATTAACAAAAACATCAAGAATATCAAATATTAACAAAATATCACCAAACATCAAACATCACCAACATTAATCATCAACACATGAACATCAAACATTATTATAACATCAAGAATATCAAACATTAACAAAAACATCAAGAACATCAAATATTAACAAAAACATCATCAAACATCAAAAATCACCAACATTAATCATCAACGTATGAACATCAAACATTCCGGACCAACAATATCAACAAAAAAATTGAATTTCAAGGCCTAATCGAACCCCAAACATTGTTCTTCAAACATTGAACATCTCCACTATCAAACATCAAACATCAGGGCCTAATTGAACATCAAACATTGAACATCAAACATTGTTCTTCAGACTCCCATTTTTCAGATCACATCTTCCATCACCAACATTAATCATCTACATATGAACATCAAACATTCATGACTCCACTAGACAGTGAAAAAGTGTTTTGCTTGATATGATCTGACAGCATTACCTAATTTTTCCACAAATAAATTGAAGAAAAGTTATACCCAGATCATACAAGGCCTATACAACACCAAAGGGTGGAAGAAAACCCAATCAATCTTCAAAAAAATATACTAAACATATATAAATCTACATAATTATATCCTTACAAACCAATCGAGCAATCGCAAAGAATCACCAGCGCTGCCACCGTCGGTTCCCGGCCTCCGCCGTAGAAACCCTAGAAGTAGATTATATGCGTTATATGTATAGGCGGTGGATTTAGGGTTTTTATGGAGGCTCTGTGTTTTGATCCACCGCAACAGCCTCGTCTCGGTCCCAAATTCACAAACCCAATCAACGTTCGAACCAACGTCCGAACCGGCCATTGATGATGTTGATGATGGCGACGATGAAGCTTGATGATGGCAATGATTTTTGATGGAGGCTCTGTTTTTTACTCCGCCACAGCAGCCTCGTCTCGGCCCCAAATACACAAACCGAATCACATTGAACATCAAACATTCTTGTCCAACAACATCAACTACAAATCACAGTGTGTATCTCTCTTCTCTTCCTCTACTTGTGCTTCCATTTCCATACACGTTTGTCTGAAATCTCCACCTCTTTCCTCTAATATTTCCCAGAAAATTCAAAGTCCAATTCATCGTGTGTTTTCTCAAATATATCTCCATTCGACGTCTGTACAAAATAAATAAATAAAATTTATAGTTATATGATCATGATCATGATCATGATTCATGATAATAAAAAAACCATTATGAGAGAACAAGTTTAAAAAAAAAAAAAAAATGAGACAAAAAAGGGTAACAAATTGGGTAGATCTCTGGTTTTCTTACGGAACCGATCGGAAGATGAGTCCGATGACAGAGCCGAATCGGACGATGCGGCCGCGGCGGCAGAGCCCTGTTTTGGCTGCGGATCGGCAAGGAATCATGAATCGGGCAAGTTACAGTTCCTTTTTGAAATGGGCAGCGGGGTGGAAGGTGAGCTTGCCTTGACATGGTTGACTAAACTACCTGGTAGGCATTAGGGCTTCTTACAAATATTGAAAATTTATCTCCTGTTAGGCTCTTCCATGGATGACAATTGAAGATTTATCTCCGGTTATCTCGCCGTAGACATCGAAGTGGTCTCTGATGATAGATGTAAACAAATGTGTGATGCTCACAACGTTGAATGTTGTGCTGGATGTTGATGATGGATGTTCACAACGTTGAATGTTGTGATGTAAAAAAATTGATTAGTTTTATGATGTCGCAGATTTTTAGGAAACAAATATTCTATAAAAGGGGTGTTATTGTAACTTGAAAAATAATAAAAATTCAATAAATAACATTTCAAAATAAAATGGGACTAAATGGAGCATAAGAAAACTTTTAGGACTAAATGGTTCAACTTTTTAGAAAATATGATTTATGGGTAAATTTTCCTTTTTTTTAAATGTTTTTGAATGAGGCGTATTTTTGTCGTTATTTTTTTTAAATTTACGATTTTGTCATTTTTTTATTCACATTAATTTGTTTTTATATTTCAAAAATGGATTTTCTCTCGTTTTATTTATTTGTAAATGACGTGGCAAATGCTAATTTCTGTTTTTTTTCCCTTTTTTTTGAAGAGACCTATGTTTGTCGTTCTTCTTTTTTAAATTTACGTTTCTGTAATTTTTTTTTATTTGTATACATTAATTTGTTTTTATATTTAATAAATGGGTTTTCATGTGTTTTATTTATTTGTAAATTACGTGGCAAATGCTAATTTCGGTTGGTTTTTTTGTTTGGAAAAACGTTTTTTTATGTCATTTATTTAAAATAATGTGGAAAATCATATATTGTCGTGGCACATGACGAAAAATGAGGGTCTGTTTCGGTTTTTTTGTTGTTTTCAACTTGTGTTTTTATGTTTTTAATTGATGTCACACATGATAATTTCTGTATTATTTTTCTTTTCTTTTTTTTGTTATTTGTTTCACCTTGTTTTCTTTTTCGAAAAGGCTTTTTTCAGTGGATTTTGGTTTTTCAAAGTTAGGCACGTCACCAACTGGAAGGGGGTACATTCCCGTGTAAACACATACATATTGTACATGATAATACATTTGAATACAGTCTGTTCCACGTGTGTCATTAGTAATGTTACAACCCTACGAAAATTAGGTCGACTATTATATATTTCCTAACATTCCGTTATTACGCATGTAACATAATTTGTCGCGTATGTGAAGGCGCACCAATGCCATATGCGGGTCCTCATCCCCAACTATTAAACCATCCTCGTCATGTTCAACTTCTAGTATGGCATTTACTATTGTCATAGCCTCTTCCTCGTCACAGATTGGGTGAACAGTTGTTGGGTTACCTGTGTTTCGCCGTATATAATTATGTAATACCATTGACGCACCTACTAACTGAACTTGCACATTTGTAAAGTCATACCGAGGCATGTCTCGAATAAACCCCCATCGATTTTTCCAAGCACCAAAAGTACGTTCCACCACACTGTGTAAGGACGAGTGCACTTTGTTAAATAATTCCCTTGGCGTGTTTACCGTCATGTTCCGTGCAATACGTCGGAATTCTTATTGGTGGTAACGGTGGCCTTTGAATGGTGCCAAGTAACCTATCCGGTTTGGATAGTCAGAATCGACAAGATAATATTTGCCTGCAGACATGAACATTGTGCTTCATTTTCAAGTAACGCTGCTTCAGAAAAATTTATAGCCCCCTAAATCTAATAACATCGCCATGTGTTACCTTCGTCAGGATGTGGGAATGAGACATTGTCATTTGTTAGTATCTCGTTGAATATGCGACTATCATGCGTACTTCCTTCCCATCCGCACGAAATGAATATGAAACACATGTCAAAATCGACTGTGGCCATGATATTTTGCGTGTGACAGTATTTCCTACCGAAATATGTTGCCGCATCTGGCCCCGTAACCCATGCACTTACATGTGTTCCGTTTATTGCGCCAATGCAGTCCTGCAAACAACCCAATTCTTCTTGAACTTAAATGGGTAACAAGTGTTTGGTTTTTTCATACGTCACGTCCAGTTAATAATAAAAACAAAATAACTGACACTCTTTATTTATATGTCAATAATGTTTTTCAGTAGTACCTTGAACGGTAGATATTTCTGTCTAGACCGCACGTATGGATGTATACGATGCTGACTGTATGTGGGCCGGCAATGAACAACAATGAACTCTTTCATGGGAGTTAATACGTTATGCACATACCAAGACACAGTCTCCCCGAATGTTGGAATCGTTCTTGGATTTCCCGATTTTGCTTTATTTTCAACACATGGATAAACATTGCAACGCTTTCTTCAACAGCTAAGCCATGTGGACGTTGTGGGACTTGTAACCCAAAATCATTTACTAATGTCTCACACAAAGTGACAAAAACTTCTTTTGGCATGCAAACGTTTTCCTCAAATCGGCCCATATAGCCCGCATATAGTTCGGATATCCATGCATTCCCGGTCAGTATAGAAGTGCGACATGGCGTTTTAGCCATGTGTTTTTCGTACCATTCTGTCGCATACTAGCATGCTTGTAGAAATGTGCAATTGTGTTCTTGTTGCACCTGGACCGCCATTTGATTAAGTATTTCCCTTATTCCGTCATTGTTGCTTCCATCCCAGGGATTTATTACGTCTTCGTTGAAATCCAAGACCTACAAGAGTGGCACTCTTTCAATCAGTTTGCTTCCCTTTCATTGACTCAAATTATTTCAAAAATTACAATTAAAAAATGCCGACATTGTTTTTAATGTAAGTAATGCCGTCACCAATGTCATTAGTAACGCATGATGATATGAATTGCACAAATTGTAAACCTGTTCAACTTTCATTTACAGGGGGACCATGGTGGTAACAACCACAAAAGTTGACGTCAAAGTAAACTAATAGCTAAATTTGCAAAATATAGACATACAAAAGCTAGCAAGCAAATCCGTCGTTGCCTGTCTTAAAATAGCCATACATTTAATTTAAACAGAAGCATTCCATTCATTTCCCAAAAGGCATGCACAACCATGCTTCCATTCCGTCAACCCATGCACTGAACGAAAAGTTTTGTTCACCATAGGTAGCAAGAAAAAAACAAAAAGGAAGGAATAAAAACATGCACACACAACCATCCTGTTTTAATACAGTGCCAACAATAACATAAGTAAAAGTTTTCATAATGCAAGAGAAAGACAGGCATCTTCACCACTCGTAACACTGCCAGATCACATCCGGCGAGACCCAAACAGGTTTGCAAAAAGCACCGACACAGTACACTGGAGCTGCTTTTGTGTAAGCCACCCTACGATAGAGTCGTCATCAGGCTGGCACATCATCACCTCCCGCAAATCGGCGTTATCCATAAGTGTCGAGGCAAAGTGGAATAACGGCGTACCAACCAGGGATGGAATACTCGTCAGGCGATGCATGCATTCCGAAATAGTGTACAGCAATTCGTTGCCTGTGAGGTGGCTCACCGTAACCTGCTGATTCTTTGTGCGCACCACATCTGTTAGATTATTCATGTTTTCCACAATAACTGACGCTCCACTTGTTGCCTTCTTCGACTTTGAAACACTGCTTGATGGCGTCTTTCTCCTTTTCTCCTTTTCAATCGGAACATGATCCAATGAAGAATCTGAATCCACGTCCTGTACTCCTGTGGGTATTGAATCAGCAAATGGCTGGGCTCCCAAACTATGCAATGAATCAGATGAGTCATCAGCAGCTTCAGCAAGTTTCTCTCCCGGGGTCCAATGGTGCTTACCAGTAGTTGATGCCCCCATGAAGACTGTCTCCATCAACTCACGATGTTCCAAGGTCTTTTTCCTGAACTTGGCACACACCTTGTTTATCTGCAGAAATAGAGATATATGAAAGAGAATGATGCTACATTTCATATAATTACTTAAAATTTAACTACAAAAGTTAAAAATGTACCGGTAAATGACAAATATGAAACTTGTTTGTACATGTACTTATCGATTCCATCTTGTCCCACCACTCCTCAGGTGCCTGAAACATACCGGTGTCACAGTCAAACCCTATCCCTGACACTCCTTTGCTTGAATCTATCAACTTTGTCAACGCTTGCCACTTTTTTTTCAAACTCATATACTTATTCTTCAACTGTTTGAGTCCATGTTTTCTTCCTGTTTTTTTCTCAAATTTCCTTCCCAAGGACTTGTACCCTGCTTGGCTGAGGACTAGGAATGGGCGATTTCCTTTAGTAATCTCATTTGTAATCAACTGCAGAAAAACTCGGATTGAGTCACTGTCCCATGAGGCCTTGTGGCTGAACTGATTATGTGTCTCTTCAAGACTGCTTGACTTGTCAGTGACAATGCCTTTGCTTTTGGATTGGGTACGCGGAGAAGTACGGATGGAAGCCATTACTAATGTACGGTTACTGTAACAACCCTCGTACTGATTACCTGTCACGACCCAAACCCGGCCCTATGGGTTTAGCACCGTAACTGGCCAGTAATTCGAGATTACCAAAGGCCTGCTGATCAGTAATACAATTAAATAGAGTACAGGGCCTGGCGGAAGCCAATACAATAAATAACTAGTGTCCATTGAGCTGTGGAAATCTGCATGCCAAAAACATTTTTCATGCATTCATACAGTTCAAACAGTACGGTCCATAAACAGTCTATACAATCACATACAAACATTCAGTACGGGGACCTAATCCCCCGATAACAGTACAGTAAAATAGTAGACGGTCTATACAGTAGTACAAAACAGTGAGGAGACCGATGGGAAAACCCAAAACAAAATCCCAAAGCCATAACATGGCAACACGAAACCTCACAGTGAGACACATAGGCTGGCTTGACAAAACTGGGACCAACCCACGCTCCTAGCTCTGGTCTGGCTGCTGAGAACCTACATATATATATAAACAGTGAGCTAAAGCCCAGTGAATAACATAAAGCGTAAAGAGGTTTAGAATGAATGTCCTTACAGTAATGAAAACAGTTCATTTCAATCAGTATTACAGTCATTCAGTACAATAAACAATCATATGTGGTACATCCATTGGCATAACAGTAACAGTAGGTCAAAAGACCGAACAGTAATGATGGCCAGTCATTCA
Organism: Camellia japonica; assembly: GCA_030407325.1. Lineage (NCBI taxonomy): Eukaryota > Viridiplantae > Streptophyta > Magnoliopsida > Ericales > Theaceae > Camellia > Camellia japonica. The sequence continues at coordinate 109,811,016 of JAPPVO010000010.1, read as the reverse complement.
GTAAACAGTATGGTTCCACAAGGGAACCGACAGAGATCTCTGTAACAGTAACAGTCAGTAACAGTAGTGCTAAGGATGCCACAGTACAGTTCAGAAATAAAGGACATACATTCATTCAGTAAATAATTCCAGTTCAGTAAACAGTTCAGTTCAGTATTCAAAAGATAGTCATTTTGAACATATCTTTACACAATTGTTACTCACAGTGATTGGGCTAATAGCAGCTAGAGCGCGTCCCCGAGAGCCAACCCTAAACAGTTAACAAATAGAACACACACTAAGTTTCACGGTCGGGAAGGACGATAATTAAATCCCTAAATTTCCTCGGTGTGGTTCTACGTCTAAATCCTCACTAAGATGTCTTAAACTAGGCCTAAGAATGCCTAGGATGAGATGAGGATGCAAAAATACAGTTGGAAGGCATTTTTCAAAAGTTGCTGAAAATAGGCTCTTCGCTCGAGCGAGCCTTCCTTCGCTCGAGCGAGCTTCCAAAATCAAAGGCTTCGCTCGAGCGAACAATCCTTCGCTCGAGCGGTCTGATGAACAGTAAAAGTACTGGTTGCTCGATTTTTACGCGCGATACCACGCTCGATGCTCGCTCGAGCGGAGCCCTGAATAAAGGTGCTCGCTCGAGCGAGGAATCCTTTGCTCGAGCGAAGAAGCAAAATCTGGAATTTCCAGATTTATCTTCCAAGTTCGAACCAAGCATTCAACCATCCAAAACTCAACCTCTTGGCCCCAAATTCTGGAAAATACTCTTAAACTCAATGTATAACAAGTTTCAAAAGCTAATTTGTGCATGCAAGGGCCAAGGGTTGGTCAAATAAAGCCATTTTTCAAACCCATTTCAAGAACAAATTCAAAACATGCAATGTATGAACTTTAAACCAAAATCAAGCTTCAAATCTTGCTCTAATGAGCTCAATAGTTGGAAAACAAACTGAAAACATGAACTTTGATAGAAACATGAGCATGCATGTACAATCCATCATGAATTCCATTCCAAAATGCACCAAAATGGCCATGCATGCAACAATCCAAGCAATATTCAACCTCTATGCACTAAATCATGGCTTGATTCTACAATGGAACCTAGAACATGCAAGATGGAGTTCAAGACAACAAGAAGAAGATGAATATTTCTTACCTAGGTTCAAATTACAAGTCTTGCAAGCTCAAACTAGCAATCTTTGTTACAAATCTTCAAGTTCTAAGCCATTCTCTAGATGAACAAGATGAATTCCTTCCTTCCACACTCTCTCTATGTTTTGGTCGGTTGTGAGGCAACAAAATGGGCTGATGATATGTTTTGATTAAGTGCAAACAAGGCCTCAAATGACAAGATTAAACAAGGTCACTCAATGGCATTTCCGTAATTTCAGCAAGCTTTATAATTGGCTTTATTTAATCTAGTTTAATCATTCCTAATAAATTTTCAGATAAATACATCTTTAAATCACAAATATTCTACTGATTATGGAACACTAAATGGTTTTCAGTTCGGCCGCCGATAAGGCCTTCAATTAGCAATTTAAACACATAAACACAACAGATAATCGATAAATCAAACAGATGCAATATGCAATTCAACAAATAAACTCATTCAATTTCAGTTTCGATTTCAATCAGTCTATTCAGTACTTCAGTTAATTCGATTACCAGTCATTAGCGGTTCAGTTTAGCAATAATCAGTATATAATTCAGTAGTTTATCGGTAATCAGGACGAAGGTTGTTACATTACCGAATAACCACTGAATTATATACTGATTACTGCTAAATTGAATTGATAATGACTGGTAATCGAATTAACTGAAGTGGTGAATGGACTGATTGAAATCGAAACTGAAATGGAATAAGTTTATCTATTAAATTGCATATTGCATCTGTTTGATTTATCGATTATCTGTTTGTGTTTATGTGTTTAAACTGCTAATTGAAGGCCTTATCGGCGGCCGAACTGAAAACCGTTTAGTGTTCCATGATCAGTAGAATATTTGTGATTTAATGGTATATTTATCTGAAACTTGATTAGGATTGATTAAATTGATTAAACTAGATTAAAAATTTAGTTAAGTACAAGTGTTAGTTTATTTACCAAATTGCCATGGTGAGTGGAGCTTTGTTTATTATTGTTTGAAGCCTTGTGTATGCTTAATCAAAACATTTCATCAGCTCTCTTCCTTAGTTCCACCGAAATTAAAGAGAGTTAGAGTGAGAGAGTGATTTCATCTTGTGTATTGGCTTGCTCTTGAGGATTTGCTTGAAGACTTGTAATTTTGAAAGGGTGATTGCATAATCTAGCTTCCCAACCTTGAATATAAGACTTAGGTAAGGAAATAATTGTCTTCTTATTGTCTTTAAGCTTCATCTTGCATGTTCTAGGCCCCATTGTAGAGTTAAATCATGATTTAGTTCATAAATGTTGAATTGGAACTCCATTGATGCATGCATGGCCATTTTAGTGATTTTTTTTGAAGTTGAATTCATGATGGATTGTACATGCATGCTCATGTTTCTATCAAAGTTCATGTTTTCACTTTGTTTTCCAACTATTGAGCTCATTAGAGCAAGATTTGAACCTTGGATTTGGTTAAAAGTTCATACATTGCATGTTTTGAAATTTGTTCTTGAAATGGGTTTGAAAAATGACTTTAATTGACTCACCTTTGGCCCTTGCATGTACAAATTAGCTTTTGGAACTTGTTATTCACTGTATTGGGATGTATTTTCCAGAATTTGGGCCTAAGAGGTTGAGAATCGAGTTGTGAATGCTTGGTTTGAGCTAGGAAGGCAAATCTGGAAATTCCAGATTTGGCTTCTTCGCTCGAGCGAAGGATTCCTCGCTCGAGCGAGCACCTTTATTCAGGGCTCCGCTCGAGCGAGCATCGAGCGTGGTATCGCGCGTAAAAATCGAGCAACCAGTACTTTTACTGTTCATCAGACCGCTCGAGCGAAGGATTGTTCGCTCGAGCGAAGCCTTTGATTTTGGAAGCTCGCTCGAGCGAAGCGCCTATTTTCAGCAACTTTTGAAAAATGCCTTCCAACTGTATTTTTGCATCCTCATCCCATTCTAGGCATTCTTAGGCCTAGTTTAAGACATCTTAGTGAGGATTTAGACGTAGAACCACACCGAGGAAATTTAGGGATTTAATTATCATCCTTTCCGACTGTGAAACTTAGTGTGTGTTCTATTTGTTAACTGTTTAGGCTTGGCTCTCGGGGACGCGCTCTAGCTGCTACTAGCCCAATCTCTGTGAGTAACAATTGTGTAAAGATATGTTCAAAATGACTATCTTTTGAATACTGAACTGAACTGTTTACTGAACTGGAATTATTTACTGAATGAATATATGTCCTTTATTTCTGAACTGTACTGTGGCATCCTTAGCACTACTGTTACTGACTGTTACTGTTACAGAGATCTCTGTCGGTTCCCTTGTGGAACCATACTGTTTACTGAATGACTGGCCATCATTACTGTTCGGTCTTTTGACCTACTGTTACTGTTATGCTAATGGATGTACCACATATGATTGTTTATTGTACCGAACAACCATAATACTGATTGAAATGAACTGTTTTCATTACTGTAAGGACATTCATTCTAACCTCTTTACGCTTTATGTTATTCACTGGGCTCTAACTCACTGTTTATATATATATGTAGGTTCTCAGCAGCCAGACCAGAGCTAGGAGCGTGGGTTGGTCCCAGTTTTGTCAAGCCAGCCTATGTGCCTCACTGTGAGGTTCCGTGTTGCCATGTTATGGCCTTGGGATTTTGTTTTGGGTTTTCCCATCGGTCTCCTCACTGTTTTGTATCATTGTATAGACTGAATGTTTACTGTACTGTTATCGAGGGATTAAGTCCCCGTACTGAATGTTTGTGTATGATTGTATAGACCGTACTGTTTTGAACTGTATGAATGCATGAAAAATGTTTTTGGCATGCAGATTTTCACAGCTCAATGGACACTAATTACTTACTGTATTGGCTTCCGCCAGGCCCTGGACTCTGTTTTACTGTATTACTGTTAAGCAGGCCTTCGGTAATCTCGGATTACTGGCCGGTTACGGTGCTAAACCCATAGGGCCGGGTTTGGGTCGTGACAGTTACAAAAGATTACCATCACACATTCGGTTGTTATATACAAACTCATAAGCCATTACACATTAATAACAACAAACAGAGAGATATGATACTAAATTAGCCAGCATATAACCATTGCACATTAATTTTATACGTACACAGGTTCCATGGAAGTTATTAGCGGACATAGTTATGATAGTCATTAATACGTCTACTATTTCGAAGTGGAGGAAGGCAAAGGCAACTTAAAGTCATACTAAAATATACTACCAACATACTACCAACATACTAACAACAGACTAACGTGTTTCTACATACTGACAACATCGTAACGTTGCTTACATATGGAATAACAAAACGACAACGACAATGTATAGCACATACACAATGGTCTTAAGGACACGCAAGGATTGTTGAATGTCTATGACATCAGCCCGCAATTGCATGACAAATTCGTCTTTGGGTGACACATAGTCTTGGTTCTCTCGCCTAGGTTCTTCGCACCAACCAATCCAACTGACACAGGGCTGATGAGTGCAAATTATGGAACTATTAGTTTCATGGGTTGTTAATGTTCATACAGTTATGACCTACAAGAATGGGTCACTCGCCACAGGGCGGGAACATGCAAAGTAGGGACGCCCTGAATTTTTGGCGGACCTGGAAATCTTAACAATACAGGGGCCATGTCCACAGGCACACATTCGTCGTGGCCATGTACTAGAAGTTGCAGTAGAGGTAAACGAAGCCATGCTACGCTTTACAAACATTGTAAATTATGAAGTCGTAATCAATAGGTATTTGAATTTAATTTACATGAATCAATAGTATATTGGTAGGAGTATTTATTAACCCATATACACTTGCACTCAAATTATTTTGTAACCATTAATTTTATTATTATTATTATTATTATTATTATTATATTATTATTATTATTATTATTTATGTTTTATTATTTTCAGTTGTTTTACTCAAGTGTTTGACAATACTATATTTATATGAATAACCTACAAGATTGTACTTATTTTTAAAATTGGACATGAAAAATAACAGAATTGACATGCACATGAAAAGTGGACATACTTTTTTGTAAAAAAAATTTCCTAACAGAATCAGCATTGACATCCTCTTGACCATTAACATTCTCTTCAGCATTTGAGTATAAAAATAACAAAAAATTGGACATCCTCTAAAGCATTAAGTATTGAGTATTGAGTATAACAAAAAATTAGGCTTGAGCATTGAGTGGCACTATATCTTATATAACAAAAATTGGACATTTTGTCCGTCATTGACTACAAAATCACAGAACCCATTTCAGTTATCCTTATTCATTCACAAACTCAGATTTCATGACAAGTCAATAGGTATTTAACAGAATCAGACATGCATTCACAGATTTCATTCACAATTTATTTCAAAAATGGATAGAGACTAGCAGTGGAAGAATGTATACATCAATTTTATACATCAGATTTCATTCAGCTACTGTGAATACATCAATAAGTGAACTTATGATCATTTATTTTCCATTTTTAATGATAATTCTGAGAAAAAAATCAAAAGAAGAGCAAAGTGTTTGAAAAATGAGTACAGAGCTTTACCAGAATCAGATATGTATTCACAATAACATAAGTGCATTCACAGATTTCATTCAGAATTTATTTCAAAAATGGATACAGAGTAGCAGTGGAACAATGTGTACATCAATTTGATAAATCAGATTTTATTCAGCTACTGAATACATGAATTAGAAATTGTGATCTGAAAAGAGTTCAGTTTTAATGATAATTATAAGAACAAAATCTGAGAGGAAGAGCAGAGTGTTTTACGGATCTGAACAGAGCTTTACCAGAATCAGATATGCATTCACAATAACATAAGTGCATTCCTAGAGGGTTCGTTCAGAATTTATTTAAAAAATGGCTACAGAGTAGCAGTGGAACAATGTGTACATCAGATTTCATTTTTAAATCAGATTTCATTTTTAATGATAATTATAAGAACAAAATCAAAAGAAGAACATAGTATTTTACGGATCTCAATCTATATCTACGTAGTCCGGCCCTCATTACTCACAGATAAGTAGATTTATATATAAGAACAGATATATGTATATATATATATATCTGTGCCCAAAATGTGTGAACCCAAGCACGACGAATCACTTCAACAAGTCGGTAATGAACCCAATTTGTAATGAACCCAAAATGGGAAAAAAAATTTGGAAAAATTTAAAAAAAGAAAGTCCCCTCTTCCTTCCAATTTTTTTAAAATCCTAACGTTGTATACAGAGAAAGGGACTCCACACATAAACCCTAAGCAGAGGCCACACACACTCACACAGATCTACGAAATCAGAAGGGTTTGAAAGAGTTACCTGAAGATCGGCGGTGTTTGAGAGGGTTCGTTCTTGTTCGCCGATCGCCTCTGCGAAGCCGTATTTTGATGTCGTCGCCGCTGGTTGCCAGAGATCGGCTCATTCGCTTCTTCTGTGCCCTAGGACGGTTGTGTTGTGTGTGTGGTGAGGCGTTGGGCGAAATGAATCAGAATGAGACGTGAGGCTAATTTGGTAAATTTACCCGAAGAAGGGTTCCTCTCCAACCCTATCAATCATTTTTGTCCTCATGTGGCTAAATAAGCCTCTTTTGTCGGCATGTGGCTAATTTAGCCTGAACCATCCTTCCCAAACACACGCTATTATTATTTGTTATGATCATAATTTGGAATGCATTTGCCAATTACCATTGCTTATAATAAAAAAAACATGCAACTAAAAACATATTGTTTATTTCATAGTTTATAGGTAGCATTAGTTCATTAAAATAAATAAATAAAAAATAAAATAAAATAATTATTCCTTAAATTCTCTATAAAATTATCATTCTTTTATAATAGTGAATAATGATATAATTTATAATGTATATTTTATTATTTTTTTAAGTGAACCAAATATGAAAACGGACATCAATAATGATGGCTAACATATTTTGAAACCTTAAGCTAAACATCAAAATGATGTCTCATCATATTAGATCTTTGAAAATTGGAACCTTCGGTAACCCTTGTATTTTTTAAAAAAATTCTCAATATGGTTCACATGATGCACTAAATAACTTAATAGTTGAGCCATCTCTTATAGACATTAAGATAGAATGATCATTTTAGTGAACCAACTATAATCTAAAAAGATTAGACAATTGTTATATGAATTTTGGAGGAAAAAAGAAAAAAAAAGAAAAAAAGAAAAAAAAAATTACTCTCCTCAATATCAAACTAAATGCATATTTTGAAAGAAGTGTTTTTATGGTTTTTTATTTTTATTCGGATAAATTACAAATACACCCCTTGACGTTTAATTAAAATACAAATCACCCCTGTAGTTCTGAAAATTACATTACACCCTTGAGGTTTATAATTTCATAACAAATTATTCCTTTTATTAATAAATTATCAAGTCAAATAACAGTTTTTAATGATATTAGAAATATGTTTCAATTAATAATTTATGTAATTTTATTATTGTATAGAAGAGCAATTATAAATTTTATTTTTTCAATTAATTCTGTTAAATAAAAAATTATGACAATGAGATATTCGTAATTTTTCAAATCACAAGAGTAATTTGTATTTTAAAAAAATCTTGAAAGATGTATTTATAATTTACAATTTTATTTTTATAGATTTTCTCATAAATTAAGCTATTGGTGAGTTGATGATGTTACACTTTAGATTCAATAATTGGATGGTATCATTGGCACCTCATTTGTGCAGGTTATATATATGCCTTTTTTCTAAAAGCAAAAAGTGGTGGCCCACTAATGTTCCTCCCTCCTTGGTTCATTGGATGTGATCCATATGAATTGTCAAAATAGTTAAATTTCTTTTAGGATAAAGCTTGGGAGCTCGAATGAGCTCTCTCCCGAATTCCTGAAAATGGAAACAGAGAAAAAAGAGGGGGAAAAGAGGGTGAAGGCAAGAGAGAGAGAGGAGAAAGAGAGAGGAGATGAGAGAGGGAAACAGAGAGAGAGAGGGGGAGAGAAGCTCGGCCGTCGCAGCAGCTCGGCCGATCGCAGCTCTCCGTCGCAGCTCGGCCGAGCATGGGCCGATCGCAGCTCGTCGCAGCAGCTCTCCGCCGCGCCTCCGCCCCTAGTTGATGGCCCCTCCAGTCCACCTCTCCTTCCTTCTCTCCTTCCTCTTCTTCTTCCTTCCTTCCTCCTTCTTCTCTTCTTCTTCTTCTTCTTCGTTTCTGATTCAACCAAAAAAAAAAAAAAAAAGGACAAAAAAGACGTCGTTTTTGCCTTTAGGGGGATTCGGGGGGACTGGTTTCGAGCGACGTAGCATTACTCTTTCTTTTATTTCAAGTATATACTATATAATAAACATGATAAGCCAATTCTCCCTCTGCTGCTGCATATCCTTCACAATTGAAAAAATAATACAAATTTAATAGTTCTTCTACCAAAAAAGAAATTTTAAAATCAAATGCAACCTTCTCACATAGGCATGGGATCACAAAAAAATTGTGTTCTTAAACTTTTTCATTCAAGTTCTAGTTGATCTCTAGGCACATAAAAAACCCTTTGAATAAAAAGTCAAATAACATGGCATTATGATGTTAAAAAAAAGAGTGTAATTTAAAAATAATGATATATAAATAGAAAATTCATATAAATTTTCTATATAAAATATGATTTAAAATAAACTTTTCACTTCAAACAAAAGACTAATTAAAATAATTTTTATTTATAAATATCTCACTGTTACATAATTTTTGTAACAAATTTTGTATAAATATTTTTAATTAAAAAAAATTAAACAACTCCTACTCAAATTCATGTAATGCCATCACTACAATAAAGAATTTGTGCTATTAATAATAATAAGAGAATTTATATCACAGGATAGTCCTCTCTGATCCCCCTATGCCCAATTTGAAAGTAACCCTAGATACAACAGTAAACCACAGCCAACAATATATATATAAATAAAACAGAATAATTATTTAGACACAGAAATAAAAGAAAAGTGTTTAGTTATGGAGATTTTAACTTGAAAGATGCTAAACAGTGTAACAATTGCTTGTATTTACAGAAAATTATCACCCTCAGAATACAGATGCCAGGCTTGAAACCACAGCTTCTAAAATTTAATTTCCCTTCTAAGAAAATAGAGGAACCAAAATCTCAAAATATTATCATCCAAGTACAATTTGATTCTCTCAAAATTACAGCAGTATTTAATGTCTCACCTAGTACAGCTACAAAGAAGGTTTCCTCAAATCAGAATATGCAACTTGCACTATAAAAAGCATTCAACAATCAACTACACATTCCAAAATGACATGCACTCTCTACCAAAGGTTACAGACTCAAGTCGGAGTACTCAAATACTTATTTTGATCCCAACACAACACCCGTTATATAACTCACTTTTGGTAAGGATGGTACCTTCCAGTCGCAGAACCAGCAATCCCATATCCTTTGCCGCCACCGCTGCCGCCATATCCTTTACCACCACCCCCATACCCAGCACCATAACCACCAGGGGTACCATAGCCAGTACCTCCATATCCACCGCTGTTATACATGGGCCCCCAAAACCCAAATCCATACCCATATCCACCATAGCCACCATAAAACCCTGCAGCTCCTCCACCATAGTTTCCCTCGTAGCTGCCATACCCACCACCATACCCACCATATCCACCATCACGCATTTTCCCATTGTATCCACCACCACCACCACCACCACCATATTCAGCTGCACCGTTGCTAAAACCACCATATGATTTTGAAGCCCTGCCACCATGATGCATCCTAACATCACTACCATAATCACTTCCAGCTCTTTTTGGCACAGCCTTCTTTATTTCCACCTAGAGAATTTTACATTGAAGAGCTTAGATTATTTTGTTTTCCCAAAAAGAAAGTAGAATGCTATGTGACCAATTTCAATTTTAATCAGACTTTTTTGACTTACTTGTTTGCCTCCAAGTTCATGAGTTTGGCCATTAGAGAAAATCCTTTCAACAGTTTCTTCATCATCAAAGGTGACAAACCCAAAGCCTCTTGATCGCCCGGTGTTATGATCCAGCATAATCTGATGCTCAGTGATACTACCATAGGAAGAGAAATATTCCTTCAGCTCGTCTGCAATGTTAACCCACATAGTAAGTCACAGGCACTTCATTTCATCAAAAATAGATTTTTTCAAAAAAAAAAAAAAAACTAGAATGTATTTATTACCTTCGGTCAAAGATGGTGGTATACCACCAACAAAAATTTTCTTTGTTTTTTGTTCTCGTTTTACTTGCATTTGCATGTCCGCCCTAGGGACCGTCCTCTTCACTTCCACCTGTTGGAATGGACTTCTCAGAATAAACTTTGGAGGGATATAAGAATTACATGACATCTAGATGGGGAAATGAAGTAAATATTGTGTAATCATCAATCACAGACAGGGTTCATACCACTCTGCCATCTATAACATGGTCTTCCTCCAAAACCTTGTCAGCAACTGCTGGGTCAGCGAATGTTACAAATCCAAACCCTCGTGATCTTCCAGTAAGCTTATCCAACATTATTACCGAATCTGTGATTTCTCCATACTTGCAGAAGTAATTTGAAAATGTCTCTGGAAACCAAATAGCCAAAATATAGAATGTGGACTAAAGGAAAAAATTTCCGTACTCAAAAGAATAAAAAGAAGTGTATGATAAATAAAGACCCATAAAATAAAATAAAATAAAAAAGCAGCAAAATACATTGAAATGTTTCAAATTTTCATCTCTTAGGACTAAAAAACATGAAGGAGCTTTCTCTTGGAACGTAAAAGTTCAAAGTACCCCCATCCACCACTGTAGATGAAATCCTTCCAGCCACTAGCAACTAAAACATATTGTCAAACCAATACACTCATCACAAAGAAAACAGATGACACACATGGGAAGTTCAAATGCCTAACAAAAGTTTACATCAGTCCATTTCTTCTCTTCTCACAGTTCATTTGAAATAACTACATTTTTTCAAAACAAATCCATAAGCTGCATTAAACACTTGCAGAATTTCATAGAATATAACTGTTTCATATTTGCCAATGTTCGTGGCAATGGCTCTATTATGTTCATGAACCTAAAGACAAAACTCAAGATAATGGATAACATGAAAAATAAATATTTTTTAGTATTCTTCTTTTAAACCCAACCTAACCTTGGGCCTAGATTTAAACCTCAAACAAGGTCAGAAAAGCTTGGACTCACCATATAAAGACACAGTATGAATGAAATTCGGATACAAAGCACCAATTAAGTGTAGGTCATTTTCAAACCAAAATAACTATGACCAGTTTACAAATTTAAATGCTTAAATAATAATACTTCAGCTCATAAGCTCAGTCAGAGCTTAGACCAGGTATCTATTTCTAGAGCTGCTTTTTAATTTGACAAAAACTGAGCAAGAAATACAGGACAAAGACAGCCTTAGAAACCATTAACCAGTCTATCACAAATTTTACGACAATCAAAGAATAATAAATGGCCAATCAAAAGACAGATATCTATGTAGAATACAACAAATCTTTATCCTCAATTCTTTCAATCAATATAAAATGAGGACCGACACATTTTCACAAACAGCTCACCAGTCTTTAATTGTGTAGAACGTAACACACCTTTACTGTGGACGTATTTGAAGGTTATCACACTTCTTCGTTACTTTTGTCAAGTAGATTCTTAACACTTCCATTTCTGACAATACAACTACACTAGAAACCAATTATCCCCTGCTTAGGGCTTACTATGGTGGTATGAGTCAACACCCCACTAGTGTTTACTACGATTGGCCTATGAAATTATCAAATCACAGAAACCAACAAAGAAAGTATCCCCTCCTAGTTATGAAAGTCATTCTTTGTTGAACCTTGACATAAATAATCAACAACAATCATAATTTTCCAACATGCACAGACAATTGAAACTTTTAGAGGCCAGAAGCTCATGGTTATAATTTTAGGTCAATTGAAACAATAATATAACTACCCAAGATGTTGATAGGTCATCTTTCCACAATCTAAGTCCTCATCTTTACCAACCAATAATTAAACAACCGTAAAGTGTCAAAGTTCACATTACCTAGTCCAGCAAGAAGTGTTTAAATCTAAGAGAACTCCTTGCAGTTATTTTTCAATTGTGTGTCAGTATTAGCTGCCTCATTCTTTACTTTGCTGAAGTGACTTGACTATAATTATTAGGTATGTGTGGGTGTTGGTGTTGGTGTTGGTATTGTTGCATCACTAATTTTAAAATTTATCTTCAAACATGATAACATAGCAGAAATGTCATCTTAATCAAATATAATCCATCTGTAACACAAGTTCATAAGAGGAGTTCATGCAAATTTCTTGATCGATATAAGTGATTATACTACACGGCTCTGCAACAAGGGACAAATTTAGAAGGCATTTTTTGAAAATATAAGCAAACTAGGTTTTTGTTCTTTTGTTCTGCTGCTAGACACTCTTGACAAACAAAGCAATTATCAGTGGACACTGGACATGGCAAACGCATATCACGGAAACCAGTGTTGTCTCTTGTCCAATATGAACCACTGCCAGTCTACTCCTAAGTCCTGATTAAATATCTCCATCTCATATGGTAATTAATATTGGCTTTATTATAATTGAGGCAGTAAATAAAACCATTCACAATTAAGTCAAAGAAAAACTAAATTTTTTTCTAGTCTTTATTTTAGAAACTTAATTACAAAAAGGTCCAAAAAAAATGGACAGAAATGTCTATTTGGCTAGCCTTTCCTTCCCCATTACAATTACCAATCCTCCTCCATGTTCTACAACCACCACCACCCATCACTCCCCTTCCACCGCTACAACGCTACTTTCCCCTCCTCTTTCCACCATCGTTGCTCACAACATAGTGTTTCAATGTCAACAATGTACTGATATGCCCCACATACTCAACCTGAATACTTGTTCGTCAAAAATGGCTCCCCAAATCTTCCATTACTACCCACACACGAAATTTTCCAAAGCTATCTATTCAATCCCCTTGAATTGCATGTGCTTCTCCTTCTCCACAATTCCTAAAACATTAATTCTTGCACTGAGCAACTGATTGCCCAAGCCCTCACCGCAGTTCGCCTGCTGCTCCATCAATTGTAGTGGAATTGATGTCATCACCGAATGCGAGTGATCGTGAGAGCTCAAGTCAATCTGAAATGAGATTGAGTCATCAGCAATTTGTGTCTGGTTTGAGAGGGGGTTGTTGAGGCAATGGAAGGGGGGAAGAGAGCAGTAGTTTACAGAGACAGATGAGGGCCAATGGCTATGCAGGGGAGGGAAACGCATAGACAAAAAAGACATTTTTGTCCATATTTTTTAACACTTTGTAATTAAATTTTCAAAATTTAGATTTGGAAATAAACTTTTATATTTAATGGACTTAATTATGTATAGTTTCTCATTTACTACCTTAATTATGGACTTAATTATGTATAATAATTCCTTAAATATTTCTACACTTTCAATAAATATTGGCTAATATTTAATATTAAACTATTCAAAAAGTCAAGTTTTGAGCAGAGCCAACACCAATCACCCCCTCCCCTTCTTTCAAAAAAAAAAACAAAAAAGAAAAGTACTTAGTCCTCCATAATAACTTCACATACTATGTTATGAAAGAAAGTCGTTTGCAATGTTCAATCCTTTTATCTTTCATACTTCAAATATAATGTATATTTTGTGCTTTACAATACTGCATAAAACAAGTGAAAAACTTCAAGAATGTATATTTTCCATGGTTTAATTACATGTATGTAGACTTAACGGACTACAAATTTCACAATTTCATGCAATCATCAATGCGATATCTACATGTGATACAAGGAAACTTCATTTCAAAAGCAAATATAGTGTAATAAAACAACTGCATTCTCATGGGAAGACAAGAAACAAGTACAACTCATACTAAATTTCAGTAAATAATGCAAGAAAACCATTGAATACCTTCAGTTGTCTCCCAAGCAACGCCGCCGACAAAGAGTTTTCTACCACACAAGAGAGAAAGAAAAAATCAACAGTTACTATCTATCATACAACCCACATATATATATATATGTGCAATTCGGACCATTCTCTGCATAAATAATATATATACAATTCCAAGGAAACCCTAAGACCTGTACAAACTACCAACAACTAACCCTGAATAAGAATCACGATGATGAAGATGATCATTGATCGAATGCTTTACGTAATTGCTTGCACTATCATCATCTACATTAACAAAGGATTTGATTCCACGGTCTGAGGAGAGTCGTTGGCGAGTTGGTTCCTCTTCTTCTTCGTCGCCATTAATGGCGACGAAGTACTCTGCAAAACCACCACCACCACCACCATCCATTTGTGTTCTAAAACCCTAACTCTCTCGCTCTCTCTCTCTCTCTATGTCTTTCTAACTACGAACCTGCACATGAAGATGAATTGTTTCAAGCTTAGTAGTGGAGATTTTTGATTATGTTGTAAACCCTAAGAAACACCTGATACAAACACAAAAACTAGTTCTTCGATCGATTGTGATTTTTGTTTTTTAGAGGATTCGAATTTCGTTTTTTTCAGGAGACTGGAAAAACCCTAGCTAGCTCCGTTGCAGAACGGCGTTGTGGTGTTGTGTGCTTGAGAGCGTCTCGTACAATTGTGATCCGCTTGGAGTGTTCATGATTTGGGGATTTATGTTGAACAAGGTCATGCCCGAAACGACGTCGTTGAACATTTTCTTTCTTCTTTTTTTTTGCCCTTTTTCTTTTTTTTTTCCCCCTTTTTCAAACAAACTTAAATATGAATACATTTTTTTTAAGATCCTGATATTAAAATTTTATAATATAAAGAGCATATAATATTTTTATAGTAGTTAGAATCATTCAATATTTTTTCAAAGAAATTTCAATTCCTCTGTATTTTCAAATTTCTCTAATTTACTCAATTTTTCTAATTTTCTCTATATTTTCAAATTTTCCTTGTATTTTCAAATTTCTCTAATTTGAAATTTTCCTGATTTGCTCACAATTTCATTATATTTTGACCAATTTTGTTTACTTTACTTACAATTTTCCCTGTGTTTTGAGTAAATCAGAGAAAATTGAGCTACACAGAAATCAAAAACAAAGAGACCGAAGAAAGTTTAGCTACTCAGTGTGAATGATTATAACCAGCACTAGTCCATCAATTATATGTTGGGATGTGTCGAATCTTGTCAAATTCTCAGGGTTAACTTTTTGAAAGAGGATGAATAAGCAATAATAAGCTCTAACTTCTTTACAAACTAAAATAAGATTAACACATTATAAAGAGATTTTTATTCTACATCCAATCAACAAGTTTCATATCAAGTGCAAACCATGTACACACATGCAAGCACATATATTCTTATAAACAATAGGATATTTTCTGCATCAACAAATCCATTGTGAAAATTGGAGAGTTGTGATTGGATTGCATGGTTTTTTCAGATCGATCCCAATTTTTCCTGGTTCTAAACCAATTGATTGTGAGCGGTTCTTGGCAAGTGAATTGAAGAGTTTATCGAAATTCAATGAAAGTCATAATGATGAGAAATGGTAGTCTATGAAGAGAGTGATGATAGAAACTATGGTAGAATAAGGGAAAGTTAGGGTAAAGAAAGAGTACACGATGAGAGTGAGAGAATGTATAATATATGGATATGGATATATGTGTAACAATCCGAAAATTTAAGTTGTTCTTAAATTTTATATTAATATTATTTAATTATAAATGATTTCAAAAAAAAATAATTTTAACTTTATATTATTATTCAATATTATTTTCTGAGTATTATGATATTTTTATTATATTTTTCTTTATATATTTTTCTAGACCAAAATACACTAAAACATAACATTTTTTGTACGACCATGATACGTGTCCCCCAAGCTGTCTTGTCGCCCACGCGTTCTTCACTATGTATATAGACAGGCCAATCAATCTGAGCCGCATCATATTTTTCCCAAACTCTCTCTCTCTGCTCTCTGGTGTTTTTTTTCATATATAAAACTTTGAATTTAAGAGTTGTTTGGGATAAACTATATAAGTGCACTTTTTGAATTTTTGGCTAAAAAAGTAGAGAAAAAAAATACGTATGTTTGGGGGTAACTTTTTAATTTTTTACGAAAAAATGTGTATTAAAATATTGTATCAACTAGCAAAATTACCTTCTCACCCTTTGACCACTGACTTCTTTCTATACATGTCAGTGACCATCCGCATTGTGCCGCCAGTGCACATTCCATCACTGTGCTGCACTTTTTTCCTCTTTTTTTTCACCAAAAAATACACTGTTGGAACTAGCAAACCCAGGGCATTTTTGACTTTTTACTCTCCGTCAACTCAGTATTTTTTTCCACCAAAATATGTGAATAGTGTTAATTTTTTTACTTTTTCAGTGATTTTTTGACTTTTTTGCTATTTTACGGGATGCCAAAACACCTACTTAGTTGGAGTATTTAATGGGCCGCAATGAACGAAAGGTAAAAGTTGAAATTAACATTAAAGTGAGTTATACTATACCTTGAGTCACCATAATATATTTTACGTATGTTTTGAGTTACAATAATTTATTTAAGCAATTTATATTTTATAAATTATATTAATATTTCAATTACGTTAATTATTTTATGAATGTTACTTGCTTAAATTGAAACCCATAGATATATTTGTTTAAATTTGAATAAGTATTTGACAATGATTTCATAAGCAATCATTTTCTGTAAGTACCACCACAGGAGTCCCACACCTTGGGGGACTTAAATAACCATTGACTTCTGATTGGTCACCTTGTGACCCTTTGTTTCTCATGGATCTATTGACTTTTGTTCTGTGCGGAGCTAAGTGCTACACTATTGTGGGAGACACCTCTAGAATCTGTACGAGCCACCTCTTGAAATCGTACCTCTGTGTTGTCACGAATCCATTGACCTCTGTTATGTTCTACACCGTGATTATGGTTATATATTTTAGTATAATATCATATGATTTCTGAAAATAGATTTATGTTATAATATGAGTAACTTATTTACTCTAATAGAAAAGTATTATATTTTATCTATTTTAAGCCTAAAGCTTATCTATGGTAATTATGCTTTCAGTATAATATTCTCTCTCTGCCATGTGGTTATAGTTGTTTACCAATTTTCAGGAAACAATGCAATTTAGAAATAGCTTTTGGAGAGTCTTAGACACGGGGCTGCGGAATAGACACACATAACACTTTTATAGTATTTATAATTCTATTCTTCATATGTGAATATCGTCCTTTTTGGTCAATAAATTTTGTTATAAAATGGAAGGTCCGATGATTATTTTGGTACTCTCACTTAAATATTATTTCTACTTATGTTTATTTATTTGTTCGAGAATTGGCCGTAGGTAACTTCAGTTACTGACCATCACGATGTTTAACCCTTCAATATGAAGAGCGGGTCGTGACAATATGGGTGATGGTGAGGGACCTTATGTTACAATAATAAATATTGTGGATATTTCTTATTACTAAAAGTTAGAGAGTGATGTTAGACTAAGGCCAAGTTTGGGAACACCCAAAAAGTCAAAAAGCCAAAAAGTTACACAAAAAGTTAAAAAGTTATCACTATTCACCAAAAGTCAACAATTACAGCTGCACAACTCCAATTCTAATTTTCACCTACAAACCAATTTTTACAATTTTTTATTACACATTTTTCCATAAAAAGTCAACAAGTTAACCCAAACATTCATATTTTCAACCTCAATTTTTTAGTCTAAAAAGACAAGAAATACACTTATTTATGACACCCCAAACAACCCCTAAATATCCCTTAAGTGCTTGTTTGGGATGCGCTATGTAACAACCCGAAAATTTAAGTGTATTATGGTTGTATGTGATAATATATTATTAAATAAATAATAATAAATACAGAATCTAATTTGGCATTAGATTATCAAATATGGGATTAATTAGGGATCATTATTTGGGAACAAATTAATAAAAATATGAAATTATAATACTAGTTGGGCCAAATTAAAGTTAAAGATAGTAAATAAATAAATATAAAAGTAAGAGTAAATAAATAATAATATTGATAACAATAATAATAATAATAATAATAATAATAATAATAATAATAATAATAATAATGGGTGTGGTAGTAAAATAAATAATTAATTTTCTATTGGTATGCGATAGAGTATAATTTAATTAGGGATTAATTTATTTATATAGTTATATTAGAAAACTGGGCCAAAGTATAATTATCTTAAATATTTATTAAAGATAAGTATAAATCCATATAATTTATGATCAAATCTGTGGAAGGATTCACGCTGGCCATGTGTTGGCCTGATAATGTTCTTACCTCTCTGTGGTGATCAACTGTGTGGAAAGAAAAGGAAAAAAGAGAGGAGGAGAGGCACGTAAGTTGTTGGTAGTATGAACTTATAGTAGGAACGTTGTGATAGTGGAGTAAGGCTAAGGATCAATATTAAGGTGAGTTATATTATACCTTGAGTTACTATAATATATTTTACGTATGTTTTGACTTACCATAATTTATTTTATACAAGTTGTATTTTATTAGTTATATTAATACAAGTTATGTTTTATAAATATTTCAGTTACGTGAATTAATTTCTGAACTCTATTTGTTTAAAATGAAACTCATGGATATGTTTGTTTAAATTTTAAAGAATATTTGACTATAACCTTATAAACAATTATATTTTGTGAGTATCACCACGAGAGTCTCACGCCTTGGGGGACTTAAATAACCATTGACCTCTGTTTGATCACTTTGTGGCCCTCTATTGTCATGGATCTATTGGGCTCTGTTCTGTGCGGAACAAAGTGCTGTGCAGAGATAAGTGCTACACTATTGTGGGAGCTATCTCTATAATTCATACAAGCCATCTCTTGAATCCGTACCTCTGTTCTGACTGTCACTCCTGTGACCTCTGTTTCGTTCTGTTCAGTATCGTAGTTGTGGTTATTTATTTACATAATCTCAATTTTGCTACTTAAATGATTATTTATTCAGACTAAGTTATCTTAAATATTTTAGTTACATAATTATCCATGGTTATTTTGTGTCCCTTATACTATTGGTATAATATTTCTCACTTTGCCATGTGCTTATAGTTGTTTACCAATTTTCAGGAAACAATGCAATTCAGAAATAGCTTTTGGAAAGTCTTAGACGCGGGACTGCGGAATAGACACACATAGCACTTTTATGATATTTTTATTTGTAAATATTGGTCTTTTTGGTCAATAAATTTTGTAATAAAAATAGAAACTCTGATGATTATTTTGGTACCATCACTTAAATATTATTTTCGCGCGCGTTTATTTATTTGTTCAAGAATTGGCCGGAGGTAACTTTAGTTACTGGCCATCACGATACTTAACCCTTTGGTACGGGGAGCGGGTCGTGACACGCTAAAATAACACATGATATTTTAGCACATTATCTTATTTGGGTCACAATCATCTTATTTGGGTCATACCACCCCTCTACCACATCACTTCAAATCCAACTCATATTTCACAATTTTTCATAAAAAGTCAAAAAGTATACTAATCTAGTACTTCCCAAACAACCCCTAAATGTTTGACACTATGGTAAGGGTGTGCACCATATGCACTTGATAAGTAAAAAAATAGAATAACATAACTTTGGCTCTGTTTGAAAGAGTTTTGGAATTGTGATTTCAGCTCTTAGGCCCTGTTTGTCATAAACTAAAAAAGTCAAAAAGTCACTATTCTATTTAAGTCACATCACCTCTTTACCACATCACTTCAAACTCAACCCATATTTCATAAAAAGTTAAAAAGTATACTTATTTACATCATTCCAGACCACCTCTTAGTTTGCATATGGTGTTTGGTTGTGACTTTTAAAAATTAATTCCACACTTACTTTTGAAAACTCAGTCGAAGGCGGGAAAATTTGAGCTAATCGGTCGTCCCACCGGTCATCTGGCCGGTTGACCAGAACAGTGCATTTATTTATTTATTCAATTGACACATGCTAATTTTTATATATTCAATAAAAAATATTTTTTGAATTTTTTAAATTTTTTTATAAGCTTTAATAGAATTTTGAGTTGTGTGTTTAATTATAAGTTGTAAGTTTTTGTATCAAATATCATATATCACATCAAAAAATTTTCCCTCAATTCAAAACTCTTTTCAAAACTCATTCACCAAACAAATTTTTTGCACTCAAATCATAATTTCAAAACTCACAAACTCAAAAATACAACTCTATTATCAAATTATATTTAGAAAACTCTACCAAACGCAACAAATGTCATAACTAAACACAACATGAGACATAACTAAATAACTCATGAGTCATAACTAAAATAATATTATAATTAAAGAAAAAAATAGTCATAACTAAAAAAAATTGATATAATTATGAGTGCATATGTTACACACTTTTTAAATTGGTGTATATTAAAATTTCTTAAAACTTATTGTAATATTCAGACTCGGAAATCAAGCTCAAATTCAATTACTTAAAGTCGACATGGGGTAGCAAATTTAAAAGCTAACCAAGACTTTGATCAAATGATTGTGTGGAAACACTTGCGGATTTAAATGTTATAAAGATAAACTTAATACCTTCTATATTGTCATTTCTTTTCTTACTAGTATCTAACGATACTAATCTATTGATACATATTTGGGAGAAATAAATAATAAATAAAACCCTACAACTCGGCTGGAATTGAGTCATATACATCTCTACTTGTAATGATATTTCCTGGGAGCAAACATACAACTCATAGTGAAAGTTATCATATTTTACATGAAAAAATATTTTAAGTCAAAATATGATAAAACACCCAACTTAAACAAGAGCACAAGATGGAATGGGCTTGAATTAGTGTTGAACTAAATAGGGGTGTGCGTGATACGGTTCGGGCGATTTGAAAGTAAAATTATAAATCGAATGACAGATTTGCTGATTGACAAATAGCAATTTGGACAGTTTTGGGTGGATTAAAAAATATTTTAACCAATTATCAAGTATTTTCATAATATATAACACTAATTTGTATAATATTTTTCATATATATAACACAAACTAATTTTACATAATATTTTTCATATATATAATTACTAATTTGTAATAAATTTTACATCTTAAATCCTTTTCACACTAATTTTTACTTTAATATTTAATTAGATGTTAAAAAATATATATGTATTAATTATAGCGGAGCGGAACGGTTTCGAAGATAGATTATAAATTTTAAAGTTTAATCCGCGATTAATAGATTGATGCGGATTAGTGTGATTTTAGCAGATTGAGCGGTATTTAACATAACTCTAGAACTAAGTGTGAAACTGTCACTTTAAGCTTTGTATTATAGAAGGAAGCAAAGCGGAACCAGTTTTCCTTTCCCCATCTCGTTCTGCCTTACATTTGTCAAAATTATATATTATTAAATAGGAATGACTTATCTCAAGTTGAAATTTCAACTTGATCAGACAGTTGAGATCTTTAATCGATAAGAGTCATTAAACGAAATTAAAGATCTCAATTGTCTGATGCAATTCAACTTTCAACTAGAGATAAGACAAATTCTTATTAAATATTTTCTGTGTATATAATTTATTTTTCTTAGCTGTAAAAAAATGCACACTTTTATTTTATTTATCTCATCTTATAAATTTAAACTATCATCATTCAGTATTCATAACATATCATATTATCTATCACTTTTATTAGTACGACAAATCAAAAGATCACAAAATTAGCTCGTCCTTGCCCTATTCTTACCACCCTAACCCTGTTGGAATCATATTTGAGGTGAGAATAGAGTATTGCCTTTTGTCGTATAATTTTTCCATCCTCATAAGTGGAGTACTACAAGCTCGTCATTGTCACATGCCTTTTGTTGTATAATTTTTCCATCGAATTATGCTATAAATATAGAAACTATAAAAACAAAAAAAGCACAAAACATGAGTTAACAAGATATGCATTGATGCAATACAGTCAGTGAGGCATGGGTCGGACTAATCTAGTGGGTCTATTGACCTTTGTCTTCCTTGTGTAAGCCTGCAAAAGATCCAATGGAAAGGTACCAAGACTGGATTGGTTCCTCCCCGTAGACTCACCGATGATTAAGTTAGACTTGAAGTGGTCGGGAAAGAGAGATAAAGGAAAACTGAGGGTTGAGAGAGAAGAAAAAGAGAGAGTACTACTTGTTACCAAAAAACGTTCTTTAGAGGCTTCCTTATATCGCTTATTAATCATTTTCTTGTCTATTCACGTTGTTCCATTGGCCGAAAGCTTGCCATCTACTTGTCGTCGGCCATGGTGGTTTTCTTGCGTCTCAGAACACAGAGGACTTGTTGCATTTAATGCTTTGACAGTCTCATTTAATGCTTGACACGTGAGCTCAATAACTCTCCAAAATCGTTGTCTGCCACGTGGCTAACTCCCACCTAACACATGTCTATCCAGTACCTAGGCTTGACCATTGTGAGTTTTCTACTAGGCTTAGTGCTGGGCTTGCTCTGTCGAGTTTCAATTGAGTGACTGTTTGGATAACCTGAGACAACCCCTCTTAGGCCATGCCCATCAAGCATTATGTGTTTATCGAGCTTCACTTTTGAAAAAATATATCCATCAATATCAATTACGTGTCAGTAACGAGTATGTATTCCAATACTTATTCACATTGAAGTTCTTTAGAGCAGCTTATGAAATTGCTTATGTACGATATATATTTATTTTATAGTATCAACTATAAATTTTACTTACAACTTAATCCGCAAAAACTAAGTTAAATAAATTTTTAAAAAAAAAAAAACTAAACATTAGAAAACAGAAGTGATACTTTTAATTTATGTTTTTTTTTTTATTATCATATTTTAGTTTGTTAAAAAAACCATACAAAACAAATTATTTTTGAAATTTGATTTTTTTTAATTTTTTTTGTTGAAAATAACCCATATTTAAAATATAAAAATAAAAACAAAACAATAATACTAAGAATAGAGAAAGTAAACACAAATGTTTCATAAGAGACGAGACTCATATTATTGGGTTGTTTGGGATATTCTAAATAAGTGCACTTTTTGACTTTTTATGAAATATGGGTTGCGTTTGAAGTGATGTGGTAGAGAGGTGATGTGACTTAAATAAGATGATGTAACTTAAATAGGATAGTGACTTTTTGACTTTTTTAGGTTATGACGAACAAGACCTATATAATACCATGTGATATGAAACCTACACATAATACTCACCTTTTGAGAGATATATGTGTTACCTTCTATGTTTGGTATTACATGCATTTTATTGAAAACTAAACCCAAAAAATATATATATATATATATAGGGATGGTGTATAGCGATCCAGGTTTTACCCCGACCTTTATTGTGTTCCGAACTTGGGTTCCGTGGTTGTATGTTGTTGTCTATATCATATTTCTATCCTTCAATTCTTTGTATTTGAGTTTTGGGGCGTATTGGATGAGTTAGGAACAAGTTGGTTGTGAGTTAGTACAAGTGGTTGCTGTCTAGATTTTGGCCTCTTCACTCGAGCGAGGCTTTTTGCGCTCAAGCGAGCCTTGGGTGTTTGTCTCTTCGCTCGAGCGAGAACTCTTATGCTCAAGCGTGCGTCTGCGTCTCTATGAAGACCTGAAGGTTGGTATTTTTCGCCCGAGCGAGCCTTCTTGCGCTCGAGCGAGCCTTGTGTTATTGGTTCCTTCTCTCAAGCGAGAACTCTTGCGCTCGAGCGTGCATCTGCGTTGGTTGCAGACTTGAAGCTTCTCATTGTTCGCTCGAGCGACGCTTCTTGCGCTCAAGCGAGGTCCTTTGTTGTGTCTGGTCGCTCGAGTGACAACTCCTTCGCTCGAGCGACAACTCCTTCGCTCGAGTGAGCCTTGTATCTATCAGTTCGCAGCAGCAGCGTGATTTTTATCACTTTTTTATCTTCTTTTTACTCCAAACCCTAAATCTGGTTGTCTCTCTCTCTAAACTCTCTCTCTCTCTCTCTCTCTCTCTCTACAAATACTACTTGATCTTGGGTCTCTCTACCCTAGTCCTTTTGTAAAAAGGCTAAAGCATTGCGTGGGCTATCTATTGATCCGAAAAAGTTTGGATTTGGAGCATCTTGAGTTTCTCTCTTCCTCTCCTTTGAGCTTCTCCATTTGAGGTAGGGATATTTTACTCTCCTATATGAGTTTTAACATAGATATTGGTCTATTTGTATAAATGGTGGAATTTGGGAAGTTTGGGTGAAGTTAGGGTTTGAGTTTGAAATCTTGAAAGAGGGGTTTTCTAATTTGGGGTTCATTGTGTATGTGAGGTCTTGAGTTTGGGCTCTCTTGTATATAATTGATGAAATTTGGCTTTGGGTACAATTTTTGAGAAAAGGGAAAAATGCCCTAATTGAGATTAAATAAATTATTTGTTTAAATAATGAAATCAACTGTGGAAATATGAAATTGGTTTGAGAATCATGAAATTGGAGGAAATTGTGATTAAATGGTGTAGTTGGATTGATAAGTTACTCACATGTGGAAAATATGATAATTTATCTGTTTGATAAATTTATTTATCTGTTTAGAAATATCTGTTTTGGGCTATCGGTGGATGATAGCCATGATTGTTATAGAAACTGCATGATGATTAGATGAATTGAAACTAATCAATTGGAATATGTCATTGAATATGACAGTTGGATATAAACATTGAATATGTGATTGAATTGGTCATTGTATATGACAACGTGTTTAAATACATTGTATATGTATCTTTGTTTGGGAGGAGATAGGGGATGGACTCCATTGATAATTAAGTTGGCCGAAATGTCCAGGGTGAAAGTCCCGAAATCTTATATATATTTGTGTGCCGGTTCCCTCGGATGTAGTTCCGTAAAATGGCAAGTGAATGGAAGTGTATGAATGATGTTTATGATTAAAGTGTTGATAATATGAGTTGTAGCCTCATTTTGAATTGTTTGGATAAATAAATGGAAGTGGATTGACTATGAATGTAAATGTTGATTAGTTATGGAAAGAATGTAAGTTGGTTTACAAGTGTTAAACATTTATTGGATGCTAATGTTTTAGTTAATTCTCATATTTGGTTTAGCATATCTCTACTGAGTTTTGACTCACCCTACTTGGGACACCATTTTTCAAGTACAGGGGACATGCCGCCTCTAAGGTCTTAGCTTGGGAGGTTTAGGAGTTGAAGGCTCAATGTTTCGTTATTTTGTTTTGATGATTAAATGTAAATTCAAGCCGAGGGCTTTATATGCAAAGAGTTAGCACTCTTCTTTTGTTGTAACCAAGTTATTACTTGGAAAGATGTAAGCCTGTAGGGCATTCATTTTGTTGCTACCATGTACTATTGTTTGTAAAGAAGACTCTGATGAATGGAAATATAATATTTCTTCTATGTTCATGGAAATATAATATAATATTTCTTATACTTTTATAGATCTTATGAATGATTGTTTTATGTCTTTTTTTTTTAGGGCGTTACATGGTGGCCTAGTAGAGAAGGTATCTTTCTCCACAGGCGTGACTTAGGTTAGATTTTTGAGAGGAGTGAATTCTGCTGCTTTGCAACTGGCTCTCTTCAAAGACTTTATTTATACTCCTCTCAAAACCTTGGCTCGTCTGTAACGTGTGGTTGAGCTTAATCTTCTCCAAACCTGGGCTTGTCTGTCATGTGTAGTTGAGCTCCATTGGGCTTGTTTGTGGCACGTGGTTGAGTTCCATCTCTTTGAAACTTGGGCTTGTATATGGCATGTAATTGAACTCTATTGGTGGTTCGATGGTGGGTCCCTTCTTTTGGATTGAGTTAAATCAGATTGGTAATGGTTGAGCTCCGTTGGTGGTTCGGTAGTGGGTCTCTTCTTTTGGATTGGGTTAAATTAGGCCAGCAACCAGCTACCTCAAGACCTAAATCCACGGATGTAGTGATAACATCTCAGAACATCATTTAAAAAAAAAAAAAGAAGAAGAAATATATAATTTTTTTAGTAAAAGAAGAAATATATATTATCTCCTCAGCCATATATATATTTATACCTATAGCCTTTTTTAGGAAGTTGATTAAAAATTAAATTTTATTTTTTCTGACTTTTTAAAAAAAAAAAACAAATAAGTAAAAAAAATAAAAAAATAATTAGTATGTTTGGTTTCAGTTTTTTGAAAATTGAGTTTTTTATTTTTCGTGTTTTTTTTTTAATTTTTAGTGAATATTTTTTAAATTTTAAGCAATTTTTTTTAAAAAACTTTTTTATATGCACCTTATTTAGATATATTTAAATAATAAAATATTTGTGAAAAAATATTTTAAAAAATTAATAAATACACAAAAATACTAAAAATGTATTAAATTTATATATATATATATATTATATTTTTTGGTATTTAGTATATTTTTTATTTTTTTCACAAATATTATATTTTTTAAGTATATTTATATTAGGCGTATCTAAAAATATTAAAAAAAATATTTAAAATATTAAAAAAAATCATTAAAAATATTAAAATAAGAAAATAAGGCTCTGTTTGGTAGAGTTTTGGAACGTTAGTTCCAGGCTTTGATTTGCATGCCATGTTTGTTTATGGTTTTCAAAAATTAATTCCATACTCACTTTTGAAAACTCTGTCCAAGATGGAAAAATTTGGGCTAACTGGTTGTCCCACCGGACGTCCCACTAGTCGTCTGTTTGGTTGATCGGAACAGTGCATAATTTTTTTTTTTTTTTGCCATTGACACTTGTTAATTTTTATATATTCAATAAAAAATATTTTCTGAATTTTTAAAATTTTTTTATGAGTTTTGAATAGAATTTTAAGTTGTGTTTGTATTAAATATCATATGTCACATCAAAAATTCAAAACTCTTTTCAAAATTTATTCACTAAATAAATTTTTCACACTCAAATCATAATTCAAAAACTTACAAACTCAAAATGTAACTCTATTCTCAAATCATATTTAAAATTTTTTACGAAACACAACTTAAAATTTTCTAAAAATTAATTTTCAAACGAACAAGCTTATAATCCAAAATTGATTAAAAGTGAAAATTTAACTTTTAAGACCATCTCCAACGGTGAATCAAATTTTTCATCAAATTTGAATAAAAAAAAGTTAATTTTCTCAATCTGATATTTCTTCCTCCAATCGTGCATCAAAAGGGGAGGGTCGACGGTAAGGTAAAATTTTTTTTTTTTTTTTATACCTATTTGAACTTTTTTTGACTGGTTTAAACCTACCTATTTAAACGGAAATCGGTCGACCGATTGGCCAACCGACTGGTTGACCGGTTGGTCTTCTCCAACGGTCACGCACAGTAAAATAGTGAAATCTGTATCTTGTTCTCACTTTGATAAATTTTTTTAATGAATTCTCATTTTGATGTCAATTTACTAAAATTATTAAAATTAATTTTTTCATCAAAATTTAAATTTGATGCCAGGTTTAATCCACCGTTATAGATGCTCTAACAAAGTAGCCAACCTAGCCCATATCTATCACAAAACCAACCCCCTCCTCTCATTTCCCTCATTTTCTCTTCAACTGCATTCACTAGGGTTTTCTCTCTGTCTCTATCGAGGGTTTCATAGAGTCCATCCTAAGATGAGTAGCAACAACAAAGATGAGCTCGACTTGTCCGATCTCGGCGACTCCCTCCCCGCCGCCGCCGCCGGTAATTTCATACCTACCACCCTATCTCTCTCTTCATATATATGTGTATATATGTATGTGGTTGTGCTTAATCGAAGTTGTAATTTATTTTCATTTTTGGTATTGTTTGTAGCTCTTAGTGCAGAGGATCGTGCTGGTCTTGTCAATGCCCTAAAGGTTTGTTTGTGATGGGTTTATATAGAAATTAGGGTTTTTGTGCTGTTTTGTTTTGTTTTGTTTATTGATTGATTGGGGTGTTTTTTCGTTGCAGAATAAGCTTCAGAATTTGGCTGGGCAACACTCCGATGTTCTCGAGACTCTGCCCCCGAAGATTCGGAAGCGAGTTGATGTTCTCAGAGAGATTCAGGTTTGCTTTCAATATATGATCTTACTAATAGGACTGAAAATTCATGCTGTATAGCTTAGTTTCTATTCATGAACATGCATCAGTGATGTTGAATTGCTTGATTATGTGGTTATTTTTGGGAATGTCCTTGTTGGTTCTTGTATCTCATATTGTGGCCTTGATTCTCTTCAACATTTGATTTCTTGGGTGTGTTCAAGTGTAATGCTTTGCTGTATCATTGCAGAGCCAACATGATGAGTTGGAGGCGAAGTTTTTTGAAGAGAGAGCAGCCCTTGAAGCTAAATATCAGAAGCTATACGGACCACTATATGATAAGGTATGGAGAATGTCACTCATTAAGTGTTTCTTGTAGTCAAAAGTTCAAATTTATGTCAATTGCCGATTTGTTTGGTCAACATAGTAATTCTTTGTTGGGTGGCTTGTAATGTAATTGGGCATGTTGCAGAGGTGTGAAATTGTAAATGGTGTTGTAGAAGTTGAAGGAGCTACAAGTGAAGCCACAATGGACCTCGAGGATGATAAGTCTATGGAAGGTAGGTCGCTTATTTGGAAGTTGTCGAATTCTTCTTCTTTTTCTTTTGTTGGGAAACTATACACGTACAAGTCTGATGTTTTTCTTTGACTGACCTGTCTAAAGCCGAGAAAGGTGTTCCTGATTTTTGGCTCAATGCAATGAAGAATAATGAAGTATTGGCTGAGGAGGTAAGAGAGAGAGAACAATCCACCAATCTTTTCCCTTTCCCATCCCCATGCCCGACCTTTTTTCTTCTCTTTTTGGGTATTAATCTGAGTTGATTGTGATTTGTTGACCCTGGTTTAGATCTCAGAGCGCGATGAAGAGGCCCTCAAATATCTTAAAGATATCAAGTGGTGTAGGATTGATAATCCCAAGGGATTTAAGCTCGAGTTCTTCTTTGATACCAATCCTTTTTTCAAGAACTTGGTTTTGACAAAAACATATCACATGATTGATGATGATGAACCTATTTTAGAGAAAGCAATAGGGTAAGCTTCTATTTCCTTGTCCTTGTGGTAGAACTTTTTAGTTGCTCTTAAATTTCACATTTATGTTTGGTACTTTGTAGAACGGAGATTGAATGGTATCCAGGTAAGTGCTTGACTCAGAAGATCCTTAAGAAGAAGCCGAAGAAGGGGTCTAAGAATGCAAAACCTATTACAAAAACTGAAAAATGTGAAAGTTTCTTCAACTTCTTCAGCCCTCCCGAGGTTCCTGAGGATGAAGATGATATTGATGAAGATACTGTACGTTTATCAATTTTATACATGCCAAAATACTTGTTGAAGCCATTATAATTCATAATCTGGTTTCTCCTCTAATCCGTTCACATGATTGATTACCAGGCAGAAGAACTTCAGAACCAAATGGAGCAAGACTATGACATTGGGTGAGTCACCCATTCTGATTTTGCTTTTCAGTTATGGATATTGCTTACAGAGATTGAATGTGATTTTGTTTTTAAAAATTGGAAGTAGTACTAATTAGTACTAGATTTTATGAGGAACGCAGTTATGTGAACGGACTCCTATTTGTTTTTGCTCCATTTGTATGTGCGTGGAGAGGGAATCATGCCTAACTTTTGTCTTTAAGATCAATCTTTTAAAGAGGGTCCTTTTACATTTGACTAATGGCTATGGGAATTGTAAAATCTGGTTTCTTGAAAAGATGAATTGATATATAAAGGATTATGGAGACACTTTTTTGCAACTTTTGTGAAGCAAAGTAATACGATGCATTTGTTGATATTTGCAGTTCAACCATTCGGGATAAAATTATCCCCCATGCTGTCTCGTGGTTTACGGGGGAGGCTGTTCAAGGGGATGACCTTGAAGACATAGATGATGACGATGAGGATGAAGATGATAATGATGATGAAGAAGATGAGGATGAAGATGAAGATGAGGACGATGATGAGGATGCAGACGAAGATGAAGAGAAGGCCAAAACCAGCACAAAGAAGGTAACACTTACAAAACTATTAACAAAAGCCAAAGTCTCTTCCATCCCACAGTTGACTTACAATTTCTGAACATACTAATACTTTATTTCCCGTTTTCCTGTGGGCCGTTTGATTGTGGTTTTCAAGCAGTCTTCTGGATCAAAGGTGAGAGATGATGTAACTACATAATTTATTTTTAACTCTGTACAAAATGTAAAGATTTTCAATGATTGTGCTTTAGGATAACATCTGTTTTGATGTGAATTACAGAAAAGTATGCGAGCTCTAGCTAAGGAAGGGCAGCAGGGTGAGCGTCCACCAGAATGCAAGCAACAGTAGTAATCAGATTGCAGACATCTTCACTTGGGAACACAGGGTGGGGTGATGTCCTGAGTTTTTGAGAGTTTTGGGTCTTTGATTTGCCCCCCTGTTTATTGAAATTGTTTCTCTCTCTCCTCTCTCTCTCTCTCTCTCTCATTTTTTTCTTGTGAGAACATTTATATTTTGTTGGGTATCTTGGTGTTTCATGGGTTGGGATTGTTGTGAATTTTAATTGGAAACTAGCTGAGCATGTCTATGATTTGGTCTACAGTGATTTTAGCTTTTATGTTTCTTTTTTTGTATACTTTCATGAGTTATGAGGAGACGGAATGGAACAGTTGTCTGAGAGAATCAGGACAAGACGACGAGTGTATTGTGTATAATTTTAAGTAATATTTGTAGGGTCTCAAGCATTTATGATTGTGAATGGATATTAAGCTGAAATTTGAAAGCGAATTCTCTTTTCATTTGGATTGAAGTCCCACGTAAAATTGCGGGAGACCCAGACCAGACATCTATCAAGAGATAAGCCACCCTTCTTTAAAAATTGGAAAATTTAGTCAAAGTGGGTGTTTGAGAGTTGTTATTTTAGTAGGTTATTTTAGTTTTTGGTTATTTTAGTATGTTAAAATTTGTGTGTTTAGGGATATGATTGAATTTTTTTGTAGTTGGATGTGATGTTTGTGAGAGAAAAAGTAAAATAATTATGTGTTTAATATAATATTGTCTTATTAGTTATTTTAGTATATTTTGTCCTATTGTGAATTTTAGCATAAATTGGGTTAAAATCTCACTTCCTCAACAACTCCAAAATCTTTTCATTGGATCATTGTTTGGTGAAAATGACAGTTTAATTTGTTTTGCTTCATAAAATTCTTGAGGAAATACATAATAAAGGACAAAGTAAAATATTTTTTTTTCTTGAATGATATTGTTAGAGTAATAGGTTATTGTAAAAGAGTAGAATGTTATTATTATTATTTACATCAATTTTGATGGTAATAATTTTTTAAAAAAAAATAACTTTGTAGTCAGCATGGATTTCATTTAATAGATCTTGATCAGAATATTTTAAAAATGTTAATTTTATTAAAAATTAACATTTTTATCAAAAGTTATATTATTTTAAAATTTAATATTTTAATAATAAGTATGTGTTAGATTTTTTAAGAAATTTTTTTTTGTACTTGTATTAAAATTTTATTGTGAGAGTTTTGATCAAATCTTTCTTAAATTTTTTGTCTCTATTTAGGTTATTTAGTTTTGTTAATAATTGTATGATTACATTTGGATTATAAATTTGTACGGAGATTTGTGAAGAAGAAAAAAAAAAAAAGAAAAAAAAAAGAGGGGGGAAAAAAGATTTTTGGATGAAAATTCTAGATTAAAATATAGCATAGGCTTCATTGTTTGGTATGCACTACCTTCTTTTTTTTTTTAAGGCCCTTGGCTTTGACCTTTGAACTAAGAAGATACATGATTAAATCAACTCACTAATCTCCTAGTTACCAAAGAAATATCAAAACATAGAGATAAAAAAACATTTAGCAAGCTACTCAATGACACTTGGTCGTAGATGGGGTCCTATCCACAAATGCTCGATCAGTTGTTTTATCAATGTTTTCATTTACATCTCATTTGGATTGAGTGATTTAGAGAGAGGAAATTTTTTTTATATCTCTAATCTTAATCACTTGTTTGAATTACTAAATATAAGAAAATTGAAATGAATGAAGAGAAATTTATTGCTCTAACCCAAGTGGGTGTAGCATCTTGGCAAGACCTTGAGGCACAAGCCTTGAGGTCCTAGGTTTCACTTTCTCCGGGACCAATCACCTGAGCGACAACACATATAGTTGGTAGAACGAATCTTTCAAATCTAGGCGAATCATACATAATGTTAGAAGTGTGGGTTTGAATCCCCGTCTGTGTACGAGTTCGCTACTTATCGCTATATAGTTGAGTGACCTTGTTAGATAATACTATCTAAGAGTGAACTCTGGAGCCTCTACTCCTTCAAGTCTAGCCCCAAAGGTCACCCCTCTGTGGTTAGACTTTTTTTGAAATTTTTTTCTCATAAATCACTTTTTGAATCTCTAAAATTGGAGAGACTGGGAGAGAAGAAATGAGAGAAATATTAATTTTGTATATTACCAAAATTGTTCATCTACCAACAAAAAGAAATAAAATCATAAAAGGCTATTTTCGTAATATAGCTTGTAAGAGTTTTTTCTTTTATGTAGTTTATCTAAACAAGGTTGTAGAGAAATCCCTATTTATTTTATTTTATTCTTTTCTTTTCAACTAACTTAACATATTATTTTATTTTTCTCTCCTAAATATTCAAACGTAGTGAGATGAGAAACAAGCTTGGGATTGAAAATAGAGGTATGAGTGTTTTGTTTATTCTATTTGTATGTTTTAATTATTTTCAACTATTGAATTATGTCTCCAAATTCAAGTATCTCAAAAATTATATATGATTAGAGTATAAGGGGACTAGGGATCACAATTTGGTCAGTCTCGCCATATTCTCACATTCTCTGCCCCACTTTGCATGAGTTTTTTGTGCCCTAATAAGTGGAGCGAGGGCAGGAACAAATTTTCCTTTCCTAACCCATTCTATCTCATTCTCACTTTATTGTATTATTTAAATTTTTTTTGTGTATATGATATATATTTTCTTAAATATAATAAGATTAAACACTAAAATATTAAGTTGGTTTACCATGGCATTGTAATTTATTGTACTAACTTCTTTATTTCCTACAGCCCATTTTGATGCTATTAGTGTATATGGCAGCATAAGACGAAACCACATGGTACAATATTTAAAATCTACACCATCTTTAGTGCCGCTCTGAATTTTAGAAACTTGGATCAACACGAATTCTTTTAGGTTTGTTTGTTTTAAGTGATAGAGGTTGAGATTGAATTAGTAATCTTTGATGGTATTGAATTAGTAGTGGATGAAATTCATGAGAATCATGTTTGTTTGAAGAGTTGGCCATGAGAGGGATAGTATTCAAATCCAATTCCATGAGATTAGAGATGAAATGATTGTTTTATTCCTCATTTTATAAAAACAAATTTTAATCTTAAAATACCATAGTATAATAATATATGAAATATTTACCTATAAATCTCATCTTAAGAAATGGTGATATGTTTAGTCCCAAGAATTTTTTTATAGACCAATTAGTCTCATTGATTTTGAAAATGTATATTTAATAGATTATTTGAAAATTAAATTTACGATTATACCCTTATTTCTATTATATTTCTTTCTTCTTCTTCTTTTTCATTTATTTTTTCTTTTGTACTAGAAAGATAAGATATATAACATATGATAATCAAATTTGAGATGAATTTTTATATGAGAATCGTTTTTATTTAAATGAGAAAAGATTTGTGACTCGAAAATCTTGGCCCCGAATGCCCCTAATCCGTGAAACGACGTCGTTTCACGACTTTAATTTTTTTTTTTTTCTTTTTTTCTTCTTCCTCGTGTCTGAACTCTGAAACGGGTGAGGGAGAGGGAGAGGGAGAGAGAGGGAGAGAGGGGAAGCAGAGAGGAGAGGGAGAAAGAGAGAGGAGAGGCGCCGCCGATCTGCCCCGCCGCAGCCCCGATCGTCGCAGCCCCGATCGTCGCAGCTCCGGATCGTCGCAGCCCCGTCGTAGCCCCGCCGCAGCCCCGATCGTCGCAGCCTCCGACCACCGCCTCCGGCCCGCCTCCGCCTCCTCCTCCCCCAATGAATATGTCCCTCCAGTCCCCTTCCTCCTCCTCCTCCTCCTCCTCCTCCTCCTCCTCCTTTCTTCCTCTTCCTCTGATTTTCTTCGTCTTCTGAGAAAAAAAAAAAAAAAAAAAAAAAAAAAAAAAACGTCGACAACGACGTCGTTTCTGATTCGGGGCTGATTTGGGGCAGCTCATTCGAGCTCCCAATCGCAACTGTTATTTAAAATGACTTGAAATGTGAGATTTTTCAAACATTTTAAAAGAAGTATAAAAATGACTTAAAAAATGGGATTCTTTAAACATTCTAAAAAGATATAGGATTCTTCAAACATTTTAAAAGGAGTACAAAACTCCTTAGTAAACTTTGGACAAATATATAATTTCGAACTGTAACACTCCAATGTAACACTCAAAAAACTTATTAGTGTACTTTTTCCAAACGTAAAACTCTAATATAACACTCCAAAAATTCCTTAGTATACTTTTTTCAAATATAACACTCCAAAAAAATGATGTGGGATTCTTCAAATCATTCTAAAAGAAGTACAAAAATTTCTTAGTAAATTTTGGACAAATGTATAATTTCAAACTGTGAGCATTACGTTTTAAAAAAGTACACTAAAGAATTTTTTTAATGTTTTTGTGTGTATTACATTGGAGTGTTACGTTTGAGATTATATTGATTGAATTGTTACGTTTAGGAAAAGTACACTAAGAAGTTTTTTTGAAGTGTTACATTTGGAAAAAATATATTAAGGAGTATTTTAGTGTATTATATTGAAGTGTTATATTATTAGAATGTTACGTTCTTGTTCATAATGTGAAATTTGTTCAATAATGAGAGAAAATCCAAAACCTGTATAATGCAGATTGTCCAAATGTGTAATTTTACATTTAGAGAAACCCATTTGTATCCCTCAAAAATTAAATTCAAACATGTTGTGTAATTTTCACTTTAATGAAACTTTTGGGTTCATAAGAAAAAAGAAGACTAAACAATTTATAAGATCACATTTTGAAATTTATTGATACTTCACACATAATATATTTATACAAAAAAAATATATATCAACAAAAAATGATATATTAAAATAATATAGCACCAAAATATATATATAATTTTTATAATATTAAAATATATCAAAAACATCAAGGATTAATTCCATCATAGAATGACAACAAATAAGAATTTTTACTAGTCCATGGTCATCAAACAAACAATTTTTCTTAATTCTTTCACTTAATCTCACCACACTAATAATCTTCTCACTAATAAGCCCAACACTAACAATCTTATCCAACCTAACTCTAAAAATAAACAGGCCCTTAATATGGATTGCAAGAAATGTTATCCTTCTTTTTTATTTTAAGCTCATCTTTTTGTTTATTTGTTGTAGGGCCAATGATATACAAAGGGATATACCATCTATTCTATTAGTACAACTCAAATGGTGCAGCAGATTGGGGGAACATAGGATCATTCAACATCACTAGATCCTTCCACCCACATTGGCTATTTGTGATTGGGCTCACTTTATGCCATCAATAATGGAAAAGGGACTGTAAGAACCTCAAAAGTGAGTGTGTTTGGAACATGAAGAAAGCTCACATCATGTGAAACAAAGAGACAGATTGATTTAAGATTTGAGAATTTGCATGAATAACTTGAGGATCTACATATATTGATTCACCCGAATAATAAATTATGATAATCTTGTCTGTCATTGCATAAATTAAATAAACAAATGTGTCTACTTTTTTTTTTTCTTTTCAAAATACATTATTCTCTTGAAAGACACTCTCCAAAAGCAACACACCAACAATTTTGTGCATCATTTTCGTTATTATATTTTGTTTTTAAAAACAAAAATTAACAAAAAGTTCAAAAACAACAATAACTACATCATCAATGAGCTTGCCCCGACCCTATCAGGCAAGTGTTCCATTCTGTCTACTATTACTCAAGAAGGTAAACAAAAAAGAAGCATAAAAGCTAAAAAAAATTGCTAAAAATCATTGTATACCAAATAATAGACATGCTCCACTAGTTTCTGATTAAAATTCAATTTCTGATTAAAATTCACAACAATCCCAACCCATGAAGCCTAAGATACCCAACGGAATATAAATACTTTCTAAAAAAACAAAATATAAATGTTCCTCACAAGAAAAAATATCGAGAGAGAGAGAGAGAACCAAACTTCAATAGAAAATGGAGAAATCAAAGACCCAAAACTCTCAAAAACTCCGGACATCACCCCACCCTACCCAAAATTCTCAAAAACTCAGGACATCACCCAACCCTGTGTTCCCAAGCGAATATGTCTGCAATCTGATAACTACTACTGTTGCTTGCATTCTGGTGGACGCTCACCCTGCTGACCTTCCTTAGCTAGTGCTCGCATATTCTTCTGTAATTCACAGTAAAACAGATGTTATCCAAAAGCACACACCGTTCAAAATATTTACATTTTGTACACAGTAAAAAACAAATTACGTAGTTATAGCATCTCTCACCTTTGGTCCAGATGACTGCTTGAAAATCCCAATCAAAGAGCCCACGAGAAACAGGGAAATAAAGTATTAGTATGTTCAGAAATTGAAAACCAACAGTGGGAAGGAAGAGACTTTGGCTTTTGTTTAGAATTTTGTACATGTTACCTTCTTCGTGAGTAATTTGGCTTTATCTTTATCTTCATCTTCATCAGCATCCTCATCTTCGTCCTCATCTTCATCTTCTTCATCCTCATCTTCATCATCATTATCATCTTCGTCATCGTCGTCATCGTCATCTTCAAGGTCATCCCCCTCAGCAGCCTCCCCCGTAAACCACGAGACAGCATGGGGGATAATTTTGTCCCGAATGGTTGAACTGCATATATGAACCCACACATCACATTACATTGCTTCGCATAAGTCATGAAAAAGTATCCCTAATCTTTTATATATCAATTGATATTTTCAAGAAACCAAATTTTACAAATTTCCCATTAACATTCTCCATTATAGAGAAAAGTAGAAGGATCCTCCTTAAGAAATTAAATTTGAAGACAAAAATTAGGCATGATCCCCCCTCCATGCACATACCAAAGAAGCAAAAACAATTAGATGTGAGTTCGCATACCACATTCTTTATAAAATCAAGTACTGCTTCGTATGACTTCCCAATTCTTAAAAACTAATTACCAATTTATCACAAATTCTTAAAAATAAGGGCACACACATTCAAACCTTGTATGCAATATCCAGAACTAAAAAGTGAAAATAGAATGGGTGACTCACCCAATGTCATAGTCTTGCTCCATTTGGTTCTGAAGTTCTTCCGCCTGTTAATCAATCATGTGAATGGATTAGAGGAGAAACCAGATTATGAATTATAATGGCTTCAACAAGTATTTTGGCGTGTATAAAGTTGATAAACGTACAGTATCTTCATCAATATCATCTTCATCCTCAGGAACCTCGGGAGGGCTGAAGAAGTTGAAGAAACTTTCACATTTTTCAGTCTTTGTAATAGGTTTTGCATTCTTAGACCCCTTCTTCGGTTTCTTTTTAAGGATCTTCTGAGTTAAGCATTTACCTGGATACCATTCAATCTCCGTTCTACAAAGTACCAAACATAAATGTGAAATTTAAGAGCAACTAAAAAGTTTTACCACAAGGACAAGGAAATAGAAGCTTACCCTATTGCTTTCTCTAAAATAGGTTCATCATCATCAATCATGTGATATATTTTTGTCAAAAACAAGTTCTTGAAAAAAGGGTTGGTATCAAAGAAGAACTCAAGCTTAAAGCCCTTGGGATTATCAATCCTACACCACTTGATATCTTTAAGATATTTGAGGGCCTCTTCATCACGCTCTGAGATCTAAACAAGGGGCAACAAATCACACCAACTCCGATTAATACCCAAAAAGAGAAGAAAAAAGATGGGGCATGGGGATTGGGATAGGGAAAGAGTAGTGGATTATTCAATCTCTTACCTCCTCAGCCAATACTTCGTTATTCTTCATTGCATTGAGCCAAAAAGCAGGAACACCTTTCTCAGCTTTAGAAATGTCAGTCAAAGAAAAACATTAGAATTGTATGTGTATAGTTTCCCAACAAAAGAGAAAAGAATTCGGCAATTTCCAAAAAAGTGAGCTACCTTCTGTAGACTTATCATCCTCAAGGTCCATTGTGGCTTCACTTGTAACTCCTTCAACTTCTACAACACCATTTACAATTTCACACCTCTGCAACATGTCCGATCACATTACAAGTCAACCAACAAAGAATAACTATGTTGACCAAACAAATCGGCAATGCACATAAATTTAAACTTTTGACTACAAGAAATTATAACATACACAAGAAAATCATTTAAAAAAGCTAGCAATGCTGAAATACAATATACAGGTAATACCACGTAATGAGTGACATTCTCCATACCTTATGGTACAGTGGTCCATAAAGCTTCTGGTATTTAGCTTCAAGGGCTGCTCTCTCCTCAAAAAACTTTGCCTCCAACTCATCATGTTGGCTCTGCAATGGTCAAGCAAAGATTACACTTCAACACACCCAAGAAATCTACATACAAACATTTTGCAACCATTTTATATCAAATGTTCAAGAGAGTCAAGGCCACAATATGGCACTAGACCCAATGAGGACATTTCCCGTAATACCCATATAATCAGCAATTCAACATCTTTGGCATATGTAAGTGAACAGAAACTAAGCTAAGTGATCATTGTTATTGAGAGCACCATCTTAACTGCGTATGATGCTTTCAGAATTACACCCCCATGCATGTATTATTATGGCAATACTTTAAAAAAAAAAAAAAAAAAAAAGAAAAGAGACAGGCATTCTTCATAAAGAGCACAAAAAGAAAAAGTGTAAAAACAATTTATTTATTCTTTTATAAATGTGTAAAAATAAAATTTCATGTTAATAAAATGAAAACGATAATTATAGGCAAGAAAATAACAAACACAGAGGTTCATTTTTAACACTCCTATGTCCAAAATCCATTATTCATAGGAAGCTTCATAAAACCAGTACCCGAATCTCAATTTCAATTTTTATGAAATAAAATGGCAGTGATGTTTCCTTTTGATATCTAAATTTAACCAGCCATGAAACATTGTTTTAGAAACTGAACAAAGTAACCTTACTTTCCTCACTTGGCCAATCTCCCAGCACCACACCTAGCATCCTTAAGCAAATATGACTCAGCACCTTCAGGAAGCTATTTCGGGTATGAGTATCGGGTACGGATGCATGTCCAACCGTCACAGCTTCATCTTAGGATATTGGGATATGTATCCAAAATTGGATATAGGTCCGGATACGGGGACTCATTATGGACACACATATATTATTTAATATTCCTAGATAAGTTCTTGTAAATTATGTATAATGTACTAGAAATTGAATAGGATATAGAAAAATATATATATAAAATTTCCATCTCTCGTCAATGTTAGAAGTTATAATTTTTCATTTTCTGAGGAATTAAAATTGTAAAAGCTAGAAAACATTTGTAAAACAAAATAAAGCATCAATTTTGAATCCTATCAGCAAGATCATATACTGAGAGCAAACCTGAAGCTCTCTGAGAACATCAACTCGCTTCCGAATCTTCGGCGGCAGAGTCTCGAGAACATCGGATTGCTGCCCGGCTAAATTCTGAAGCTTATTCTGCAAAAAACCCCAACCCCAATCAATCAATAAAATAAAAAACAAAACAAAACCCTGGTTTCTATATCATCATCACATCAAAAACCTACCTTTAAGGCATTAACAAGACCAGCACGATCTTCTGCACTAAGAGCTACAACAATAACAAAAACGTAAATAGATTTCAACTTTGCATCATATATATATATATAGAAAGAGAAAGTGAGAGAGATTGAGAGAGTTAGGGTTGTAGGTATGAAATTACCGGCGGCGGCGGCAGGGAGGGAGTCCCCGAGATCGGACAAGTCGAGCTGATCTTTGTTGTTGCTAGACATTTTAGGGTAGACTGTATGAAACCCTAGAGAGAGAGAGAGAGAGAGAGAGAGAGAAAATATACTGGTGAGGAGGGTTTTGTTTGTGGCTCTAGGATTATATATATATACTGGTGAGGAGAATATTTCTGCTTTTTCTATACAAAATATTTAAAAAATAAATTAAGGGTTGTCTGGCATCTTGATATTAGTATATTTTTAATCTTTTTATTTTTTGATTTACATTATTTTTTTGTTTTTTTAAATTTTTTTTCAAAAAAAAATCAAAAAATATCCTTATTTAAATCATTCTAAACAACTCCTAAGATCTGGGAAATATCAAAAAAAATGAAAAGTAAAAAAAATAATTACAAATTTATAAAAGTACAATATTTATTTTGTTTGGGATGATCTAAATAAGTGTACTTTTTGTCTTTTTACGAAAAGATGTGCAGAAAAGTAGAGAGGTGATGTGATGAAAAAAAGATAAAAAGATAAAAAGACAGATTATTTTGTAATTGCCAAACTTGGCCTAATATATAAATTATTTGTATTTTTATGAGTTTGTAATTATTTTTTTAATATTTCCCTACTAAAAATAAATAAATAAAATTAATTTTCAAAAATAATTTGTCAAACATTATTTCGGTATTTTAAAAACAAAAATCAAGTTGTCAACCAAATAAATGGTATGGTTGTTTGAGAATTTTTAAATAAGTCATATTGTTTTAAAAACTTTTTTTTTCTTTATCTTTAATAATCTTATTTTGAAATTGTGCCAAAATTTTTTTTACTTCTTCGGTATTTTGAAAAAACACAAAACAAACCTTAAACACCTATGGCATGTTTGTTTCAACTTCTAACAAGTTAAAACATAATAATAAAAAATATAAGTTAAAACAATAATAAAAAATATAAGTTAAAACAATATAAGTTAAAACATCACTCATGTTTCCCAATAATTAACTTTTTTTTTATTTAGCTTGCTTTGGTTATTAATTCAATCTAATGAAAGCGTATGATAATAAAAAATAAATCTCAACTAATTAGAGCATCTCCAACGGTGAATCAGATTTTTCATCAAATCTGAGTAAAAAATGACTCATTTCACCAAATGTGATAACAGATGCTCCAACAGTTCACCTTTCACCAAATTTGTCCCGGGACAACCGGGTGGTCGACCGACCGGTTGACCGGTTAGCCAAAAATATTTTTTTTTTTTTTAATTGTCTGAACTTTTTTTTGAACTTTCTGAACTTTTTTCGGGACGACCGGGTGGTCGACCGGCCGGTTGACCGGTTAGGCAAATTTTTTTTTTTTTTTAACGGTTTGAACTTTTTTTTCTGAACTATTTGAATCTTTTACGGGTTGACCGGTTGGTCAACCGGCCGGGCAACCGGTTGGTCGACCGGATCCTCCTTCCAACGGTCAGTAACAGTGTTTTGGTGAAATCAGTATTTTGTCGTCGATTTGATGAATTGTTTGATGAATTCTCAATCTGATATTGGTTTGGTGCAACCGTTGGAGCTATGAACAGTGGCTTTTTCATCAAAATTTAAATTTGATATCAACTCTGATGAACCGTTGGAGATGGTCTTAATTATTTGAACAAAATCTAACGTTTGCAAGTCTTATAAAACAAAATTTGGAAGAATTACACATCAGTGAAAAAGACAAAAAATATTTTAAAAAATAGTAAATTTTATTTATAATTTTAATTACTAATATTTATTACTTTAATATTTTTTGTCATTCTACTAATATGTAATTCCCTGTAAAAAATAAGGGGGATTGGATCCTCTTGCTTTGATGGGTGATGCTAGATAGCTTTAATTTTTGTGGTTTAACTTGGCTCAAATGATGTGGTGATGATGTGGAAAATTATTATTATTATAATTTATTTATTTATTTGTTTTTGTTTTTGTTTTTGTTTTTGTTTTTATTTTTATTTGATTATTATTATTATTATTATTATTATTTATTTATTTATTTATACTAAACCTAGTGGTTCTTGATAATATATGATTTCTTCAGATATTTTGTCAACTCTTTTTCTAGTAATTTTATATCTTTAGCAGTACCAGTACTTAGTTGATTTTGTAAAAATTTACGACGTTTGTAACAATTTGCTATTAATATTATTACTTGATTACAATCTAGCAACAGGACTTGGATATAAAAATGGTGATAAAGACTCATAAAAAGAAAAAAAGTTTCAAGTGTTTTGATTATAGGCCCACTATGCTTTCAAAATAAGAACAGTATCTAAAGATTTTGACCGTTACCTGAACGTAGTCGG
Organism: Camellia japonica; assembly: GCA_030407325.1. NCBI lineage: Eukaryota > Viridiplantae > Streptophyta > Magnoliopsida > Ericales > Theaceae > Camellia > Camellia japonica. Next base: position 109,768,526 of record JAPPVO010000010.1, on the reverse strand, counting down.
TGTAGGGCTCTGGCGTTGGCAAGCTTCCAGTTTACAGAGGTAGTTACCACCAACCTTTCATTCCTTAGATCAGGCTCAGCACAGACTTGTTTCGTTTCCTACCTCAGACCGTAACTTCAGAAACGGCTTCTTTGGTTATGCAGGAGGCCTAAGATCAACAACTTGATATACCGTAATAACACTCTCCTCTAAAAATGAAAAACTTTTTTTATTTATTAAACAAAGATTTACAAGGAAAGGGGTGTCTATAGACTGTTGGATTGCTAGAGTATTGTTTGCTCTAAGAAGGCCTGAGAACCAGACTTCTTTCTTAGTGTTAAGTATACTCTATGTAATTTCTCTCTCTCAAGGCCTTTATATAGGCACTTGTGGACTTCTAAGTTCGGATTTCAACCTATTCTATACAATATTTTATTGTTACTAGAAGACAAACAAGAGACAAACAAGCAGGTGGCATGGTTACAAGAGACACCTGGTGAGGTAGTCACATGCAAGTGTAGTCTTTAGCCCATGGTTTGCCAAACTGCCCATGGTTTTGTCAACCCATTTCATTGTCTAGATTCCATACCCCTTCATCACCCATGATATCACTAAGATCATAGTTCTCGTTAATTCTTCAAACATTTCATCCCATCCGTCTAGATCTTGTTCCATAAGATATTTCTCCAGAATTTTACATCTTCTTTCAGATAAATATGTCCCTGATTCTACTTGTTCCAAATAATCATATACTGATTCATAAGGCAATCCGGGAACAATTAATTTTTCTACCAAGAATGGTGTTATGGCAAACGTAGTTCTTCCATAATGAATAATTTGAATCCAACTCTTGTTAATTCTGTAGTTTCGTGAGATATTAGGAAAAATCCTCTCGCCCTTGCTTCTGTTGGATCTAATATAAAAGGTTCGTCCCAATCTCGGAACCAATCACATTTGTAAGGAATTACGTCTTTCTTATCTTTGACTTTTATCAGATAATGAGCTGCATTTAGACGCTTATCCTTTACCTATGTCTGGGCAGTTGTAAATGTGATGGGTGCCATGCTTGGATATTCTTCAAAGACTTTATAAATTCTTCTAAACATGAATTGTTGGAATTTGGTGAGCTGAGTGAACATAGTACTTTGTGGGTGAGGTGGAACGTCAAATGTATTGATTATTCCCAATTTCCACATTTGAACCGAAGGATCTTTTGGGCTGATGACCTTGTCTGGATTGAATGAAACTTTTAACATTCTATAACTGTACAATGCGGTTCGTCCGTTGAAGTAGCACCACTGAGTTCCTCGATAGGTGACACATTCTTCATACCATTTCAGAAATAACTTAAGAAACGTATATTTTTTTTATTTTATCTTGGAGGTCAGCGAGGAGTTGAAGAAACGAATATAATACTTCTAATCTTAAAAAGGTTTTTGCTACCAAATGGGTCGTTCTAATAAGCTCGTTCATAGAATGACTCTTTTCTACAGCCTGTATTTTTCTGATAATTTCAGCATTGTCTTGTGTCACCAAGTCCATCACTTCTTGAGTTTCTGCCAGGAGTGTTTCCTTCTCTGGCGGTGTAAGTCTTGCGGATGAGGATGCCATCTGCAAATTCTCGAGTTAGAGTATTTGCTAAACTATTTTTATTACCATTAATATGTTCTATATCAAAAGTAAATTGTTTTAACCAAAGTTGCCATCGTAAAAGCCTCCTTTATGCCTGCATGTTAGATAAATTCTTATTTATGAAACCTAGTAGGTCTTTGCAGTCAGTTCTTATTAAAAATGGTTTTGGTGCCAAAAATATTAAAAAAATTTCTATTCCTTTTACTATGGCTAATAATTCTCTTTCCATGGTAGAATAGTTACATTAAGCTTGATTAAAACTTCCACTATAATATCTACATGATTGATTATTTTCTTTTATTTTTAAAACTGCGCTCCAGTGATTGTTACTTGCATCAGTTTCTAGTACTAGCTCATCATTTTCATTAGGAAGAGTTAGGGTAGGTAAATCTTTACATTTTTCTTTTAAGAATTTTACTAAGGTGGAGTCGACTGAGTTCCAAGTCCAACTCTCATCATTTTTCAGTTTCTTTTGTAAAGGTTTCCTTATTTTGGTTAAGTCTTTTATAAAATCTGAGACATATGTTAAACATCCTAAAAATCTTTCTAATTGCTTTCTATCCGTGATTTTATCAGGAAATTTATTAATTTTTTTGAGAACATAACTTTGCATTTTTATTGTTCCTCCTTTGATTTCAAGTCCTAAAAATTCTATTTCTTTTTGTGCATATACACATTTCTTTTCACCTAATATTATTCCATGTTTTTCACATTTTTCTGTTACTATTTTAATATCTATTCTATGTTGTTCTACGTACAAGACAAATATTATTAATTATTTAAAGATGTTATCCATTCTTCTTTGAAATATTTGAGGTGCATTTTTTAACCCAAATGACATTAAAAGCCATTCATAATGTCTTTGTGGTGCACTAAAGGTTATTAGTGGGATGCTGTCTTTATCCATTTTTATCTGCCAGTATCCACTTTTATAGTCCATTTTGAAGAACCAGGAGGCGCCCTGTTGAGAAGGACTTGCTTATTCGGAATAAAATAACCATCTCTTTTAGTATTATCATTTAATTTTTTATAATTTATTACCATTCTAGCCTTTCCTCTTTTAATCTCAGCATGATTCCTAACCATAAATGCTGGACTACTATGTGGACTTTTACTAGCTTTAATTAATCCTTTTTGTTTTAGATCTTCTATCTCTTTTCTGAATTCCTCTATATCATTATAAGTATATACCATTTGTTTTACTCTAATTATTTTATTAGGATCGATTAAGTCTATTTTAGCTATACTTTTATTTTTATGCCAAAATTTTAACGGATCTTCACTATATAAATTTTTGCATCTTTCTTCTTGTTCTTTTTGAATTTCTTCTTGAATACTAATTTCTTTAATACTTAGTGCAGTTTCGCGCCCAGTTGGAGAGATTACCTCATCACCACGCTTGCTGCGTACGAAGTCAATATTGTGATGTGTAATAGCTGCTTTTAGTTTTAAGACTTCAATTGGCTTATGGTTATTTGTAAATATAACAGAGTGTAACGTTTGTGTGCAAGGGCTGTATAATCTTTGAAAATTACTGCCTATAATTACATCCTGTGATGGTTGATCGGTTGCCCAAAGTTTAGGAATGATAAAGTTAACTGAATTAATTTGGATATCTAAATTTTCTATGGCATCAGTATGTAACATCATACTATTGTTAGCTATTTAAACTATTAATGATGGATTTTGCTTTTTCCACATATATTTAGGAAATAGTTTTCTTTTCCCAAAACATACCGAGCATCCACTATCTAAGTAAGCACATAGTTCGTAGGTATTAAATCCTTCTATGTGTATTTTTATTGATATATATATACTATTAACATTAGTAAATGATAATGACATTTTATTTTCTTCATTTTTTTTGTTATACCGTTTTACAAATGTATCGTATTCTTTTTGTGCTTCTTCTTCACCGTCTTTTGTCCATGCCATAAGATTCTCCTCATCTTCATATGCTGGCACGCTGGTAGTTCTATAACTTATTATTCTTTTGCTAATTCAACTCCTTCCAGATTGTATACTAGAATTATCTATAGAGTGTCTTCCTGACGATATACTTATGTAATCCATTTCATCATTATTTTTTTATTGTGCTAGGAGTTTCTATTTTAATATTTCCAGTATTATCGATTTTAATTATATATTTTTCTTTTTGTAATATTTTTAGGATTATTAAAACTTGCTATCTATCGATTTTCTAATTTGATCTCATTAGGATTTATTTTTTTAGGTGTAATTCTATCTATTGGTATTCCATTGGTAGGTTCAAATTTATCTGCTTCTATAATTTTATGCTGCATTTTAGGATCTATGGTATTATCTAACTTATATATTATTTTCCAGAATATCCTTAATGGATAGGTGGTTTCATGCATATCAATTCCTACGGTTTTTATTTTTAGAGTTAGAAATTTATTTATGAATCCATCTTTTAAGCTAATATAATATCCTGGTCTGCAATTAAAACCTAATGGTCCTCCACATAGATTAGTTTTTATTCCACTGATTATGGATCTTCCAAAATTTCGTTGCCTAATATCACACAAAAATGCATATATATCTATATCTTGTCCTTTGTCAAATAACGGTGTTATTTGTATTTGTACACTCCCTATATGCATATATTTATATTTATTATCTTTATTATTCTTTAATATATTTTCATAATTTATTAAATTTATTTCTCCTACCTCATATTCACAATCCTTAATTTCAATATCTCCTTCCATCTTTTCACATATATATTTACTTTTTAATTTGAATATTGATTTCTGATATATTTCATCATTTCTTATTATTAGCAATATCTAATCTTTTTCTATTTCTTTTTCTTGAGAATTTTCAATGACAAATTGTTCTCTTCTCAAATTTTCTATATTTGTTTCTTCTGTCATCATAAAATTTGACTCTTCCTCGGTGTTGCTATAGCCTTCGTCTTCGTCTTCGTCTTCTATTTCTATTTCTATTTCTTCTTCAATTAATTCTATTATTCATTTATTATTCTCTAAAGCTAATTCTAAAGCTTTTTCTTCTTCTAATTCCACATAATCCAGACTTCCTAAGGCTTCTATTATTTTGTTATTCTTTTATTTCTACATTGATTAGCAAAGTGGCCTGTTTCTCCCACATGCCCAACATTTACAGGTCTTTTTCCTTCTGGACAATAATTATTTTTCTAAAAAACCTTCTTCTTTTGTTGAAATTATAGGGTTTTTTTTATAATATTTTCTTTTATATTTTTCTCCTCTTTGCTTATTAAAACTTTTTCTTTTATAAAATATTTTCTTTTTCTTATTATATGTTTTTTCTTCTTGAAGGCTTACATCCCCATGAATTAGATATTTGCCAGCAATGTAAATATTATTTTTTCATTTTTCTTCTTTGCTTCATTTTCATGTATTCTTACTCTACCCATTCTCTTAGATATTTAATTCTATGACCCAAGGTGTCACTTGTGGTATCTCCTAATTCTTTTAACCATTTTTCATATTTTTCTTTTATATTAACATTTATAGGATATGGTAATTTATGAAAAAACATGGTTAAATGAATTTTATTTCTACCTATTTGATAATAATAATAGGAGTATTCACATATAAATTTTCTATATATTCCATATTACATATTTCTATGTTACTTAATTTCCTGACCCATTCTCTTTTTCTTTTATCTTCATCCCACTCTTTTCCTACGAATTCTTCTTCAATATATTTTACGAATATGTTTAACATACCTTCCGGGGTCGTTTCTGTTGTTAATTTTTCTTTGTCACTTTCTCTTAGATTGTCATACCAGCATGCTACTATACTCGTAAGGTTATGTTCAATATAATTTAGAAAACTTTGCACGCTCCAACTGCTACTATGGATATTTAAGACATGGTGCATACCTCTTTTCCATTGTTTTATTACCTCACTTGTGTTTGTAGCACAATCAATATCTAATAAATACTTTGTATTCCTTATTGGCTTTAATGGTACCTCTCGTAAGAATACTTCCTTCCTAGGGGTAAAATCAACATAATTTGATGTTCCTCTATCAAAAGACCCTCTATTTAGATAACTATAATGTCCCGTTCTTCTTCTACATTCATAATTTCTCGTTTCATTTTCTAGCTGTTGCTTGGTAAAATTTCTAAAATCTGGATGATTTGGATTAGGTGAGGCAAACGAGCTACTTCCTTCTCGTTTTACTATTGCCATATCCATATCATTAACGTTATTAGTTTCTTCTTCTAAGGCATTATCTTTTTCTATGTCTTTGAAATTTTCTAGTACATTATTTTCTTTTCCTTTTTTTGTGTTATTATTTTCCATTACTTGTTCTAATTCTTCTAGGAGAATGTGTTCCATTTCTCCCAAGCTGATTAATCCTAATTGTTTATAGATATCTTCTTCTAATTCTATTCTTTCATTATTTATTTCTTCTATTATTTCTTCATCCACCATATCTAATAGTTCAGTTATTTGTAATATTATTTTTTATTTGATTTCATTATCATTTTCTTTTTCAACCATTTCTTCTAATTGTTTTAAGCTATAATTACTTAACTTCATTTTTGTTTTGTAGGTGAGATTAATTCAAAAGGCTCTTCTGGATTATTTCCTTTATAATGGATAGGGATATAAATCTAATTCTTTTTGTTTTTCTTCAAAAAAGGCTACTTGTTTTTTCCGGATCTTGTACAAAATGTCTAATTTCGTTTATTATTTCTAATTGATTAGTTCTAAGTTTTTCGTTAATTTCTTTTTAATAGCCTAATTAAGTATTATTTTGTTCTATTAGTATTTGTAAAGAAGTATTATTTTTAAATTATTAGATTCTACTTCTTCACTATATTTAATACTCATACAAGAGTTATTGGCAAGGCCGAGAAACCGAGCTCTGATATCAAATTTACAAATTTTTGTTGGATCTAATTTAATATTAACTCTTGTAATAATTTTTGTTGATAATTACACTTGCCTTTTCTAAAATATTTTATTTTTTCATACTAGCAATTCTTTGGATATAATTTATTAGAGATTGTCCAGAGGCAATAGTCAAAGAGAATTTAATCTATTTAACTCACTTTCTAATTCAGAAATATACTCTAAAACATTTTTTATTTCAGCTCTAAGTGTTGTAATTAAAAGCATATAATTATAAAATTTTATTTTATTTTATTTATTTGTTTTATTTTATTTTATTTTATTTATTTTTTTAGGCTAATTTATAATTTTTTGAAAGTTATTGATGACAAGGATTGCTAAGGTGGCTTTGATTTGATGATGTGGATGTCCTAATAGGATTTGAGCCAAATTGTGGCCTGCAGTTTTGGGCTACAAGGAATTAGGAATGGCAACAGGGCGGGGCGGGGCCGGGGATCACACCCCCCGTCCCCGATCCCCGACAGTGGAAATTCCCCCATCCCCGGCCCCGATCCCCGACGGGGAACCTATATCCACCCCCGCCCCCGCCCCCGTCCCCGCCTCCGCCCCCCTCCCTAACGGGATCGGGCTTCCTTGACCCCGAAAATTCCTCGGCCAAAAAAAAATTACATCCAACCGATCTGTTTCTGTTCACCATCACAACAACAACAACATAGTAGAGAGAGAGATATGTTCATCATCATACAAATCTGTTCTGATGAGCTCTAATGTTATAAAA